>CAUJRU010000031.1:3048551-3544473 GCA_963277665.1 Viscum album | reverse complement strand
AGTTACGGTTTTGATAATGAAAATCCTGGTTTGAGATGAGTCTATGACCTTTGTGTTTACCTCATGATTGAGATGGGTCACTTGATAACTTAGGTATATGTATGGGCATATACCTGGGTAGAGGTTATCCGTTGATTTAATAACTTTTGTGTTCCCTCATGAATGAGATGGGTGACTTGATAACTTAGGTATAAGTATGGGCTTATACCTATGTAAGGGTTATCTGTTGAGTTTCTTCTTTGTGGATATCCTTGTTGGATTTAGAGAGACCTTGAGGGTATCAGGGTCCCTACTGAGTATCATTATACTCACCCCTGCACGGGATATGCCCGCACCTCGTTGTGTTGGTTGCAGACGACGGACAGCGCTGACGGAGATCGAGTGTACGAGGACTAGACGACACCTGGTGGTGGACCTCACGATGAGTCAGTACCCATAGGTGGACCTCACGACGATTCGGTACCCGGAGGAGGTTGACGGACGAGGACACTGAGGAGGCTATTTGTACCTACCCTTCATGTAGGATCTGTGGTGGATGATCTAAGAGCTGCGCTATCTGCACCTACCCTTCAGGTAGGATCCTTGGTGGACGATCCAGGAGATGCTTGTCACCTTTTGGCTATTTTATCTTTTTTCTTGTACTTTACAATTGGGCTTGTATTTCCGGCCCCTTTACTTTCAGCACAAGTTGTTTCAGTTTTTACTTAGTGTTTTACTTCCGCTTGTACTCTATGGTGTTTTGTTTACTTTTATAAAGG
Source organism: Viscum album (assembly GCA_963277665.1). Classification (NCBI taxonomy): domain Eukaryota; kingdom Viridiplantae; phylum Streptophyta; class Magnoliopsida; order Santalales; family Viscaceae; genus Viscum; species Viscum album. Next base: position 3,543,715 of record CAUJRU010000031.1, on the reverse strand, counting down.
CAATGCCTTCCCAGTTATCGGGATTTATGCCTTTGGTTCTAGTCGCCAGCCCCTGGCCTATGGAAGGCGGGCTTGGGGTAGTCACGACACGGGCCCCGAGGACGGGTCGTGACAACCCCCCCCCCCCCCCACCCCACCTGGACTTCCCTACCGTCACCCCACTTGGACAACCCATCCCCCCACCCTACCTAGACAACCCCTCCCCCACCCCCACCTACACACCCTCCCCACCCCACTTGGACAACCCTACCTAGACACCCTCCCCCACCCCAAACAGCCCTACCCCCACCCCATTTGGACAACCCAACCCCCTCCCCCACCCTACCTAGATAGACCCTCCCCCACCCTACCTAGACAACCCCTCCCCCACCACATTTGGACAACCCAGCCCCTCCCCCACCCTACCTAGATATCCCCCTCCCCCAACCTACCTAGACAACCCCTCCCCACCCCAAACAGCCCTACCCCCCACCCCATTTGGACATCCCATCCCCCTCCCCCACCCTACCTAGACAGCCCCCTTCCCCACCCTACCTAGACAGCCCCTCCCCCACCCCAAACAACCCTACCTCCACCCCATTTGGACAACCCAGACCCCTCCCCCACCCTACCTAGACAGCCCCCTCCCCCACCCTACCTAGACAGCCCCTCCCCCACCCCAAACATCCCTACCCCCACCCCATTTGGACATCCCAACCCCTCCCCCACCCTACCTAGATAGCCCCCTCCCCCCACCCTACCTAGACAGCTCCTCCCCCACCCCAAACAGCCCTACCCCCACCCCATTTGGACAACCCAGCCCCTCCCCCACCCTACCTAGACAACCCCCTCCCCCACCCTACCTAGACAGCCCCTCCCCCACCCCAAACAGCCCTACACCCACCCCATTTGGAGAACCCAGCCCCCTCCCCACCCTACCTAGATATCCCCTCCCCCACCCCATCTGCTCACCCTCCCCCACCTCAAATTGAAACATAAATTCATCAAAATCAAAATCCAATTTTCAACGAAAATAAATTCCACTAAAAGTACCATATCACCCCACTAAACAAACCATTTACCATGTTTAAAGTATAGAACAAAAAACATAAAACAAATCCAAGGGTTCCGTAGACAGAAACCCTAATTTATCCTAAATCAAAACATCAAACACCATGAAAATAGAGAAATAACGCAAAAACTAAGGTAAAACTTATTAATTTGAAGTGTGAAATAAGATTTTGTTTGATTGAAGATGGATCTTGGGTGGAAAGAGTGTCGCAGCTGAGAAGAATTCAGGAGCTCTCTGTCTGCAATCGGTCTGCAATCGGGCTGGGTGGGGGTTCTGTTGGTCTGTATTTGGGGGAAATCTTTCCCAACGATTTTTAAAAACTGTTGGGAAAGATAGAGTTTTCCCAATGGTTCCATTAAACCGTTGGGAAAACTAATTTTTCCCTATTTTTTCCAACAGTTTCATCAAACCATTAGGAAAAATAAGTTTCTTGCAATATTTCCCAACGGTTTCATCAAACCGTTGGGAAAAATCAATTTTTATAGATCAATACCAAAGGTTAATGAAAACCATAGGTAAAGATCATTTATACCAACGGTTCAAAAGATCCGTTGGTATACAACTATTGGGTAAACCATGATTTCCAGTAGTGCACTACAATACCCAAACAAACCCTAAAGAACACTAAAAAACCCTAACAACCCTATTGATCCCAAAAAAACAAATAAACCCATAAACCCCCCCCCCCAAAACATTAAAAATATATCAGACACTATAAAAAACTATAAACACCTGTTAACAACCCTTAAAAACCCTAAAAAACACTAAACCGTAAACAACCGTTAAACCCTAAAAGGCTTCAAATAGATACATAAACACTAAAATGTTACATAAACCCTAAAAATTGCAACAAAAACCCTAAAACTGCAACATAAACATAAAAATGCAACATAAAAACCAAAATGCAACATAAACCCTAAAAGCAATACATAAACCCTAGAACTGTAACATAAACCCTAAAAACACATAATAAACCCTAAAAACGCAACATAAACATTAAAAAATGCTACATAAAACCTAAAAACACAATAGAAACCCTAAAAAACTCCATGAACCCTAAAAATGTCACATAAACCCTAAAAATGCAACACAAATGCTACATCACCCATAAAAAGGCTACATAAACTAATAAAATGAAACATAAACCCTAAAAAATGCTATATAAAACCTAAACCCTAAACACACTACATAAAACCTAAAAACATTACATAACCCCTAAAATTGATACATAAAATCTAAAACTGCTAACTAAACCCTAAAAATGCTACATAAACACCAAAAATGCTACATAAATTCTAACAATGCTACACAAACCCTATGAAATGCTACAAAAACCCTAAAGACACTTTAAAACCCTAAAAAATATTAAACCCTAATATACCATAATATAAAAAATAAAACCCTAATAAACCCCAAATAAAATCTAATAATCCATAAAAATAGCTTATAATCCCATAAATCATAAGAAGCTCTACTCAACCATAATAAAACCCCCAGAAAAACCTAATAAACCCTAATAAATTATAACAAAACCTAATAAACTCTAAAAACACATTAAGAAAACCAAAACAACCTTAACCAACCCTACTAGACACTAATAAACACTAATAAACCAAAATAAACCCCAAACAAACCCTAAAAAGCCCTAATAAACCATAAATAAGGCCAAATAAACCCTACTCAACCCTATCAAACCTTAACACACCATAATAACCCCTAATAAAACCCTACAAAACCATAATAATGAAAAAATTCTAGTAAACCTTAAAAAATCCCTAGAAACCCAGATAAACTCTAATATAACCTAATAAACCCTAACAACGCTCGCAAACAAAATAAAGTGATCACAAACAATAAAAACGTGCTATATTATATAAAAAGTCCTTAAAACACTAATATAACCTAACAAAGGCAAAAAACACTAACATACCTTAAAAATCTCTAGAAACCCTAATAAACCATAATAAACACTAATATAACCAACGAAACCCTAAATCTCTCACAAACAAAAACAAAATGCTCACAAAAAATAAAAACACGCTATAATATCTAAAAAGACCTAACAAACTCAAATATAACCTTATAAAACAAAAAAAAACAAATAAACCACTAAAAAACCATAATAAACCCTAAAACTCCCTAATAAAAACGAATAAACTCTAATAAAATTCAAAAAAACCCTATAAATACATTTTCAACCCTAAAAACCTTGACATAGCATAACAAACCTAATAAAACCCAATTAAACCCTAATATACAAAAAAAACGCAAACACAACATTAAAAATCCATAAAAACCCTAATAAACCATAATAAATTCAAATAAAAGCTAATAAATCATTAAAAATTCTCACAAATACTAAAAACATGCTAATAAAACCTAAAAAGTCATAACAACCCCTCATATATATTAACAAAAACAAAAAAACACTCATATACCATAATAAAAATAGTAACAAACCCTTGTAAACCCTAACAATCCCTAACAAGCCCTAATAAACCGTTCTCAACCCTAACAAACCCTAATAAAACCATAAAGATACTGAGTCAACCCTAATATAACCATAAAAATACCTACTCAACCCTAATAAACCTTAACACACCATAATAAACTGTATTAAACCCCACTAAACCCTAAAAAATGCAAATATACCATTAAATAGTACTAAAACCCCAAATAAATGCTAATAAAACCAAACAAATCATAAAAGTGCTAATAAGCCCAAATAAACACTACTAAACACTAAAAATCCCTAATATACCCTCTTACAAATTAATAAACCATAATGAACCATTATAAACCCCAATAAATCCAAAACATACCCAAATATACCATAATATACCATAATATACACTAACAAACCCAAAACTATCCTAATAAAACCCTAAAAATACCTAATAAACCTTTACACACAATAATAAACCCAAATAAAATCCTAATAACCCCCACAAAGCCCTAAAAAATGCTTCTATACCATTAAAACCCTAAAACCCTAACAAACCATAATAAATGTTAATAATACCTAAAAATCCTAAAAAATGATAGTAAACCCTAAAAATACCTCTAATAATAATAGTAGAAATAACACACGTGCATGTGAATATTCATGTGCATGGTTTAAATAATAAATCATAATACACGTGCATGTGCATATGCATGTGCATTTGTATGTGAACGATAATAAATAATAAATTATAAATAATAACACATGAGAATCACATGTGTATGTTCATGTGCTTCTGAATGATTAAAAGTAATAAATAATAACACACATCCAAGTGCATGTGCATGTGCATGTACATGTGCATGTGCATGTGCATGTACATGTGCATGTGCATGGTAATAAACAATAAATAACAACAAAGTCCACATGAATATGTATTTTCATGTGAATGATAATAAATAATAAATAATAACACATGTGATAATAAATAATGCAAGTGCATTGCGTGTGCATGAGCATGAGAATAAATAATAATAACACATGCGATAATAGAACAATGCTCGTGCATTGCATTTTCATGTTCATGGTCATAAATAATATATAATAACGAATGTGTACGTGCATTTACAAGTAATGATAATGATAATGACACATGCACGTGCATGGTAATAAATAATAAATAACAACGCACGTGCATGTGCATTTGTATTTGATTCTAAAAACAACAACAACAATAATAATAATAATAGAATAACGCAAGTGCATTGCATGTTCATGTGTATAGTAGTAAATAATATATAAATAATAGTAAAAAATAACGCACATGCATGTGCATGTGCGTTTACATTTGATAATAATATTAATAATACTAATTATAATAAAAATAATAATAACGCATCCACGTTCCTGGAAATAAATAATAAATAACAACGCACATGCATGTGGATTTTCATGTGATAATGATAATAATAATGATAATGATAATAATAATAATAATAATGATAATAATAAATGTGATAATAATAATAATAATAACAAAAGAATAATAAAAGTGCATTGCATATGCACGTTCATGGTAATAAATAAGAAATAATAACGCGTGTGCATCGGCATTTGCATGTGATGATAATAATAATAACAGCAGCAGCAGTAGTAGTGATAATATTAGTAGTATTAATGCATGTGATAATATAATATTTCATGTGCATTACGTCTGCACGTGCATGGTAATAAATAATAACGTGTGTGAATTGCATTTGCATTTGATGTTGATGACGATGATAACAATAACAATAATAATAATATTATTATTATTATTACTAGTAACAACACATGTGATAATAGAATAACGCACGTGCATTGAATGTGCATGTTTATGTATTTTCATGTTCATTTTCATGTGATGATATTCACAATAACAACAACCACAATAACAATAATAACAATAAGAATAAGAACGTATGTGATAATAAAATAATGTGTTTTCCTTACATGTGCATGTGCATGGTAATAAAAAATAAATAATAATGCAAGTGCATGTGCATGTGCATGTGCATGAGATGATAATAATAATAATAATAATAATAAGAACTGTAAGAATAATAATAATAACAACAACACATGTGATAATAGAATAACGCAGGTGCATTGAATGTGCAGTGCATGATAATAATTAATAACTCATAGCGCAAGTCATGATAATAATGACCATAATAATAGTATTATTAATAATAGTTCATGTGATAATAGAATAACGCACATGTATTGAATGTGCGCGTGTATGGTAACAAATAATAACACAGGTGCATTTTCATGTCCATTTGATGATAATAACAATAATAACAATAATAGTAATAGTAACAATAACAATAAAAATTCATGTGATAATAGAATAATGTTGGTGCATTCCGTGTTCACGTGAATGGTAATAAATAATAACAGACGTGCATGTGTATTTTCACGTGATGATAATAATAATAATAATATTAGTACTAATAATAATAATAAGAACAACAAAAACAACATATGCATGTGCATGGAAATAAATTATATATAATAAACAATAAATAATAACACACGTACATCTACATTTGCACGTGACTATAATAATAATAATAATAGTAATAACAATAATGATAATGATAATAATAAATATGATAATTAGAACGTGTGTGATAATAGAATAACACATGTCCTATCAAACCCTAACAAAACCTAACAAACCCTAACAACCACTAATAACCCCTAAGAACCACTAATAAACCCAAATAACACCTCAAACCAACTATTAAACCCTAAAACCCTAATAAACACTAATAAATCATAATATCCTATAATGAACCCAAAAAACCCTATTAGACTCTAATAAATACTACAAAAACCATAAAACCCCCAATATACAATAAAAAACACTATTGAACCATAATAAATCCTAATAATCACTAAAAATTCTAACAAACCCGGAAAAACACTACAAAACCCGCCAAATAATAGCCTACGAAACACTACCACCTGCTAATAAACCATAAAAAACCCTAATAACCCCATAATAAATCGTAGCAAACCCTATCAACCCCAAATAAATCGTAACAAATCCTAACAATTCCAAATAAATCATAACAAACTGAAACAAACCATAAAAAACCACTAAGAAATTGTAATAAACCCAAACAAATCATAAAAACCCCTAATAAATCGTAAAAAACCCAAATACAGGTTAATAAACCCTAATAAATTAAATAAACACTTAGAAACCCTAATAAATCCTAAATAACCTTAAAAAAGGTTGATAAACCCTAGAAAAAGCTATCAATGCCTACAAAAGCCCAATAAAACCCAAATATGCAATAAAAAACGCTAATAAACCGTAACAAATCCTAAAGAACACTAATAAACCATAAAGAACCCTAATAAACCTTAAAAACCATAATAAACTATAAAGAACACTAAAAACCCTAAAGAACCCAAAAAACATAAAAACACATTACATAAACCCTAAAAACCACTACAATACCCAAACAAACTCTAAAACACACTAAAAACCCTAACAACCCCTATCAATCCCAAAAAAACAAATAAACCCATACAAACCTCCAAAAAATCAATTAAAATCCATCAGATACCATAAAAACCATAAACACCCATTAACAACCCTTAAAACCCCTAAAACCCACTACAAACCTTAAACAACCGTTAAAACCTTAAAAAAGGAAAAAAATAGATACATATACCCAAAAAATGTCACATAAACCCTAAAAATGCAACATAAACCCCAAAAACGCAACATAAACCCAAAAAACACAACATAAACCCAAAAAACGCAAAATAAACCCAAAAAGCACTACATAAACCCAAGAACCGTAACATAAACCCTAAACAACGCATCATAAACATTAAAAAACACTACATAAAACCTAAAAACACAACATACTCCCTAAAAACACTACATGAACCCTAAAAACGTTACATAAACCCTAAAAATGCAAAATAAACGCTACATCACCCCTAAAAACACTTCATAAACCCAGAAAACGCAACCTAAACCCTAAAAATGCTATATAAAACCTAAACCCTAAACATGCTACATAAACCCTAAAAACGTTACATAAACTCTAAAAAATGCTACATAAAACCTAAAACTGCAAACTAAACCCTGAAAGTGCTACATAAACACTAAAAATGCTACATAAACTAAAACAACACTATACAAACACTAAAAAATTCTACAAAAACCCTAAAGACGCTTCAAACCCCTCAAAAATATTAAACCCTAATATACCATAATATAAAAAATTAAACCCTGATAAACCCCTAATAGATTCTAATAATCCCTAAAAACGCCTTATAATCCCTAAAACCCCTAAGAGACTCTACTCAACCCTAATAAAACCCCTAAAATACCTAATAAACCCAAATAAATGATAATAAAACCTAATAAACCCTAAAAACATGTTACGAAAACCTAATCCACCCAAATAGACACTAATAAACCGTAATAAACCCCAAAAAACCCAAAAAATCCCGAATAAACCATAAATAAATTCAAATAAACCCTACTCACCCCTAACAATCCTTAACACACCATAATGACCCCTAATAAAACCCTACAAAACCCTAATAACGAAAACAAATGCTTGTATATCATAAAAATCCCTAGAAACCATGATAAACTCAAATAAAACCTAATAAAGCATAAAAATGCTCACAAACAATAAAAAAGGATCAAAAACAATAAAAACATGCTACATTACCTAAAAAGACCTAAAAACACTAATATAACCTAATAAAGACAAAAAAATCTAATATACCTTAAAAATCCCTAGAAACCATAATAAACCATAATAAACTCTAATATAACCTAAGAAACCCTAAAAATGCTCACAAACAAAAATAAAACTCTCACAAACAAAAAAAATGATATATTATCTAAAAAGACTTAACCAACACTAATATAACCTAATAAAACAAAAAAAAACTAATAAACCCCTAAAAAACCCTAATAAACCCTAAAAATCCCTAATAAACCCTAATAAAAACTAATAAACCCTAATAAAACCGTGATAAAACCCTAAAAATTCTTTCTAAACCCTAATAAATCTTGACACACCATAATAAAACCTAATAAAACCCAACTAACCCCAATAAACAAAAAAAATGCAAACAAACCATTAAAAATCCCTAGAAACCCTAATAAACCATAATAAATTCTAATAAAACCTAATAAACCCTAAAAAATTCTCACAAACACAAAAAAACGCAAATAAAACCTAAAAAGTCCAAAAAAACCCTTATATATATTAACAAAAACTAAAAAACACTCATATACCCTAATAAAAACACTAACAAACCCTAGTAAACCCTAGTAAACCCTAAAAAACCCTAAAATCACTACTCATCCCTAATAAATCCTAAACATACCCAAACATACCATAATATACCATAATATACCCTAATAAACCCAACTCAATCCTAATAAAACCCAAAAAATACCTAATAAACCCTAATAAAATCCTAATAACCCCCAACAAACCCTAAAAACGCTAATATACTATTAAAAATCCTAAAAACTTAATAAACCATAATAAATGTTTATAAAACCTAAAAATTCTAAAAAATTCTAATAAACCCTAAAAATGCTTCTAATAATAATAATAATAGTAATAACGCACGTGAATGTGCATATGCATGTGCATATTCATGTGCATATGCATGTGCATGGTTTAAATAATAAATCATAATGCACATGCATACACATATGCTGGTGCATTTTCATGTGAATGATAATAAATAATAAATAATAAATAATAACGCATGTGAATTACATGTGTATGTGAATGTGCATGTGAATGATAATAAATAATAATTAATAATGCACATCCAAGTGCATGTGCATGTGAATGTTCATGGTAATAAACAATAAATGACAACCAAGTCCACATGAATGTGCATTTGCATGTGAACGATAATAAATAATAAATAATAACACATGTGATAATAGAATAATTCACATGCATTGCGTGTGCACGTGCATTAGAATAAATTATAATAACACATGTGATAATAGAATAATTCAATTGCATTGCATTTACATGTGCATGATAATAAATAATATATAATAATGCACGTGCATGTGCATTTAAATGTAATAATAATGATAATTATGCATGCACGTGCATGGTAATAAGTAATAAATAACAACACACATGCATGTGCATTTGTATTTGATGATACAAACAACAACAACAACTACAAAAACAACAACAACAACAACAATAATAATAATAATAGAATAATGAAAGTGCATTTCATGTGCACATGCATAGTAGTAAATAATAAATAAATAATAATAAATAATAACACACATGCATGGGCATGTTCATTTACATTTGATGATAATATTAATAATACCAGTTGTAAAAATAATAATAATAACACATGCACGTGAATGGTAATAAATAAAAAATAACTACGCACATGCATGTTCATTTGCATGTCATAATGATAATAATAATGATAATGATAATAATAATAATAATAATAGTGATAATAATAATAATAAAAGAAAAATACAAGTGCATTGCATATGCATGTGCATGGTAATAAATAATAAATAATAAAGCACGTGAATCTACATTTTCATGTGATGATAGTAATAATAATAGTAGTAGCAGTAGCAGCAGCAGCAGTAGTAGTACCAATGCATGTGATAATAGAATATTGCATGTGAATTACGTGTGCATGTGCATGATAATAAATAACAACACCCGTGAATTGCATTTGCATCTGATGACGATGATGATGATAATAATAATAATAATAATAACAACAATGCATGTGATAATATAATAATGCAGGTGCATTGAATGTATGTGTATGTTCATTCGCATGTTCATTTTCATGTGATGGTAACAACAACAACAACAACAACCTTAATAATAATAATAACAATAATAATAACAACGCATGTGATAATAAAATAACGTGTGTTCATTGCATGTGCACATGTGTGGTAATAAAAATATTATAATAATGCACGTGTATGTGCATTTTCATGTGGATGAGATAATGATAATAATAATAAAAGTAAAAATAAGTTATAGTTGTTTGAAAAAACAGCAAACAAGACCAAAATGCAAGAAACAGGGTCTCGAAAAACCTAACAAATCACATATTCATTGAAAAAAGCATAACATCTTCTTCAGGTGTCCATTTCCGCTCCTTGAATAGTAAAAAAGGAATCTCAGGGAATAAAATAAGATAAAAACATGTGCTGGAGGCTGAACAGACACACAGATCAGAAGTTATGACCATTTTAATAAAAATTTGGCAGGGATCCGTACATGGAAATGGAGTTTTGGAGGCCTTTTGATCGGTTTTTGAGATTTTAGGGTCTCAAAAATGACTTGAAATGTGTTCAACTCATACTCTTGCATAGATGTCTTCCCTACATTCGATTTGATAAGTGGTAGAGCTCAAACGGACAACTGGAGCGAAAGTTATGGCCGTTTGAAGTTGGACTTTTTTTGGAGTGGTATAACTAATATATCTAATATTTATTTGTTCTTCTCATAGTTTCTACTAATCTTGGTCCTCACTCATCTCACAAGATTCGTTTTGAGTAGTTGCAGCGCTCAAACAGACACCCGAAGGAGAAGTTATGCCTATTTTACTGAGTTGCAGGTTTCGTAGGTTTTTCGGTGCTATAAGAGTTTCTCAATTTAAAACGACAATAACTTATGCTATGTGTGTTCATTTTGGATCTACCACATATCAAATCGAATATTGTGAAAAGATACACACTCTGGTAAACACTGGAACCCTTTCTAACATTCTTCAACCCCCCAAAAGACCCAAAATCCCTTTGGATGGTCAAAATATTGGCTTCTGAGGTCCGTTTAGCAATAAGTTCTACTTTGGGTGTCCGTTCCACCTCTGCCACATGTCAAATTGAATCTTCTGACTAGCCATACACGTCTGTGAAAACCATTAACAACTAAATAACCATAAAAAACCATGAATAACCCCATTAAAACTAAAACCCATTAAAAAATATGCAAAACCCTAACAAAACCTAACAAACACAAAAAAACCCCCAAAAAACCCTAACAAACCCTAACAAACCCTAACAAACCCCAAAAAACCCTAAAAAACATAACAAACCCTAAAAAACCCAAACAAACCAAAAAAAACCCAAAAAAACCTTAACAAGCTCTAACAAACCCCAAGAATCACTACGAAACCCCAATAAACCCAAAAAAACTAAAGAAGACTTAAAAAACCCCTAAGAAACCCTAAGAAACCCTATCATAACCCTAAAAACCCTAAGAAAACCCTATGCAAACCTAATAATCACTAACACAGCCTTAGAAACCCTATCACACCCTTAGAAACCCTAACACTCCCTTATAAACCCTAGCACACCCTTAGAAACCCCAACACACCCATAGAAATCCTAACACAACCTTAAAAACCCATAGAAACCACAACACACCCTTAGAAACTCAAACCTGCCCATAAAAAACCTAACCAACCCTTAAAAACCCTAACAAAACCCTAGAAACCCTAAAAAACCCTTAGACACCCAAAATCACTCTAATAAGCACTAATAAATCCTAACAAACCCTACCAATCAATAATAAACCATAATAAACCCTAATAATCCCTAAAGCCCACTACTAAACCCTAATAAACACTAATAAATCATAATAAACCCTAAAACCTTGTTAAACCCCAATAAAAGCTACAAAATACCTAAAAACACAAATACAACAAAGATACTATTAAACCATTCAAAACACTAATATTCAAAATAAACCCAAAAAACCCGGAAAAACCTGACAAAACCCTAAAAACACAAAAAACCCTAAAACCCTAAAAACACTAAAAACCCTAAAAAATCCTAAAAACCATAAAAACCCCTAAGACCCCTGAAAACATGAAAAAACTAAAAAAACCCGAAAACAAACCTAAAAACCCTAAAAAACCTCAGAAAAACCTAAATAATGCTAAAACCCCTAAATCCCCTAAAACTCTAAAAAGACCCTAAATATACTAAAAATGCCAAACAAAACCCTAAACAACCCTTTGAAACCCTTAAAACCCCAAATAACCCCTAACAAACCCTAAAAACCTCAAAAGAAACCCAAATACACCATAAAGAAACCTGAAGAACCCTAGAACCCCCTAAAGAACCACTAAAGCCACTAACAATAATACATAAACCATAAAAATTGCTACAAAAAACCGAAAATTGCATCAAACCCCACAAAACGCAACAAAACCCCAAATATGATAAAATAACCCTAACAAAGCATAAAAAATTCAAACCCACCCATAAAACCCAAAAAGACGCATAAAGCCCCAAACAACTTAAACAAACTGTAACAAACCCTATAAACCCTAAAAAAACCTAACAGACCCTAACAATCACAAATATCCCCTATGAACGACTAATAAACCCTAATAACCCCTAAAACCCATTATTAAACCCTAAAACCCCTAATAAATAGTAATAAATCGTAATAACCTATAATAAACCCTAAAAAACTCAATTAGACCCTAATAAATGCTACAAAAGCCCTAAAACCTCTAATATACAATAAAAACACTAATAAACGATAATAAACCCTAATAATCAATAAAAACCCTAACAAACCCGACAAAACGCTACAAAAACCTCCAAATAATAGCCTACAAAACCCTACAACCCACTAATAAACCCTAACAAACCCTAATAACCCCAAAATAAATCTTAACAAACCCTAACAACCCCATATAAACCGTAACAAATCCTAACAATGCCAAATAAATCATAACAAACTGAAACAAATCATAACAAACCCCTAATAAACTGCAAGAAACCCTAAAAAATCATAATAAACCCTAATAAATCGTAATAAACCCAAATACACGTTACTAAACCTTATTAAATAAAATAAACCCTAATAAATCCATAATAACCCTAAAAAAGGTTGATAAACCCTAGAAAAAGCTATTAATGTCTACAAAAGCCCAATAAAACCCTAATATACAATAAATAATGCTAATAAACTATAACAAATCCTAAAGAACACTAATAAACCCTAAAGAACCCTAATAAACCCTACAGAACCATATTAAACTCTAAAGAACACTAAAAAACCCAAAAACAACCCAAATAAAACGCTAAAACACATTATATAAACCCTAAAACCCACTACAATACCCAAAAAAACCCTAAAACACACTAAAAACACTGAACAACCCCAATCCATCCCAAAATAAATAAACCCATAACCCCCCCCCCCCCAAAAAAAGCCATTAAAAAGCCATCAGGTACCATAAAAAAACCATAAACACCCGTTAACTACCCTTAAAAAACCTAAAAAAAACTAGAAACCATAAACAACCATTAAAACCCTAAAAAAGGCTTCAAATAGATACGTAAACCCTAAAAACGTTACATAAACCCTTAAAAATGCAACAAAAACCCTAAAAACACAACATAAACCAAAAAATGCAACATAAACCCAAAAAACACAACATAAACCCTAAAAGCACTACATAAACCCTAGAACTGTAACATAAACCCGAAAAAACACAACATAAACCCTAAAAACGCAACATAAACATTCAAAATGCTACATAAAACCTTAAAACACAATATAAACCCTGAAAACACTACATGAACCACAAAAACGACACATAAACCCTAAAAAATGCAACATAAATGCTACATCACCCCTAAAAATGCTACATAAAAACAGAAAATTCAACATAAACCCTAAAAGATGCTACATAAAACCTAAACACGAAACACGCAATATAAACCCTAAAAATGTTACGTAAACCCTAAAAATGATACATAAAATCTAAAACAACTATCTAAACCCTAAAAATACCACATAAGCACTAAAAATGCTACATAAATTCTAACAACGCTACACAAACCATAAAAAATGCTACAAAAACCCAAAAGACACTTTAAAACCCTCAAAAATATTAAACCCTAATATACCATAATATAAAAAATTAAACCCTAAAAACCCTTAATAAACTCTAATAATCCCTAAAAACACATTATAATCCCGAAAAACACTATGAAACTCTACTCAACCCTAATAAAACCCAAAAATACCTAATAAACCCTAATAAATTATAATAAAACCTAATAAACCATAAAAACATGTTAAGAAAACCTAAAAAACCCCAACCAACCATAATAGACACTAATAAACACTAATAAACACTGATAAACCCCAAATAAACCCTAAAAAGCCCTAATAACACATAAATAAAGACAAATAAACCCTACTCAACCCTAACAAACCTAAACTTGCCATAATAACCCCTAATATAACAATTCAAATCCTAATAAAGAAAAAAAACACTAGTACACTTTAAAAAATACCTAGAAACCCTGATAAACTCTTATATAACATAATAAACCCTAAAAACGCTCAGAAATAATAAAAAATGACCACAAATAATAAAAATGCTCTATATTAGCAAAAAAGTCTTAAAAACACTAATATATACTAATAAAAAAAAAACACTAATCAACCATAAAAATACCTAGAATCCCTAATAAACCATAATAAAATATAATATAACCTATGAATCCCTAAAAATGGTCACAAACAAAAACAAAATGCTCACAAAAAATAAAAACATGCTATATATATAAAAATACCTAACAAACACTAATATAACATAAAAAACAATAATAATAATAAACCCCTAACAAACCCTAAGTAAAGAAGATGGCAGCTCTGGCGTTTCTGGCGATTCTGGCGATCCGGCTCCCTAGCGATGGCGGGTTCGTCCCAGGTTGAAGACAATGGAATATGAAGCACCTCCCCCCTCTCTACGGGGGAGGATCCTCCCTTGGAGGACATCTCATCACTCTCCTCTACTTACTTGTTACCCTCTTTCTTGAGAACGGAGCTCTGCCCGAAGGTTCCGGAGTTTTTCAAAGGTTGTCCGCAGCTTCCCCTCTCGATTCGGGAGTTCACTGAGGCTTCGGACCTACACCGCATAACTCTGGTTGCAAGCTTCCCGATGCGGCGACCCCCGGTTTTCACCTTCGACAGGTTCGTTTCGGCTTCCTAGAATCTTAGGGCTCGGGTGACTGTGGGCCCGATCGATGGATCCCATATCATGATTTGCTTTTCCACGGAGGAAGACCTGGTCCTTGCCTGGTTAGTGGCTCCTCGGTCATGCAATGGCGTTCGCTTCTCCCTCTTTCGGTGGAGCTTTGATTTTCATCTGAAGTGGAGTTCCCCGATTGTTGCTACCTGGGTGATATTTCCTGAGCATCCCCTTCCCTTTCAAAATATCTCTATTATTTCGATGCTTGGGAATTTGGTGGGGAGGTTCCTTTGTGTGGATAGTAAGACTAGGGCCCTTGGTCATCCAGTTGCACCAAGGGATTTTTTTGAAATCGATGCTTCAACGTCTCCTGTGGATGCTGTTTGGATTTAAGTGGGGGAAGAACTCAGGTGGAGACAGCCTATCATCTTTGAGCAATGGTCTGTTTTCTTCTCTTCTTGTTGGAGTTTTGGGCACAGTGATCACTCTGGAGGCTGCTCTGGCTCTGTCAGGGGTGGTGGTTCTCTGGCTCGCATGTCTTCTGGTGAGATTATCCTCCCTCTGGCGGAGGTGAAGGGGACAATGGGGGTGGCTTCCTCCCAAAATCTGAATGCTAATGTTCCATGCTCGTCTGTTTTGCTGACTGGAAGTGACTTAGAGGTGGCCCTGATGGATTCAGGTGGTTTCATTGTGAGTCTGGCTGGAGGTGCTGGTGTTTCGGGAAATGCTGATGAGGAGGAAGTGCTGCTGGCTGAGAGGGATAATCGGGTTTCTGCTGATGGTGTTCACGGGTGTGGTGACTACCCTAGGAGGCAGACAGATTTAGGGAAGGCTACTGTGATGGGCGTCTGGGAATAAAATGTGGAGTATCCATGTGCTATGGATCCGGAACGAGATTATATAGCTGGATTCAAGGTTAATGAGATCACTAATGGATCCTTTCCAGAAATTGAGTGTGCTGTGATTTCTCCAAACAACTTTCAGGTTGCAGCCTTGGTTCAGCCTGCCGTGGTGGATATGCTGGTGGCAGATGTCTTGAAGGAGGCAGTGGTTGCTCTAGGCCTGAAGACTGGGGATGAGTAATGTTGTCTTTAGCTGAGGAAACGTCTATGGAAGATGAAGAGACCTGGATCCCCAAGGTGCCATACATGAACTGGCGTGATGCCCCTCTGGTTCTTTCTGGGTGTCCAGGCATGGGGGAACCTAACATGGGGCATGTACCCTCTAATAGCACAAGTGGTGGTGAGGATCCTCCCAGTGGCCAGTTCTTTAGCTCCCTGTCGAAAAATTCTGGTGATGCTGGTGGTCCATCCATGGACCTGCAGAGGTATATGGTCCTTCATGGTGTCCCCTCTACGGAATATTTTTGTGTGCAGTTGCATGAGATGGTGTGGGTTGAACGGGAAAGGTTCCTCCTTGAGGATGAAGCTGAGAGGCTCAGGGAGAGGTTTGCTGAGGCTGATCGCCGGATAAACACTGATATGGTCAGCTCAAAGGAGAAAAGAAAAGGAAGAGGTGCTGAAACTCCTGGATCAGAATGTAAGAAAGGGAGGGCACCATCGGCTATCAGTGATGGTGTCACTTATGCGAAGGTGGGTGATGAAGCTGGATCCACTTCCCCCCCCCCCCCGAGACGAAGAGGGAGGAGGTATTACTCTGCCCTCCCACATCCCATGGCAACTAGGGCCTCTTCACGAGCTGTCAGACTTAATCTAAAGGTGAATAAGAGAGGGAAGATTTCAATTTTGGAAGAGCAGAATAAGGCTATGATGAAGCTGCTATCCAGGCTTGGCATGCAAGAGGACATTATGTCTGGATGGGACTCAACAGACATGGGTGCTGAGTCAGATTTCAGTTTTGCTGATGTGGGCGACGACTTTGGTATCAACATGGTGTTTCTAGGTGCGTAGCTGGAGGATTTTGGTGGCGATGTTGACTGATCATCCACTTGGACTTTTTGACTTGTTTGTTTTTGTTTTTTGCTTTTTTTATTTCCTCTCTGTGGCCTTCGGGCGGAGGCGTAAGGGGTTTTTTGGGTGTGGATCGCTGGATCCCTCCTCTCCCTTGTCTGCAGTGTCTGTGTAATTTATTTTAATAAATTTTGGGGGGGGGGTGCCTGGAATAGCCTGGACCCGAACCTTCCTTTCCCTAACAAACCCTAATAAACCCTAAAAATCCTTAATAAACCCTAATAAAAACAAATAAACCCTAATAAAACCATAATAGAAGCCTAAAAATACCATTTCAACCGTAATAAACCTTGACACACCATAAGATGACCTAATAAAACCCAACTGAACCCCAATAAACAAAAAAAACACAAACAAATCATTAAAGAGCCCTAGAAAACCTAATAAACCATAATAAATTCTAACAAAACCTAATAAAACAATAAAAATGCTCAAAAACACTAAAACGATGCTAATAAAACATAAACAGTCCTAACAACCGCACATATATATTAACAAAAACTAAAAAACACTCATATACCCTAATAAAAACTATAACAAACCCTAGTAAACACTAAAAATCACTAACAAACCCTAACAAACCCTATTCAACCCTAATAAACCCTAATAAAACCCTAAAGATACCTACTCAACCCTAATAAAACCCTAAAAATACCTAGTCAGCCCTAATAAACCTTAACACACCATAATAAACCCCACCAAACACTAAAAAATGAAAATATACCATTAAAAAGCCCTAAAACACCTAATAAATGCTAATAAAACCTAACAAAGCTTAAAAGTGCTAATAAACCCTAATAAACACTATTAAACCCTAAACCCCCCTAATATACTCTCTTAAAATTTAATAAACCATAATGAACCGTAATAAACCCTAATAAATTTAAAAAATTCTCAAATATACCATAATATACCATAATATACCAAAATAAACCCAACTCAATCCTAATAATACCCTAAAATACCTAATAAACCCTATTAAACCATGACACACCATAATAAACCATAATAGAATCCTAATAACCCCCACCAAACTCTAAAAAATGCTAATATACCATTAAAAACCCTAAAACCCTAGCAAACCACAATAAATGTTAATATCACCTCAAAATCCTAAAAAATTATAGTAAAAACTAAAAATACCTCTAATAATAATAATAATAATAACACACGTGCATGTTCATGGTTTAAATAATAAATAATAACGCATGTGCATGTGCATATGCCTGCGCATTTTCATGTGAATGATTATAAAAATAACGCATGTGAATTGCACGTGTTTGTGCATGTGCATTTGAATGATAATAAATAACAAATACTAACGCACATACAAGTGCATGTGTCTGTGCATGGTAATTGACAATAAATAATAACCAAATCCACATGAATGTGCATTTGAATGTGAATGATAATAAATAAAAAATAATAACACATGTGATAATAGAGTAACGCACATGCATTGCGTGTTCACACTACTACAAAAAACGACCTTTATCAGCACAAGAAAAGTGCATTAACCATGCTAAAAAAGCGCTGTTAATCGAGATGAGGATATGTGGGGTCCCTTTTATCATCGCTTAGAAAAGCGCTCATAAAGGCACCTTTTATCAGTGCTAAAAAAAGTGCTGATAAAAGACCCCTTTATCAGCGCTTTTGTTTAGCGCTAATAAAAGTAAAAAATAAAAAATAAAAATAAAAAAATAATAATGCGGGGGGGGGGATCTTTTAACAGCGCTTGACCCCCCTATCAGCGCTAGGCGGACCCCCTTAATCTCTCCCAAGTGCTTCCCTTCCCGTGCATCCCCCACAGGCACACACCTCCTTCCTTCCACACGAACTCAAACTCGGGACCTCCCCCCTTGCGTTCCTCCACCTTTACCACTAAGCCATTTCATATTTTTCTCTATTTAATGATATATCTATTTATTTATATATATAGTTATATTTAATCATATATTCATATAGATTCATATTAATATAGATATATTTAGTTATATTAATACATATATATTTGTTGAAATATTAGTATATATATATTCTTTCTTATATTAATATATATTTATGTTAATATGTTTTTTATCTGTATATTTATTTTTATATTAATATATATTTGTAAGATTAGTTTAAAATACCTATATAAAATATTTTTTTTATGTGTGTTTATAAATAAATAAATACATACATATATAAAACACACACACACACAGACATGTATATATTTACCTATAAATACATATATATGTGTATTTGAAAAGCCATAGATTGTTAAAATGACCATAACATATAATCTAGCAGCCCGTTTCAACTCCAAAACTAGTCCAATCGAAGAAAATGAAACAATCTTCAATATGATATGTGGTACAGGCCTAACAAACATCCGTTGGCATAGAGTTCTTATACAACACATATGCCAATAGTTTCAAAACCGTTGGCATATCTTTTTTAGTCTTCTATTCACCCCTATACCAACGGTTTAAACGGTTGGTAATGTTTTTGTACTAGCGGTTCAAAACCATTGAAAAAAAATACATACAAAACCTATACCAAAAGTTTAAAACCGTTGGTATAGGCTTTGTTGTACTATTCACAAAGTAGCCTTCTCTGTGTGCTGCTGTGTGAATTGTACACAATACATACAATGAAATACATAATAAGGATACATAATTAAAAATTGATAATTAGAAGGAAACATAATTTAATAATAAATTATGAATACAATACATTAAAAACTGAATACATAATATTATGTGATACAGAATTAAGAATACATACTAAATTGCATTTTTTATTACACATACAAGATTGAATTCATAAATCAGAAGCTAATAACCCAAAATAAAAAAAAATAAAAAAATGAATTCAACCAAACAAAAATATAATGTCATGGATTGGGGCGGGTGTCTATGAACATAGTGATGATGATAATGGGTGTGTATCAATGAGCTTGTGTGACTTAGGGAATATAGTTGTTTGTGGCATATTAAATGTCATGTGTTTTAGAATAGGGGTAGGAGTTCCTCACATGAGAAGTTCATTGTGTGAGGTTGGACCATGGATCATTGTGCTAAAGTATCAACACAATCCGAATAATTTTGGGCAGTTTTCCATATGCCAGTTGTTTTTACTTAAAATGATGTTCATTTTAAACAAAATAGAGAGAGTTAGAGTGATACAGGCGACACTGTGCCTCAGATTGATATATAGTTGACTCAAACACGTCACCTATGACCCATGGATTGTTGTACTAAAGTATCAGTACAATCTGAATGCGTTTGGTTAGTTTTTCATATGCCAGTTGTTGTTTTCACTTAAAATGTTGTCCATTTCAAATAAAAGTGAGACACTTTGACACAACATAACAAAACCTAATAAAACCCAACTAAACCCCAATAAACAAAAAAACGCAAACAACCCATTAAAAAGCCCTAAAAGCCCTAACAAACCATAATAAATTCAAATAAAATAAAATAAACCATTAAATATGCTCACAAACACTAAAAAATTCTAATAAAAACTAAAAAGTCATAATAACCCCTTATATATATTAACAAAAATTAAAAAACACTCATATAAACTTATAAAAACACTAAAAACCCTATTAAACCCTAAAAATCCCTAACAAACCCTAATAAACCGTACTAAATCCTAATAAACCCTAATAAAACCTTAAAGATACCGACTCAGCCATAATAAAACCCTAAAAATACCTACTCAACCCTAATAACCCTTAATACACAATAATAAACCATAATAAACCCCACTAAACCCTAAAGAACACAAATATAGCCTTAAAAATCCCTAAAACCCCTAATAAATGCTTATAAAACCCAACAAAACCTAAAAGCGCCAATAAACACTACTAAACCCTAAAAACCCCTAATATACCCTCTTAAAAATTAATAAACCATAGTGAACCATAATAAACACTAATAAATCCTAAACATACCCAAATATACCAAAATATACCATAATATACCATAATAAACCCAACTCAATCCTAATAAAACCCTAAAAATACCTAATAAACCCTAATAAACCTTGACACACCATAATGAACCCTAATAATATACTAATAACCCCCACCAAATCCTAAAACTGCTATTATACCATTAAAAAACCCTAAAACCCTGAAAAACAATAATAAAGGTTAATAACACCTAAAAATGATAACAAATGTTATTAAACCCTAAGAATACCTCTAATAATAGTAGTATTAATAACGCACATGCATGTGCATATGCATGTGCATATGCATGTGCATATGCATGTGCATAGTTTAAATAATAAATCATAACGCACGTGCTTGTGCATATGCTTGCGTATTTTAATGTGGATGATAATAAATAAGAAATTATAAATAATAACGCATGTCAATTTCATGTGTATATGCATGTGCACGTGAATGATAATAAATAATAAATAATAACGCACATCCAAGTGCATGTTCAGGTGCATGTGAATGAGCATGGTAATAAACAATAAATAATAACAAAGTCCACATGAATGTGCATTTTCATGTGAATGATAATAAATAATAAATAATAACACATGTGATAATAGAATAATGCAAGTGCATTGCGTGTGCATGTGCATGAGAATAAATAATAATAACACATGTGATAATAGAATAATGCAAGTGCATTGCATTTTCATGTTCATGGTAACAAATAATATATAAGAATGCATGTGTATGTGCATTTACATGTAATGATAATGATAATGACGCATGCACATGCATGGTAATAAATAATAAATTACAACGCACATGCATTTCCATTTGTATTTGACAATACAAACAATTGTAGTAGTAATAAAAATAATAGTAATATTAGAATAATGAAAGTGCATTGCATGTGCACGTGCATAGTGATAAATAATTAAAATATAAAAGTAAATAAGAACACACATGCATTTGCATGCGTGTTTACATTTGATAATAATATTAATAATACTAATTGGAATAATAATAATAATAATAATAATAATAATAATACATGCACGTTCAGGGTAATAAATAATAAATAACAACCGACATGCATGTGGATTTTCATGTGATAATGATAATAATAATGATAATGATAAGAATAATAATAAAAATAATAAAAACTGTGATAATAATAATAATAATAATAAAATAATAATACAAGTTCTTTCATATGCACGCGCCTGGTAATAAATAATAAATAATAACGCACGTGCATCTACATTTGCATGTGATGATAACAATAATAACTATAGTAGTAGTAGTAGTGATAATAGTAGTAGTACTAATGCATGTGATGATAGAATATTTCATGTGAATTACATGTGCACGTGCATGGTAATAAATAATAATGCACGTGCATTGCATTTTCATGTGATGATGATGACGATGATAATAATAATAATAATAATAATAATAACAACAACGCATGTGAGAATAGAATAACATGTGTGCATTGAATGTGTGTGTTTAGGTATTTGCATGTGCATTTTCATGTGATTATATTAACAACAACAACAACAACAACAACAACCACAATAATAATAATAATAATAAGAATACCAACGTATGTGATAATAAAATAATGAGTGTGCATTGCATGTGCATGTGCATGGTAATAAAAAATAAAAAATAATGCACATGCAAGTGCTTGTGCATGTGCATGAGATGATAATAATAATAATAATTACAGTAATAATAATAATAATAATAATAATATTAACAACAATGCATGTGATAATAGAATAACACATGTGCATTGCATGATAATAAATAATATCTCATAGCGCACATGATGATAATAATAACAATAATAGTAATATTAATAATAATAGCGCATGTGATAATAGAATAACGCACATGTATTGAATGTGCGCGTGTATGGTAATAAATAATAACGCACGTGCATTTTCACTTGCATTTGATGGTAATAAAAATAATAACAATAATAGTAATAATAACAATAACAATAAAAATGCATGTGATAATAGAAAAATGTAGGTGCATTGCGTGTGTGCGTGCAAGGTAATAAATAATAACCGACCTGAAAGTGCATTTGCATGTGATGATGATGATAATAATAATAATAGTAATAATAAAAAGATAACAACAACAACAACATATGCACATGCATGGAAATAAAAAATATATAATAAATAATAAAAAATAACGCATGTGAATCTGCATTTGCATGTGATGATAATAATAATAATAATAACAATAATTATAATTATAATAATGATAATGACAATAATGATAATGATAATAATGATAAAAATAACGTGTGTGATAATAGAATAACACACGTCATAACAAACAATAACAAAACCTAACAAACCTTAACTACCACTAATAACCCCTAAGAACCACTAATAAATCCAAATACCACATGAAACCCACTATTAAACCCTAAAACCCTAATAAACATGAAGAAATCAAAATAACCTGTAATAAACACTAAAAAACTATTAGACTCTAATAAATTCTAAAAAATCCCCAAAACCACTAATATACATTAAAAAAGGCAATTGAAACATAATAAATCCTAATAATAACTAAAAACCCTAACAAACTGGACAAAACACAACAAAACCCGCCAAATAATAGCCTACAAAACCCTACAACCGCCTAATAAACCCTAACACACCCTAATAACCCCATAATAAATTGTAACAAACCCTAACAACCCTAAATAAATTGTAACAAATCCTAACAATGCCAAATAAATCGTAACAAACTGAAAAAAACCATAACAAACCCCTAATAAACCGTAATAAACCCTAAAAATCATAATAAACCCTAATAAATCGTAATAAACCCAAATACACGTTAATAAAACAAAATAAATAAAATGAACCCTCTGAATCCCAAATAAATCCTAAATAACCCTAAAAATGTTGATAAACCCAAGAAGAAGCTGTTAATGCCTACAAAAGCCCAATAAAATCCTAATATACAATAAAAAATGCTAATAAACTGTAACAAATCCTAAAGAACATTAATAAACCCTAAAAAACCCTAATACATCCTAAAAACAATAATAAACTATAAAGAATACTAAAAAACCCTAAAGAACCCAAAAAACACAAAAAACATTATATAAACCCTAAAAACCGCTACAATACCCAAACAAACCCTAAAACACACTAAAAAACCCTAACAACCCCTACCAATCCTAAAAAAACAAATAAACCCTTAAAAACCCCCCAAAAACCATTGAAATACCATCATATACCATAAAAAACATAAACACCCGTTAACAACCCTTAAAACCCCTAAAACCACTACAGACCATAAACAACCATTAAACCCCTAAAAAACGCAACAAATAGATACATAAACCCAAAAAAAACGTTACATAAACCCTAAAAATGCAACATAAACCCAAAAAATGCAACATAAACCCAAATAACTCTAATAAACCATTAAAAAGCCCTAAAACCCCAAATAAATGATAACAAAAACTAACATAGCCTAAAAGAACCAATAAACCCAAACAAACATAACTAAACCCTAAAAACCCTAGTATACCCTCTTAAAATAAATAAACCATAATGAACGATAATAAATCCAAATAAATCATATACATACCCAAATATACCATAATATACCCTAATAATGAACCCTAAAGAACCACTAATGCCACTAAAAACACTACTTGACCCCTAAGAATTGCTACAAAAAACCGAAAAATGCATCAAAAATCCTAAAACACAACAAAACCCCAAAAATGCTAAAATAACCCTAACAAAGCATAAGAAATCCAAACACACACATAAAATCCAAAAAAATGCATAAAACCCCAAACAACTCAAACAAACAGTAACAAAACCTAAAAACTCTAACAAAACCTAACAACCCCTAACAACCACTAATAACCCCTAAGAACCACTAATACACCCTAATAACCCCTAAAACCCACTATTAAACCCTAAAAACCCAAATAAACTCTAATAAATCAAAATAAGCTGTAATAAACCATGAAAAACTCTATTAGACACTAATCAACTCTAAAAAATCCCTAAAACCCCAAATATACAATAAAAAACACTATCAAACCATAATAAACCCTAATAATCACCAAAAACCCTAACAAACCCGATAAGACGCTACACAAACCTCCAAATAAAAGCCTATAAAACCCTACAACCCACTAATAAACCCTAACAAACACAAATAACCCCAAAATAAATTGTAACAAACCCTCACAACCCCAAATAAATTATAACAAATCCAAACAACGCCAAATAAATTGTAACAAACTGAAACAAACCATAAAAAACCCCTAATAAACAGCAATAAACCCTAACAGATCATAATAAACCATAATAAATCGCAATAAACCCTAATACATGTTAGTAAACCCTAATAAATAAAATAAAACCTAATAAACCCTATTAAATCCTAAATAACCCCAAAAAAGGTTGTTAAACACTAGAAAAAGCTATTAATGCCTACAAAAGCCCAATAAAACCCTAATATACAATAAAAAATGCTAATAAACTATAAAAAATCCTAAAGAACACTAATAAACCCTAAATAACCCTAATAAACCCTAAAGAACCACATAAAACTCTAAAGAACACTAAAAAACCATAAAGAACCCAAAAAATTGCAAAAACACATTATATAAAACCTAAAAACAGCTACAATACCGAAACAAACCCTAAAACACCCTAAAAACCCTAACAACCCCTATCAATCCAAAAAAAAACAAATAAACCCATACACTCCCCCAACCATTAAAAATCCATCAGATACCATAAAAATCATAAACACCCATTAACCACCCATAAAAACCCTAAAAACTACAAACCATAACAACCATTAAACCCCTACAAAAGTATTCAAATAGGTAAATAAACCTTAAAAACGTTAAATAAACCCTTAAAAATGCAACAAAATCCCTAAAACGCAACATAAACCAAAAAACACAACATAAACCCTAAAACGCTACATAAACCCTAAAAGTACTACATAAACCCTAGAACTGTAACATAAAACCTAAAAAACACAACATAAACCCTACAAAACGCAACATAAACATTAAAAAAATGCTTTATAAAACCTAAAAACACAATATAAACCGTAAAAACACCACATGAACCCTAAAAACATTACATGAACCCTAAAAATGCCACATAAATGATACATCAACCCTAAAAACGCAACATAATCCCGAAAAAGGCTACATAAAACATAAACCCTAAACACGCTACATAAACCCTAAAAACATTTCATAAACACTAAAAATAATACATAAAATCTAAAACTACTAACTAAACCCTAAAAACGCTACATAAACACCAAAAATGCTACATAAACTCTAACAACGCTACACAAACCCTAAAAAATGCTACAAAAACCATAAAGACGCTGTAAAACATCAAAAATATTAAACCCTAATATACCATAATATAAAAAATTAAACCCTAAAAAGCCCCTAAGAACTCTAATAATCCCTCAAAACCCATTATAATCCCTAAAAACCCTAAGAAACTCTACTAAACCCTAATAAAACCCCCCAAATTCTTAATAAACCCTAATAAATAATAATAAAACCTAATAAACCCTAAAAACATTTTAGGAAAACCTAAACAACCCTAACCAACCATAATAGACACTAATAAACCCCAAACAAAACCTAAAAGCCCTAATAAACCATATATTATGCCAAATAAATTGTACTCAACCCTAACAAACCTTAACACACAATAACCACCCATAATAAAACCCTACAAAATCCTAATAAAGAAAAAAATGCTACTATAACTTAAAAAATCCCTATTAACCTTGATGAACTCTAATACAGCCTAATAAACTCTAAAAACGCTCACAGATAACAAAAAAAATGATCACAAACAATAAAAACGTGCTATATTACCTAAAAAAACCTAAAAACACAAATATAACCTAAAAAAGGCAAAAATGCTAATATACCTTAAAAATCCATAAAAACCCCAATGAACCATAATAAACTCTAATATAACCAAAGAAACCCTAAAAACGCTCAAAAAAAAAAATAAAATGCTTACAAACAATAAAAACACAGAATATTATCTAAAATGACCTAACAAACAATAATATAATGTAATAATAAAACTAATAAACCCCTAACAAACCCTAAAAATCCCTAAAAACCCTAATAAAAACTAATAAACCCTAATAAAACCATAATAAAATCCTAAAAATACCTTCTCAAAACTAACAAAACTTAACACACCATAACAAAACCTAATAAAACCCAACTAAACCCCAATAAAAAAATGCAAACAAACCATTAAAAAACCCTAGAAACCCAAATAAACCAAAATAAATTCAAATAAAAGCTAATAAACAATTAAAAATGCTCAAAAACAGTAAAAACACGCAATTAAAACTTAAAAATTCATAATAACCCCTCATATATATTATCAAAAACCAAAAAACACTCATATACCCAAATAATAACACTAACTAACCCAAGTAAACCCTAAAAATCTCTATCAAACACTAATAAACTGTTCTCAACCCAAATAAACAGTAATAAAAACTTAAAGATATCAACTCAACCCTAACAAAACCCTAAAAATACCTACTCAACCTTAATATACCTTATCCCGTCATAATAAACCATAATATACTCCACTAAACCCTAAAAACGCAAATATACCGTTTAAAAGCCCTAAAACCCCTAATAAATGCGAATAAAACCTATCAAAGCTTAAAAGCGCTAATAAACCCGAATAAACACTACTAAGCAATAAAAAACCCTTATATACCCTCTTAAAAATTAATAAACCATAATAAACCATAATAAACCCTAATAAATCCTAAAAATACCCAAATATGCCATAATATACCACATTAGATCCTAATAAATCCATAGTAATATTAATAAAACCCTAAAAATACCTAATAAACACTAATAAACCTTGACACACCATAATAGACAATAATAAAATCCTAATAACCCCCACCTAACCCTAAAAACACTAATATACCATTAAAAACCCTAAAACCCTAACAAACCATAATAAATGTTAATACCAACTAAAAATCCTAAAAAAGATAGTAAACCCTAAAATACCTCTAATAATAATAGTAGTAATAATGCACATTCATGTCCATAGTTTAAATAATAAATCATAACGCACGTGCATGTGCATATGCCTACGCATTTTCATGTGAATGATAATAAATAATATATTATAAATAATAACTCATGTGAATTTCATGTGTATGTGCTTGTGCATGTGAATGATAATAAATAATAAGTAATTATGCACATACAAGTGCATGTGCATGTGTAAGTACATGTGCATGGTAATAAAAATAAATAATAACCAAGTCCACATGAATGTGCATTTGCATGTGAATGATAACAAATAATAAATAATAACACATGTGATAATAGAATAATGCACGTGCAATGCGTCTGCACGTGCATTAGAATAAATAATAATAACACATGTGATAATAGAATAATGCAAGTGTATTGCATTTACATGTGAATGATAATAAATAATATATAATAACGCACATGCATGTTCATAAACATGTAATGATAATGATAATGACACATGCACGTGCCTAGTAATAAATAACAAATAACAACGCACGTGCATGTGCATGCATATTTGATGATACAAACAACAACAACAACACCAACAACAACAAAAACAAAAACAATAATAATAATAGAATAACGCAAGTGAATTTCATGTGCACGTGCATAGTAGTATATATTAAATAAATAATAACAAATATGAACACACATGCTTGTGCATGTGCCTTTACATTTGATGATAATATTAATAATACTAATTGTAATAATAATAATAATAATAACAACACATGCACGTGCATGGTAATAAATAATAAATAACAACGCACATGCATGTGCATTTGCATGTGATACTGATAATAATAATGATAATGATAATAATAATTATAATAATAACAACCATGATAATAATTACAATAATTATAATAATAATAAATGAATAATACAAGTTCATTTCATATGCACGTACATAGTAATAAATAATAAATAATAACACATGTGCTTCTACATTTTCATGTGATGATAGTAATAATAATAGCAGTAGTAATAATAGTAGTAGTAGTGGTGATAATAGTAGTAGTACTAATTCTTATGATAATAGAATATTTCATGTGCATTACATGTGCATGTGTATGGTATATGATAGGTAAGCTAGTCATTCTTTCAAAAATAGCAAACGTACTTTTTGATTTAGGTTCTACGCATTCTTTTATATCTCAAAGTTTAGTGGAACAATCTCAGCACCACCACAAATCATGGAAGTGAAGATGTCGGTGAGTACAACAAATGGGGAAATCATTGCATCCCATGAATATAAGCCTCCCCTGTTATAATATGTGGAATTAATTTCCCGGCGAACCTCGTCATATTGCCTCTAGGGGAATTTGATGCAATTCTTGGCAGGGATTGGCTTTCCATATATAGAGCCAACATAAATTGTCGGGAGAGTGAAATCACACTCCATATGGAGAATCAACCCCCGATTCTTTACAAGTGTAAGGAGGAATATGAATCTCCTTTAGCTCCATCATCTAAAGCATGGATATTACTGCCCTATGATCACGCGTATCTGGCTCAAAAGATTGAGTCCATGGAAGAAACCATCGTTGAAGAAATGCCTATTGTGAGGGAATTCGCTGAAGTTTTTCCCGAGGAACTGCCTAGTCTTCCTCCTGGAAGAGATGTTGAAATCTCAATTGAACTTATACCAGGGGCCCTACCAATATCCAATACTCCATATAGAATTTTTGTTGTAGAGCTTGAAGAGCTAAAGAAACAACTACATGAGAATCTGGATAAAGGGTTTATACACCCAAGTGCTTCACCATGGGGTGCACCAGTCCTCTTCGTCAAGAAGAAGGATGGGTCAATGCGCCTTTGCATCGATTATTGTGAACTAAACAAAATCATGATAAAGAACAAGTATCCTCTCCCACGAATTGATGACTTATTCAATCGGCTGCGTGAAGCACAATACTTCTCCATGGTAGACTTTCGGTCGGGATATTATCAAGTAAGGGTGAAGAAGGAAGATATCCCCAAGACTGCTTTCCGCACAAGATACGGGCACTATGAATTCATAGTAATGCCTTTCAGACTCACTAATTCTCTATCAATCTTTATGAACATGATGAATAGAGTCTTTAGAGATTACCTCGACAAATTTTTGGTAGTCTTTATAGATGATATTCTAATATACTCCAAAACCAAGGAGGATCATGAGGAGCATTTAAGAACTGTACTAGAGAATTTGCGCAAGGAGAAGCTCTATGAAAAGTACAACAAGTGTGAGTTCTGGTTGAAGGAGGTCTCATTCTTGGGCCATATCATCACAAGCAATGGGATATCTATGGACCCCTCCAAAATAGATGCAATTGAGGGATGTCTGAGTCCAACATCGGTAACAGATATCCGTAGATTCTTGGGGTTAGCTGGATATTATAGACGATTTGTGAGAAATTTCTCACGATTGTCCAACCTTCTAACCAAGCTAAATCGAAAGGGAGTAAAGTTTTCTTGGAGTGATGAATGCGAAGAAGTATTCAAGGAGTTGAAAAGGAGGCTTATCACTACGCCCGTGCTCACTTTACCCACAAGTGGGGAACTTTTTGTGGTATTCAGTGATGCTTGAAAGAAGGGATTAGGTTGAATGCTAATGCAAAATGATAAAGTGATATCCTATGCCTCAAGGTAGTTGAAAATCCATGAGAAAAACTATCCAACACATGATCTAGAGTTGGCGGCTGTGATCTTTGCCTTGAAAATCTGGTTGCATTATCTCTATGGTGAGAAATGTGAGATATATACTGACCACACGAGTCTTAAATATATATTCACACAGAAAGAGCTTAATATGTGCCAGAGAAGATGGATAGAGCTCATCAAGGATTATGACTGTTCAATACATTACCACCCTGGGAAAGCGAACAAGGTGGTAGATTCCATAAGTAGAAAGGACCCAACGATTCAATCAATTATGAGAATTGAGAAGGATCCAATCTTCTTAGATTTGATGAAGACAGACATGGGCATCATAAAGAAGGGAACATCATCAATCCTTTCACAAATGATTTCTCAACCGTCTCTTTTGGAAAGGTTAAATGATGTTCAAAAGGATGATGGGGGAATTCAGGAAAAGGAGGAAGCTATCGAAAAAGGGAAATCCTCAGAGTTTAATGTTAATGAAGAAGGAATTGTGCGGTTTGGGAAAAGACTATTTGTTCCATCATGTCCGGAGCTGAAGAAGGAACTTTTTGATGACGCACATAGTTCAAATTTCAATATTCACCCAGGGAGAACAAAGATGTATCGAGATCTCTGAGAAAACTTTTGGTGGGATAATATGAAGAAGGAGATCGCTAAATATACATCAAAGTGCCTAGTGTGTCAGCAAGTGAAGGCAGAGAGGTAGAACTATAAGGGTATGATGCAACCATTTCCCATACCAGAATGGAAATGGGAGAACATCACCATGGACTTTGTCACTGGACTTCCAAGGAAATCCAAAGGCAACAATACAATCTGGGTTGTTTTGGATTGTCTTACAAAGACTGCACACTTCATTTCTATTCGGGAGGATTTCTCTTTGGATCAACTGGCACATATATATATCATGGAAGTGGTAAGGTTTCATGGAGTACCACTATCTATTGTGTCTGACCGAGATCGAAGATTCACCTCTATGTTTTGGAAGAGTCTTCCACATGATCTGAATACTGAACTGAACATCAGTACGGCCTATCATCCTCAAACTGATGGCAAATCCGAGCAGACTATCCAAACACTTGAGGACATGTTGAGAGCATGCTCAATGGACTTTAAAAGAGGATGGGATCAACATCTTCCTCTGGTTGAGTTCTCTTATAATAATAGTTTCCACTCAAGCATCCAAATGGCACCATATGAATCCCTATATGGGAAAATGTGCCGAACAAAGGCATGACGGGATGAGGTCGGTGAACATAAGCTTCTTGGACCAGAAATGGTTGAGGAAATGGTGGAGAAGGTGAAAACCATTCAGTAGAATGTCAAGGCAGCCCAGAGTCGACAGAAGAGTGATGCAGATAATCGTCGATGAGGCCTTGAGTTTAAAGTTGGAGACATGGTTTTTATACGCATATCTATGTGGAAGAAGGTCACGAGGTTTGGAAAGAAAGGGAAGTTAAGTCCAAGGTATATCGACCCCTTTGAGATTCTTGATTGTGTCAGGGCTGTGGCCTATCGGCTAGCACTTCTACCTACCATGGCCAAAGTGCATGATGTCTTTCATGTATCCCTGTTAAGGAAATACATAACATACCCTTCAGATGTACTCTCTTATGAGGTGGTGTAATTGGAAGATGATCTTTCTTATGATGAGAAACCAGTGAAGATCTTAGATTGTAGAGAAAAAGTTCTATTAAATAAGATAATGCCCCTCTTCAAGGTGTTGTGGTGAAACCACAAGTTTGGAGAAGCGACTTTGGAATCGGAGGAAATGATGAAGCTGAGTTACCCACATTTGTTTTAGTATGGGAAAAGGAAAATTTTGAGGGCGGAATTTCTTAAGGGGGGAATATTGTAACGACCCAAAGTTTCATTAATGGAAATCCCTCTTGATCTAATTAAATGTCTCTTTACGTTTATATAAAATGTCAACTTCTTTGGTTTTATGTTAAGAATTTTGACAGTTGCTAATATAGTCTTTGAACAGTGATCAAATGATTAGTATAAATATAGGGCTTTAACAAATCCAATTTACTCAGACAAAAGAAGCGATGGCCTCATCCAGTAGAATTTCTCCATACAAAGCCCATTTGTCAGAGCTCGGAAAAGAGGTGGCATCCTTGGGCTTTTCTCTTGACCAAGCCCAAGCTAAGATTCACCGTGCCAAGCTCGAACGGGACCGTCTAGGGGAAAAGTGGAAGTTGATAGAGATTACCACTCGAGCAATGTTATCCGAACCACCCCAAGAGTATGTCACCATCACACACCTTACCCTTAGGTCTTATTCAGCTATTTTAAGTGGTTATGTAACGAATCTCTAGTACTATGTTCATGTATATTATTTTTTAATAATGAATACACCTCCTTGTCATTTTTGATACATTGTAAATAGTTTTTAATGTACAAATAGTGGTTTTAGTTATTATTTAATTAAGAATTATATTTTATTAAATTAAGGGATTTTTGAATTAAATAATATTTTAATAAAATATTATTATTATTAAATTAATTTTTATTAAATATAAATGATCTTATAATTTTATGAATGCAATTATAATTTTTATTAAAGTCTGAAATCCATTTCTGTCAAAACCCGTGAATTTTCGATAAATGTCAGTTTTTATTTTATAAGTGAAAATTAACATATTTAGAAAATTATTTAGATAAAATAAATATTATTTCTGGAATTAGGACGTCAAAATTATCCAATTGTGAATTTTTCAAAATTTTCTGAGACAGTCAAATGTTTGGGTAAAAATTAAATACCGTTTAAATATATAATGTGTTTTATGACATCATAATGACCCAATAGTGATGTAATAAAATAATATAATCTTTATGTTCGGACAATATATGTTTTACCGTTAAAATAATGTGATTTTGGGATTTTTTTAATTACTTTTCAAAGCATTAATGGACCCCTGAAGACTAATTAAACACCTTGTCTTTTTAAATTGTTTTCCATGGGAGTGTGACTCACCTCCACACAAGCAACCCTATTATTTTAAGAAGTTTGGAAATTGGACTTATAAAATATTATTTTCCTCTTTACTTTTCCAAAAATCATGGGCAAAAACCATGGGATGGTTTGTGGTTTGAATTATTTTAATGTAAGGGGACCCAAACCTAAATAATAAAGAATTCCCTCACCTTTCCTATATAAACCCACCCAAGATCCCACTTCCTCCTCACTCAAAGCCTTTTGAGTTCGTCCAACCTCCGCCCTACTCTTTCTAGAATCCTTCCATGGTGCCCCAAGCTCCCAAGAAGCCTCTCACAAGCCTATATCTAGCCTTTGGAAACACACTTCCAAATAAGGGTTTTTTCCTTCCTTTCTCATTTTTGTCCAATTTTCATTATGTTGTTTTGCCCTTTTATTTTCAATTATGAATGTTGGGGTATAGTTTTTCACCTCCCTAATACTTCCATATTTATGTTTTAATGATGGGAGACCCCTTTATCTCTCATTACATGCCTCCCATGTACACCTGTTACTGTGCCAAAATTCCTAAAGGAACTTCTCTCTCCTCATTTACATTTACGCAATAATTTTGTATCATTAATCTAAATTCCATTACAATTGTATGGACATGTATCTATATGAACTCCTTACTGTCCATTACATATAAATATGATGAGTAAAACCTTTCTCTCTCATAAACCATTTTTTATGAATTCTTATGTCACGCCGCTACGCTGCTGAAATCACACCGATTTTCTAAGCCAATGCCATTGTGTAGTGAATACCATACCCATTTCTCCATCAATGGTATTCAAATTTATGCACATTTAATTATTGATTACAAGGCTTCATGTATTAGTTAAACATTCCTTTATCATGGAATAAATGATTATGTTTTATGAATCCATGTTTTATGATTCATGTGGCACACTTATGCATGAAATGAAATGTTTAAGAAGGGTGTGCCCTTATAGCTCTCCAATGCATTGGATAAAGTATAGTATCATGATACATCATGTGCAATGAGTGTTGACTTATGATAATTCATTTGAAACAAGGGTTTACTTGTGCTTTATGTGCAATGAGGACTTACTCATGCTTCATGTGAAATGAGCCTTGGCTCATGCAAATTCCATTTTAAGTGTTGTTGCCACATTTCCATATTATGATTATCATGATTTATCATGCCTTTATGTTCATGTTTCTATTGTGCTCTATTGATATGCCTAATTTCTAAAATTTATTGTACTCATCATGTTATCCCTTGTGTATTCCCTTACTGGGCTTTATAGCTCACCCTTTTCTTATGCAAGTCCTCAGGTTATCCCATGCAATGCTATGTACGAGGGAATGTAGTGGTCATGTAATGGAAGTTTTCAATAAATATGTTCTATTTCATGTTTCATGTTTTTATGTATTGATCCTAAGCCCCAAAGTCACTAAACCTCACGATATTATTTGTTGTATCAAGTGATGTTTTATGTAATAAATCATGTTTAAGTTGTAATAAAAAGAAGGGTTGTCATACTACAAACCAATAATAAACCATAATAAACCCTAATAAACCGAAAATCCCACTACTAAACCCTAATAAAAACTAATAAATTGTAATAATCTCTAAAACCCTATTAGACCCCAATAAAAGCTACAAAATACCTAAAACCCAAATATACTACAATAATTCAATAAAAACATTCAAAATGTTAATAGTCACAAAAACCCCTAACAATCCTGGGAAATCCTAACAATACACTAAAAAACCATAAAAACCCATAAAAACCCAAAAAAACCCAAAAAATATTAAAACCCCTAAAAACCCTAAAAACCCTAAAAAATTCTAAAAAACCCAAAAAAAACCCTAAAAACCCTAAAACACCCTAAAACCCGAAAAACCAAAAAAAAACCCGAAAACAATCTTAAAAAACCAAAAAAACCCCAAAAACCAACAAAAAACCCTCAAAAACCTAAAAACCATTAAAAACGATAAAATCCCCAAAAAGCCTAAAAAGCCTATGAAAACCCTAAACAACCCTATGAAACCCTTAAAACCCATAAAACCCCCTAGCAAACCCTAAAAACCTCAAATGAAACCCTAATACACCCTAAAGAACCCTAAGAAACCCTAAAAACCGTAAAGAACCCTAAAAACCCACTAAAGCCACTAACAACGCAACATAAACACAATCAATTGCGACAAAAAAACATGCTCCAAAACTCAAAAAAACACATCAAAACCCCAAAAACACTAAAATAACCCTAAAAAGCATAAAAAATCCAAACACACCCATAAAACCCAAAAAAAAATGCATTAAACCCCAAATAACTCAAACAAATCATAACAAACCCTAAAAACCCTAACAAAACCTAACAAACCCTAACAACTACTAATAACCCCTAAGAACAACTAATAAACCCTAATAACCCATAAAACCCATTATTAAACCCCAAAATCCCAAATAAACACTAATAAATCATAATAACCTATAATAAACCCTAAAAAACTCTATTAGATGCTAATAAATGATACAAAAGCCCTAAAAACACTAATATACAACAAAAAACACTATTATACAATAATAAACCCTAATAATCAATAAAAACCATAACAAACCCGAAAAAACGGTGCAAAAATATCCAAATAATAGCCTAAAAAACCCTACAACCACTAATAAACCCTAAAAACCCTAATAACCCCAAAATAAATCATAACAAACCATAAAAACCCCAAATAAATCATAAAAATCCAAACAATGTGAAATAAATCGTAACAAACTGAAACAAATCATAACAAACCCCTAATAAACCCCAATACAACCTAACACGTCATAATAAACCCTAACAAGTCGTAATAAAACCAAATACATGTTACTAAACCCCAATAAATAAAATAATCCTTAATAAATCCTTAATAACAAAAAAAGGTTGATAAGCACTAGAAAAAGCTTTTAATGCCCACAAAATCCCAATAAAACCCTAATACACAATAAAAACGCTAATAAACAATAAAAAATCCTAAAGAACACTAATAAACCCTAAAGAACCCTAATAAACCCTAAAGATCCATATTAAACTCTAAAGAACACTAAAATACCCTAAAGAACCCAAAAATTCTAAAACACATTATATAAACCCTAAAAATTGCTATAATACCCAAACAAACCCTAAAACACACTAAAAACCCTAACAACCCCAATCAATCCCAAAAAAACAAATAAACCCATAAAACCCACCAAAAACCATTAAAAATCCATTAGATACCATGAAAAACCATAACCACCCGTTAAAAACCCTTAAAACCCCTTAAAAACCTAAAAAACACTACAAACCATAAATAACCATTAAAATAATTCAAATGGCTTAAATTAGATACATAAACCCTAAAAAGTTACATAAACCCTAAAATAGGAAACAAAAACCCTAAAAACGCATCATAAACCAAAAAACGCATTATATACCCAAAAAACACTACCTAAACCCTAAAATCACTACATAAACCCAAGAACTATAACATAAACGCTAAAAAAAATATAAACCCTAAAAAACGCAACAAAAACATTAAAAATGCTACATAAAACATAAAAACCCAATATAAACCCTAACAGCACTACAAGAACCCTAAAAACGATACAAAAACCCTAAAAATGCAACAGAAACACTACATCACCCCTAAAAACGCTACATAAACCCATAAAATGCAACATAAATCCTAAAAAATGCTGCATAAAACCTAAATCCTAAACAGGATACATAAATCCTAAAAAAATTACATAAACCCTAAATATGATACATAAAACCTAAAACCACTAACTAAACCCTAAAAATGCAATATAAACACTAAAAATGCTACATAAACTCTAACAACATTACACAAACCCAAAAAAATGCTACAAAACCCCTAAAGACGCTTCAAAACACTCAATAATATTAAACCCTAATATACCATAATATAAAAAATTAAACCCTAAAAAACCCCTAAAGAACCACTAATGCTACTAACAACGCTACATAAACCCTAAAAATTGCTACAAAATACCAAAACGTGCTTCAAAACCCACAAAATGCAACAAAACCCCAAAAACGCTAAAATAACCATAACAATGTATAAAAAATCCAAACACCCCCATAAAACCCAAAACGAAAATGCATAAAACCCCAAAAAACTCAAACAAACCCTAAAAACCATAACAAAACCCAACAAACCCTAACAACCACCAATAACAACAAAGAATCTCTAACAAACCCTAATAACCACTAAAACCTACTATTAATCCCTAAAAACCCTATTAAACACTAATAAATCGTAATAACCTATAATAAACCCTAAAAACTCTATCAAACCCTAATAAATGCTAAACAAATCCCTAAAACCCCTAATATACAACAAGAAACACTATCAGACAATAATAATCCCTAATAATCACTAAAAACCCTAACAAACAAGACAAAACGCAATAAAAACCTCCAAATAATAGCCTAAAAAACCCTACAACCCACTAATAAACCCTAACAAACCCTAATAACCCCAAAATAAATCCTAACAAACCCTAACAACCCCAAATAAATCGTAAAAATCCTAACAACGCTAAATAAATCCTAACAAACTGAAACAAACCATAACAAAACCCTAATAAACCGCAATAAACCCTAAAAAAGCATAATAAACCCTAACTAATTGTAATAAACCCAAATACATGTTACTAAACCCTAATAAATAAAATAAACCCTAATAAATCATAAATAACCCTAAAAAGGTTGATAAACCCTAGAAAAATCTATCAATGCATACAAAAGCCCAATAAAACCCTAATAGACAATAAAAATGCTAATAAACAGTAACAAATACTAAAGAACACTAATAAACCCTATAGAACCCAAATAAACCAAAAATAACAATATTAAACTCTAATGAACACTAAAAAACTCTAGATAACCCAAAAAATGCTAAAACACATTATATAAACCCTAAAAGCCGCTACAATACCCAAACAAACCCTAAAACTCACTAAAAAACCCTAACTACCCCTATCAATCCCAAAAAAACAAATAAACCCATAAAAACCACCAAAAAACATAAAAAAGCCATCAGATTCCATAAACAACCATAAACACTCGTTAACAACCCTTAAAAACCCAAAAAACAATTAAACCATAAACAACCACTAAAACCCAAAAAAAGGTTTCGAATAGATACATAAACAATAAAAAGGTTACATAAACCCTAAAAAATGCACCAGAAACCCTAAAAACGTAACATAAACTAAAAAATGCAACATAAACCCAAAAAATGCAACATAAACCCAAAAAATGCAACATAAACCCTAAAAGCACTACATAAACCTTAGAACTGTAACATAAACCCTAAAAAACACATAATAAACCCTAAAAATGCAACATAAATATTAAAAATGCTACATAAAACCTAAAAACACAATATAAACCCTAAAAAACTCCATAAACCCTAAAAATGTCACATAAACCCAAAAAATGCAACACAAACGCTACATCACCCCAAAAAAGGCTACATAAACCCAGAAAACACAACATAAACCCTAAAATGCTATATAAAACCTAAACCCCAAACACGCTACATAAACCCTAAAAACATTACATAACCCCTAAAAATGATACACAAAATCTAAAAATACTAACTAAACCCTAAAAATGATACATAAACACTAAAAATGCTACATAAACTCTAACAACTCTACACAAAACCTAGAAAATGCTACAAAAACCCTAAAGACGCTTTAAAACCCTCAAAAATATTAAACCCTAATATACCGTAATATAAAACATTAAACCCTAAAAAACCCTAATAAACTCTAATAATCCTTAAAAACAACTTATAATCCCAAAAATCCTAAGAAGCTATACTCAACCCTGATAAAACCCCAAAAATACCTAATAAACCCTAATAAATGATAATAAAACCTAATAAAAACTAAAAACACGTTAAGAAAACCAAAACTACCCTATCCAACCCTAAGAGACACTAATAAACACTAATTAACACAAATAAACCCAAACAAACCCTAAAAAGCCCTAATAAACCATAAATAAGACCAAATAAACCCTACTCAACCCTATCAAACCTTAACACACCATAATAACCCCTAATAAAACCCTACAAAACCCTAATAATGAAAAAATGTTAGTAAACCTTAAAAAATCCATAAGAACCCTCATAAACTATAATATAACCTAATAAACCCAAAAAATGCTCACAAACAATAAAAAACGATCACAAACAATAAAAAAGTGCTATATTACCTAAAAAGACCTAAAACGCTAATATAACCTAATAAAGACAAAAAACGCGAATATACCTTAAAAATCCCTACAAACAATAATAAACCATAATAGACTCTAATATGACCAATGAAACCCTAAATCGCTCACAAATAAAAACAAAATGCTCAGAAACAATAAGAACACGCTATAATATCTAAAAAGACCTAACAAACACAAATATAACCTAATAAAACAAAAAAAAACCTGACAAACACTAATAAACCCTAAAAATCCCTAATAAACCATAATAAAAACGAATAAACCCTAATAAAACCCTAAAAATACCTTCTCCACCCTAAAAACCTTGACACAACATAACAAAACCTAATAAAACCCAACTAAACCCCAATAAACAAAAAAATGTAAACAAACCATTAAAAAGCCCTAGAAACCCTAATAAACCATAATAAATTCAAATAAAAGCTATTAATCCATTAAAAATTCTCACAAACACTAAAAACACGCTAATAAAACCTAAAAAGTCATAAAACCCATCATATATATTAACAAAAACTAAAAAAACACTCATATACCCTAATAAAAATAGTAACAAACCCTAGTAAACCCTAAAAATCCCTAACAAACCCTATTAAGCTGTACTCAACCCTAATAAACACTAATAAAACCTTAATGATACTGAGTCAACCCAAATAAAACCCTAAAAATACATACTCAACCCTAATAAACTTTAACACACCATAACAAACCATAATAAACCTCACGAAACCCTTAAAAAAATGCAAATATACCATTAAAAAGTACTAAAACCCCTAATAAATACTAATAAAACCTAACAAAGCATAAAAGCACTAATAAAACCAAATAAACACTACTAAACACTAAAAACCCTAATATTCCATCCTAAAAATTAATAAACCATAATGAACCATTATAAACCCAAATAAATCCTAAACATACCCAAATATTCCAAAATATACCATAATATACCCTAATAAACCCAAATCAATCCTAATAAAACACTAAAAATACCTAATAAACCCTAATAAACCTTTACACACAATAATAAACCCTAATAAAATCCTAATAACCCCCACCAAACCCTAAAAAATGCTAATATACAATTAAAAACCCTAAAACCCTAACAAACCATAACAAATCATAATAAAACCTAAAAATCATAAAAAATGATAGTAAACCCTAAAAATAACTCTAATAATAGTAGTAATAATAACGCACGTGCATGTGCATATGCATGTGCATGGTTTAAATAATAAATCATAACGCACGTGCATGTGCATATGCATGTGCATTTATATGTGAA
Source organism: Viscum album (assembly GCA_963277665.1). NCBI lineage: Eukaryota > Viridiplantae > Streptophyta > Magnoliopsida > Santalales > Viscaceae > Viscum > Viscum album. The sequence continues at coordinate 3,501,914 of CAUJRU010000031.1, read as the reverse complement.
CAACAATAAATAATAAATAATAAATAATAACGCATGTGAATCTCATGTGTATGTGCATGTTCTTCTGAATGATAATAAATAGTAAACAATAACACAAATTCAAGTGCATCTGCATGTGCATGTGCACGTGCATGTGCATGGTAATAAACAATAAATAACAACAAATTCCACATGAATGTGCATTTTCATGTGAATGATAATAAATAATAAATAATAACACTTGTGATAATATAATAACGTCAGTGCATTGCGTGTGCACGAGTATGAGAATAAATAATAATATAACATGTGATAATAGAATAATGCAAGTGCATTGCATTTTCATGTGCATGGTAATAAATAATTTATAATAACGCACGTGTATGTGCATTTACATGTAATGATAATGATAATGACGTATGCACGTGCATGGTAATAAATAATAAATAACAATGCATGTGCATGTGCATTTGTATTTGATGATACAAAGAATAATAAAAACAAAAATAATAATAATAATAATAATAATAATAATAGAATAACTCAAGTGCACTGCTTGTGCACTTGTATAATAGTAAATAATAAATAAATAATAGTAAAAAAGAATGTACATGCATGTGCCTTTACATTTGAAAATAATATTAATAGTACTAATTTTAATAATAATAATAATAATAATAACACATGCACATGCATGGTAATAAATAATAAATAACAACTCACATGCATGTGGATTAGCATGTGATAATGATAATAATAATGATAATGATAATAAAAATAATATTAATAATAATAATAAAAACCGTGATATTAATAAAAAAAAAATAATAACAACAAAAGAATAATACAAGTGCATTGCATATTCATGTTCATGGAAATAAATAATAAATAATAATGCACGTGCATTTTTATTTTCATGTGATGATAATAATAATAACAGCAGCAGCAGTAGTAGTGATAATAGTAGCAATACCAATGCATGTGATAATAGAATATTTCATGTGCATTACGTGTGCACATGAATGGTAATAAATAATAACTCATGTGCATTGCATTTGCATGTGATGTTGATGATGATGATAATAATAATAATAATATTATTATTATTATATTTATTAACAACGCATGTGATAATAGAATAATGCACGTGCATTGAATGTGTGTGTTTATATATTTTCATGTTCATTTGCATGTGCATTTGCATGTGATTATAATAACAAAAACAACGACAACAACAACAACAACAACCACAATAACAATAATTACAATAAAAATAACAACGTATGTGATAATAAAATAACGTGTGTGCATTGCATGTGCATGTTCTTGGTAATAAAAAATAAATATTAATGCACGCGCATGTGCATGTGCATGTGCATGAGATGATATTAATAAAAATAATAATAATAACAGTAATAATAATAATAATAATAACAGCAACACATGTGATAATAGAATAAGGCATGTGGATTGCATGTGCAGTGCATGATAATAATTAATAACTCATAGCGCACATGATGATAATAATAACAATAATAGTAATATTATTAATAATAGTGCATGTGATAATAGAATAACACACATATATTGAATTTGCACGTATATGGTAATAAATAATAACGCACGTGCATTTGCATTTGCATTTGATGATAATAACAATAATAAAAATAATAACAATAATAGTAATAATAACATTAACAATAAAAATTCATGTGATAATAGAATAATGTAGGTGCATTGCGTGTGTGCGTTCATGGTAATAAATAATAACAGACGTGCATGTGTATTTGCATGTGATGATAATAATAATAATAATACTAGTACTAATAATAATAATAAAAACAACAAAAACAACAACTTATGCATGTGCATGGAAATAATTAATATATAATAAATATTAAATAATAACGCACGTGCATCCGCATTTGCATGTGACGATAATAAAAATAATAATAATAGTAATCACAATAATGATAATGATAATAATAATAATGATAATAATGATAATAATAACGTGGTTGATAATAGAATAACACATGTCCTAACAAACCCTAACAAAATCTAACAAACCCTAACAACCACTAATAACCCCTAAGAACCCCTAATAAGCCCAAATAACCCCTCAAACCCACTATTAAACCCTAAAACCCTAATAAACACTAATAAATCATAATAACATGAAATAAAAACTAAAAAACCCTATTAGACTCTAATAAACACTACAAAAACACTAAAACCCCCAATATACAATAAAAACACTATTGAACCATAATAAATCCTAATAATCACTAAAAACTCTAACAAACCCAACAAAACACTACATAACCCACCAAATAATAGCCTACGAAACACTAGAACATGCTAATAAACCCTAACAAATCCTAATAACCCCATAATAAATCATAACAAACCCTAACAACCCCAAATAAATCGTAACAAATCCTAAAAACGCCAAATAAATCATAAAAAACTGAAACAAACCATAACAAACCCCTAATAAACCATAATAAACCCTAACAAATCATAAAAACCCCTAATAAATTGTAATAAACCCAAATACATTTTAATAAACCCTAATAAATAAAATAAACACTAAGAAACCCTAATAAATCCTATATAACCCTAAAAAGGTTGATAAACCCTAGAAAAAGCTACAAATGCCTACAAAATCCCAATAATACCCAAATATAGAATAAAAAAGCTAATAAACTGTAACAAATCTTAAAGAACACTAATAAATCCTAAAGAACCCTAATAAACCCTAAAATACCATAGTAAAGTATAAAGACTCTAAAAAACCCTAACGAACCCAAAAACACATTACATAAACCCTAAAAACCGCTACAATACCCAAACAAACCCTAAAACACACTAAAAACCCTAACAACACCTATCAATCTCAAAAAAATAAATAAAACCTTAAAACCCCCCCAAACCACTAAAAACCCATCAAATACCATAAAAAGCATAAACACCCGTTAACAACCCTTAAACACCCAAAAAACCAGTACAAACCATAAACAACTGTTAAAACCCTTAAAAAGGAAACAAATAGAGACATAAACCCAAAAAGCGTCACATAAACCCTCAAAATGAAACGTAAACCCTAAAAACACAACATACACCCTAAAAACGCAACATAATCCCAAAATCACAACATAAACCCCAGAACCGTAACATAAACCCTAAAACGCATCATAAACATTAAAAAATGCTACATAAACCCAAAAAACACTACATAAACCCAAAAAACACTACATGAACCCTAAAAATGTTATATAAACCCAAACAAATGCATCATAAACGCTACATCACCCCTAAAACGCTACATAAACCCAGAAAACGCAACATATACCCAAAAAAGGCTATATAAAACCTAAACACTAAACATGCTACATAAACCCTAAAAACGTTACATAAACTCTAAAAAATGCTACATAAAACCTAAAACCACTAACTAAACCTGAAAAGCGCTACATAAACACTAAAAATGCTACAAAAACTTAAACAACGCTAAACAAACACTAAAATATTCTACAAAAACCCTAAAGATGCTTCAAAAGCCGCAAAAATATTAAACCCTAATATACCATAATATAATAAATTAAACCCTAATAAACCCCTAATAGACTCTAATAATCCCTAAAACGCCTTATAATCCCTAAAAACCCTAAGAGACTCTACTCAATCCAAATAAAACCCCTAAAATACCTAATAAACCCTAATTAATGATAATAAAACCTAATAAACCCTAAAAACAGGTTAAGAAAACCTAAACAACCCTAACCAACCCTAATAGACACTAATAAACTCTAATAAACCATAATAAAGCCCAAACAAACCCTAAAAATCCCTAATAAACCATAAATAAATCCAAATAAACCCTACTCAACCCTAACAAACCTTAACACACCATAATGAACCCTAATAATACCCTAAAAACCCTAATAATGAAAACAAATGCTTGTATACAAAAAAAAATCCCTAGATTCCCTAATAAACACAAATAAAACCTAATAAACCCTAAAAACGCTCACAAACAACAAAAAATGATCACAAACAATAAAAACTCCCTGTATTACCTAAAAAGACCTAAAAACACTAATATGACCTAATAAAGACAGGAAACTCTAATATACCTTAAAAATCCCTAGAAACCATAATAAATCATAATAAACTCTCTTATAACCTAAGAAACCCTAAAAATGATCACAAACAAAAATAAAATACTAACAAATAATAAAAAACACTATATTATCTAAAAAGACTTAACCATCACTAATATAACCTAATAAAACAAAAAAAACTAATAAACCCCTATCAAACCAAAATAGACCCTAAAAATTCCTAATAAACCTTAATAAAAACTAGTAAACCCTAATAAGAAATAATAAATCCTAATAAAACCATGATAAACCCCTAAAAATACCTTCTAAACCCTAGAAACCTTGACACACCATAATAAAACCTAATAAAACCCAACTAACCCTGATAAACAAAAAAACGCAAACAAACCATTAAAAATCCATAGAAACACTAATAAACTATAATAAATTCTAATAAAACCTAGTAAACCATAAAAATGATCACAAACACTAAAAACATGCTAATAAAACCTAAAAAGTCCTAACAACCCCTTATATATATTAACAAAAACTAAAAACGCTCATATACCCTAAAAACCCTAACAAACACTAATAAACCCTAAAAATCCCTAACAAACCCTAATAAACACTACTCAACCCTAATAAACCCTAATAAAACCCTAAATATACCTACTCAACCATAATAAAACCCTAAAAATATCTACTCAACCCTACTAAACCTTAACACACTATAATAAACCATAATAAACCCCACTAAACCCTAAAAAACGCAAATATACCATTAAAAAGCCCTAAAACCCATAATAAATGCTAATAAAACCCAACAAATCTTAAAAGAACTAATAAACCCTAATAAACACTACTAAACCCTAAAAACCATAATATACCCTCTTAAAAATTAATGATCCATAATGAACGATAATAAACCCTAATAAATCCTAAACATACCAAAATATACCATAATATACCATAATATACCCTAATAAACCCATCTAAATCCTAATAAAACCCTAAAAATACCTAATAAACCCTAATAAACCTTAACACACCATAGTAAACCCTAATAAAATCCTAATAACCTTAACCAAACCCTAAAAAATGCTAATATACCATTAAAAACCCTAAAACCTTAACAAACCATAATAAATGTTAATAACACCTAAAAATTATAAAAAATGCTATTAAACCCTAAAATACCTCTAATAATAATAATAGTAATAATGCATATGCATGTGCATATGCATGTGCATGGATTAAATAATAAATCATAATGCACGTGCATATGCATATGCCTGCGCATTTGCATGTGAATGATAATAAATAATTAATACTAATTAATAACGCATGTGAATTACATGTGTATGTGCATGTGCATGTGAATGATAATAAATAATAAACAATAATGCACATCCAAGTGCATGTGCATGTGCATGGTAATAAACAATAAAAAATAACCATGTCCACATGAATGTGCATTTTCATGTGAATGATAATAAATAATAAATAATAACACATGTGATAATTGAATAAAGCACGTGCATTGTGTGTGCACGTGCATGAGAATAAATAATAATAACACATGTGATAATAGAATAATGCAAGTGCATTGCATTTGAATGTGCATGATAATAAATAATATATAATAACGCATGTGCATGTGCATTTACATGTAATGATAATGATAATGACACATGCACGTTCATGGTAATAAATAATAAATAACACATACATGCATGTGCATTTGTATTTGATGATACAAACAATAATAATAATAATAATAATAATAATAATAGAATAATGCAAGTGCATTTCATGTGCACGTGGATAGTAGTAAATAATAAATAAATAATAATAAATAAGAACACACATGTATGTGCATGTGCATTTACATTTTATGATAATATTAATAATACTAATTGTAATAATAATAATAATAATGCATGCACGTGCATGGTAATAAATAATAAATAACAACGCACATGCATGTTCATTTTCATGTGATAATGATAATAATAACGATAATGATAATAATAATAATAACGATAATAATAATAATAATAATAATTGTGATAATAATAATAATAATAATAATAATTGTGGTAATAGTAATAATAAAAGAATAATACAAGTGCATTGAACATGCATGTGCATGGTAATAAATAATAAATAATAACGCACATGCATCTAAATTTTCAGGTGATGATAATAATAATAATAACAGCGGCAGCAGAAGTAGTAGTAGTGATAATATTAGTAGTACCAATGCATGTGATAATAGAATATCGCATGTGCATTATGTGTGCACGTGCATGGTAATAAATATTAACGCCCGTGCATTGCATTTTCATGTGATGATGAGGACAATAATCATAATAATAATAACAATGAATGTGATAAAAGAATAATCCATGTGCATTGAATGTGTGTGTATGTGCATTCACATGTAAATTTTCATGTGATAGTAATAACAACAACAACAACAACAACAACCACAATAATAATAATAACAATAATAATAACAACGCATATGATAATAAAATAACGTGTGTGCATTGCATGTGCACATGAATGGTAATAAAAATATAATAATAATTTACATTTATGCGCATGTTCATGTGGATGGGATGATGATAATAATAATAAAGGTAATAATAAGTTATATTTGTTTGAAAAACAGCAGACATGACCAAAATGCAAGAAATGAGGTCTCGAAAAACCTAACAAATCAAATATTCATTGAAAAAGGCACAAAATCTTCTTTGGGTGTCCATTTCCGCTCCTTGAATAGTAAAAATGAATTTCATGGAATGAATTATTATAAAAACATGTGCCGGAGGCTGAACAAACACACCGATCAAGAGTTATTACCATTTTAAAAATAATATGGCAGGGATTCGTACACAGAAATGGAGTTTGGGAAGCCTTTTGATGGGTTTATGGGATTTTAGGGTCTCAAACATGACTTGAACTATGTTCAAGTCATACTATTGTGTAGATCTCTTCACTACTTTCTATTTGATATGTGGTAGAGCTCAAACGGACAACCAGAGTGAAAGTTATGGCTGTTTGAAGTTGGACTTTTTTTTGGAGTGGTATAACTAATATATCTTATATTTCTTTATTGTTATCATCGCTTCTACTATACTTGGTCCCCACTCATCTCACGATATTCTATTTGACTAGTCACAACACTCAAACGAACACCTAAAAGAGATGTTATGCCTATTTTAGTGAGTTGCGGATTTCATATGATTTTAGGCGCTAGGAGAGTTCCTCAATTTAAAACGACAATAACTTCTTCAATGTGTGTTAATTTTGGCTCTACCACATATCAAATCGAATATTGTGAAAATATACACACTCTGGTAACCACTGGAACCCTTTATGAAATTCTTCAACCCCCCCAAAAGACACAAAATCTCTTTGGATGGTCAAAAGATTGGCTTCTCGTGTCTGTTTTGCAATAACTTCTGCTCTGGGTGTCCGTATCACCTCTACCACATATCAAATTGAATCTTGCGACTAGCTCTACACATCTGTGCCAACCATGAACAACTAAATAACCCTAAAAAACCATGTATAACCCCATAAACACCAAAACACATTAATAACTATGCAAAACCCTAAAAAACCCTAACAAACATAAACAAACCCAAACAAACCCTAACAAAACCCAAAAAACCCTAAAAACATAACAAACCCTAAAAACCCAAAAAAACCCAAAAAAACTTAACAAACCCTAACAAGCCCTAGGATGCCGCCGCTCTCTCCTGGTATCTCCCTCCCGACGCGGAGATCTCTAGGGTTCCCTCTTGGAATCCTCTTCAGCAGCTTCGTCGATCTCTTTTAGCTCGGGATTTGTGATGTGGATGGCTTTCTGTTCAAGTGGCTTCCTCCCCTAGGACGACGATGGAAATCGAAGCGGATGGTTGATGGCGCTGGGATTTGGTGGCTTGCTTCAGGAAATGGCAGTAATGGCTTGGTCTGGATTTTGCTTCATTTTGGATCGGTTTTGTTAGATATGGTTCCAGGTTCTCCTCGGGCGTCGACGTTGTTGCTCCTTGGTGACGACGATGATGGCTCTACAATGATCTGGGAAAAGTCTAAGAGGTCGAGGGTGAAGTCAAAGAAGGCACGATGGATGTCTCAAAGACTGGACAGAGGGGTACCTGGACCGATTTTCAGGTTTGATTATCAGATTTGGGTTTTATCTCATCTGTTCAGGTCTCTTGGTGTTTGTAGATCTCATCTTTGGTGCGGCAAGACGCTCTGGTGGCTTCGTCTGGGAGAGATTTGGATTCGTTCTGGTGATAAGTGGGTTTTTCGGGCTTTGCGACTTCTTGGAGATGGTGTTTTCGGTTCTGTGCTCAGATCCATGCTTCTTGTTTGGACCCGAGGAGGGTCTTGCTGGCCTTTCTGGCATCTCGATGGGTCATGGTGGACGAAAATGGAAAAAATGCTGGTTTTATTTCCTATTTCCACTTTTTTGTTCTTGGATCTTGGTACTGATGAAGGTATGGTCATATTGTGCTTTGTTCGTTCTGATATGCTGGCCAACGTGTTCTTATGTTGTGGCTGGATTGGTTTTGATCTGCTGTTACTACTGAATGATGGTCGTTGGATTCTGAGTTTTTATATGAAGTTTGCTGCTGGTTGTTGGTTCCTTCATAAGTTGCTACTGAATTTTGGTCGGATATTGAGTTGCTGGATGATGAGCTACTGGTCTTTGGATACCACTTCCCTTGAGTGGAAGTGGTGGCTGCTGGAAATCTGGTATGGTGGTGTTTCTTGGTGTTGGTGCTGCTGGTTGCTGAGGTGGAAGTGGGATGTTGGCTGTCGGAATCTGATGGGATGGACGTTGGATGCTGCTTGGCTGAGAAGTGATGTTTCTGATGCTTTGGAGGTGATGAAGTTGCTGAGTATGGTGATGGTGCTGCTGCTGTTGGATGTTGGTTGCTGCTTGGTTGGAACTGCTGCTGGACCTTTCTTACTTGGCATTTTGTGTTTTTTCTTATTTGATCTTTCTTTTTTCGGGGTCTTTTGTGTTTTGGGTTTGTAAAGGGTTTTTGAGTGTGGGTCATTTTACCCCTCCCCTCCCTTGTCTGCTGCGTTTTTTTTCATAATAAATTTTTGGGGGGGTCGGGAATAGCCTGATCCTCGCATCTTCCTTGCCTAACAAGCCTTAACAAACCCCAAGAATCACTAAGATACCCCAATAAACCCAAAAACCCGAACAAACCCTAAAAACCACCTAAGAACCCATAAGAAACCCTAACAAAACCCTAAAGCCCCTAAGAATTCCCTAAGCTAACCTAATAAACACTAACACGCCCTTAGAAACCCTAACAAACCCTTAGAAATGATAACACACCCTTAGAAACCCTAGGACACCTTAGAAACCCCAACACACCCATTGAAACCTTAACACAACCTTAGAAACCCTTAGAAACCATAGCACACCCTTAGAAACTCTAACCCACCCATAAAAACCCTAACCCACCCTTAGAAACCCTTACACACCCTTAGAAACCCTAACAAACCCATAGACACCCTAAATCACTCTAATAAGAACTAATAAATCCTAAAAAACCCTACCAACCAATAATAAACCATAATAAACCCTAATAAACCCAAAAGCCCACTACTAAACCCTAATAAACACTAATTAATCGTAATAATCCCAAAACCCTATTAGACCCCAATAAAAGCTACAAAATACCTAAAAACCAAAATATTCAACAAAAATACTATTAAACCATTCAAAACACTAATATTCAAAATAAACCCAAATACCCTGGGAAAACCTGAAAAAACCCTAAAAACCCCTAAAAACATAAAAAACCATAAAAAACCTAAAAAACCCTAAAAACCCTAAAAATTCAGAAAAACCGTAAAAACCCTAAAACCCCTAAAAACAAGAAGAAACTGAAAAAACATGAAAACAAACATAAATACCCCTAAAAACCCTCAAAAAAACTTAAAAACGCTAAAAACCATAAAACCCCTAAATACGCTAAAAAGAATCTAAAATGCCTAAAAATGTCTGACGAAACCCTACCCAACCCTTTGAAACCCTTAAAAAACCGAATAACCCCCTAGCAAACCCTAAAAAGCACAAAAAACCCTAATACATCATAAAGAACCCTGAAGAACCCGAAAACCACTAAAGAACAACTAAAGCCACTAACAACGCTACATGAACCCTCACAATTGCTACAAAAAACCGAAAAATGCATAAAAACCCACAAAACGCAACAAAACACCAATAATGATAAAATAACCCTAACAAAGCATAAAAAATTCAAACACACCCATAAAACCCAAAAAGACACATAAAACCCCAAACAACTGAAACAAACCGTAACAGACCCTAAAATCCCTAACAAAACCTAACAGACCCTAACATCCACTGATAACCCCTAAGAACCACTAATAAACCATAAGAGCCCCTAAAAACCACTATTAAACCCTAAAAACCCTAATAAACAGTAATAAATCATAATAACCTATAATAAACCCTAAAAAACTCTATTAGACCCTAATAAATGCTACAAAAGCCCTAAAACACCGTATATACAACAAACAACACTATTAATCCATAATAAACCCTAATCATCACTAAAAACCCTAACAAACCCTGAAAAAATGCTACAAAAACCTCCAAATAATTGCCTACAAACCCTACAACCCACTAATAAACCCTAAAAAACCCTAATAACCCCAAAATAAATCGTAACAAACCCTAACAACCCCTAATCAATCGTAACAAATCCGAACATTGCTAAATAAAGCATAAAAAACTGAAAAAATCATAACAAACCCCTAATAAACCCCAATAAACCCTAACAAATAATAATAAAACCAAATAAATCATAATAAACCCAAATACATGTTACTAAACCCTAATAAATAAAATAAACCCTAATAAATCCCTAATAAATCCGAAATAACCCAAAAAAAGGTTGATAAACCCTAGAAAAAGATATTAATGCCTACAAAAGCCCAATAAAACCCTAATATAAAATAAAAAATGTTAATAAACTGTAAAAAATCCTAAACAACACTAATAAACCCTAAAAAACCCTAAAAAACCCTAAAGAAAACATATTAAACTCTAAAGAACACTAAAAAACCCAAAAGTACCCAAAAAACGCTAAAACATATTATATAAACCCTAAAAATCGCTAAAATACCCAAAAAAAACCTAAAACGCAATAAAACCCCTAACAACCGCAATCAATCCCAAAAAAATAAACCCATAACCCCCCCCCCCCAAAAAAAACCACTAAAAGCCATCAGATACCATAAAAAACAATAAACACTCGTTAACTACCCTTAAAAACCCAAAAAAACTACAAACCCTAAACAACCATTAAAACCCTAAAAATTGATTCCAATAGATACATAAACCCTAATAACGCTACATAAACCCTTAAAATGCAACAAAACCCTAAAAATAGAACATAAATCAAAAAATGCAACATAAACCCAAAAAAACTACCTAAACCCTAAAAGAACTACATAAACCCTAGAACTGTAACATAAACCCTAAAAAACACAACATAAACCCTAAAAACGAAACATAAATATTTAAAAGGCTACATAAAACCTAAAAACACAATATAAACCCTAAAACACTACATGAACCCTAAAAATGACACATAAACCCTAAAAATTGCAACATAAATGCTACATCACCCCTAAAAACGCTTCACAAACCCAGAAAATGCAACATAAACCCCAAAAAAAGTTACATGAAACCTAAACCCTAAAAACGCTATATAAACCCTTAAAACGTTACATAAACCCTAAAAATGATACATAAAATCTAAAATAGCTAACTAAACCCTTAAAATGCTACATAAACACTAAAAAGGATACATAAACTCTAAAAACGCTACACAAAACCTAAAAAATGCTACAAAAACCCTAAAGAAGATTTAAAACACTCAAATATATTAAAACCTAATATACCATAATATAAAAAATTAAACCCTAAAAAACCCTTAATAAACTCAAATAATCCCTAAAAACACATTATAATCCCAAAAACACTAAGAAACTCCAATCAACCCTAATAAAACCCAAAAATACCTAATAAACCCTAATAAATGATAATAAAACCTAATAAACCTTAAAAACACGTTAAGAAAACCTAAACAACCCCAACCAACCCTAATAGCCACAAATATACACAAATAAACACCCATAAACCCCAAATAAACCCTAAAAATCCCTAATAAACTATAAATAAATCCAAATAAACCCTACTCAACCTTAACAAAAATTAACACACCATAATAACCCCTAATAAAACCCTACAAAATCCTAATAAAGAAAAAACACTAGTATACTTTAAAAAATACCTAGAAACCCTGATAAAATCTAATATAAACTAATAAACCCTAAAAACAGTCACAAATAATAAAAAATTGATCACAAAAAATAAAAATGCGCTATATTAAGTAAAAGTCCTAAAAACACTCATATAACCTAATAAAGACAAAATAACACGAATCAACCATAAAAATTCCTAGAAGCCCTAATAAACCATAATGAAATCTAAAATAACCTAAGAAACCCTAAAAACGCTCACAAAAAAAATTCTCACAAATAATAAAAACACGCTATATATCTAAAAAGACCTAACAAACACTAATATAACCTAATAAAACAAAAAAATCCAAATAAACCCCTAACAAACCCTAATAAACCCTAAAAATACCTAATAAACCCTAATAAAAACTAATAAACCCTAATAAAACCATAATAAAACCCTAAAAATACCTTCTCAACCCTAATAAACCTTGACACACCATAGGAAAACCCAATAAAACCCAACTGAACCCCAATAAACAAAAAAAACGCAAACAAACCATTAAAAAGACCTAGAAAACTTAATAAACCATAATAAATTCTAATAAAACCTAATAAAACATAAAAAATTATCACAAAAACTAAAAAGATGCTAATAAAACAAAAACAGTCCTAATAGCTGCACATATATATTAACAAAAACTAAAAAACACCCATATACCCTAATAAAAATAGTAACAAACCCTAGTAAACCCTAAAAATCCCTAACAAATCCTAATAAACCCTACTAACTGAAAATTACTTTTTTTATTTCCAATCACTTATCAAGGAAAGTGAGAACCAATGACATCAAGACTTAAACATAATAAAACAGTCTCCAACATAACAAAGCTCAAGATCAAAAACAACGCTCACTTCCGAAGAGAAGCTCCTCCCAGCAACAAAAAACCATAACATCTAGCTTCCATTGTCTCATCGCAGCACATTAAGCTGACCCGTGCCAAAGAGCATGGGCATAGTACCGATGTCCAAATCCACACCCTCTAAATCTTTTAATTCTGAAAATCCATGAAACAATGAAACCTCTTTGCTCTAAACCTCATCTAAAGAATCTTTTAGTAAGAAAACAATGCAGAATCCCTTGACCTGTGGCCTTCCGAGACAAAAACCAACATCACTTCAAGAAAACCACCATTGTCTTGACATCACTACCATGTAAGAATTCAAAAATTTCATGTTCCATTGTTTTCTCTCCTTTACCATAGAAAAATTAAATTGTTGGCCTTCCAAATCCAAAAAAATCGCCCAAATTCAGAGACCATATGCCAATCCAATGCAAGAACATAGTAAAATCATGAAACAAAGAGCCGCAGATGAACCCAAAACCATAGCCGCTTCAACCATAACGAAATAAAAAAAATGCAGATGAACCCAAAACCAACTGCCAGTTCAACCAGAATGAAATCATAGGACCAAAATCAGCAGATTCAAATGGAAGTCTCACGCCGCACACAACAAGACTCGGAACAAATCTCATCCAAAACCATAGCACATACAAGAAACCGAGAGTCAAAATTCATCACCTTATAGAGCCACCCGAACACCATAAAGATTAAAGAATGGCCGACACATTCCAGATCCACAGTCCTGTCGCCGCCTCCAATGCCGCACTCAAAGCCGAAAGATATCCTCCCACTCAAAAAAAAACATCAAAACTCCAAAAATGCTAAAATAACCCTAAAAATCATAAAAAATCCAAACACACCCATAAAACCCAAAAAAACGCATAAAACCCCAAACAACTCAAAAAAAAAATCATAACAAACCCTAAAAACCCTAACAAAACCTAAAAAACCCTAACAACCACTAATAACCCCTAAGAACAACAAATAAACCCTAATAACCCATAAAAACCATTATTAAACCCCAAAATCCCAAATAAACACTAATAAATTATAATAACTTATAATAAACCCTAAAAAACTCTATTAGATGCTAATAAATGATACAAAATCTCTAAAAACCCTAATATACAACAACAAAACACTATTATACAATAATAAACTCTTATAATCACAAAAAACCATAACAAACCCGAAAAAACACTACAAAAATCTCCAAATAATAGCCTACAAAACCCTACAACAACTAATAAACCCTAAAAACCCTAATAACCCCAAAATAAATCATAACAAACCATAACAACCCCAAATAAATCATAAAAATGCTAACAATGTGAAATAAATCGTAACAAACTAAAACAAATCATAACAAACCCCTAATAAACCCCAATACAACCTAACACGTCATAATAAACCCTAACAAGTCGTAATAAAACCAAATACATGTTACTAAACCCCAATAAATAAGATAATCCCTAATAAATCCTAAATAACTCAAAAAGGTTGATAAACACTAGAAAAAGATTTTAACACCCACAAAATCCCAATAAAACCCTAATACACAATAAAAACGCTAATAAACAATAACAAATCCTAAAGAACACTAATAAACCCTAAAGAACCCTAATAAACCCTAAAGATTCATATTAAACTCTAAAGAACACTAAAATACCCTAAAGAACCCAAAAATTCTAAAACACATTATATAAACCCTAAAAACTGCTACAATACCCAAACAAACCCTAAACACACTAAAACCCCTAACAACCCCAATCAATCCCAAAAAAAAATAAACCCATAAAACCCGCCAAAAACAATTAAAAATCCATTAGATACCATGAAAAACTATAACCACCGGTTAAAAACCCTTAAAATCCTAAAAAACACTACCAACCATAAATAACCACTAAAATAATAAAAATGGCTTAAAATAGATACATAAACCCTAAAAAGTTACATAAACCCTAAAATATGCAACAAAAACCCTAAAAACGCATCATAAACCAAAAAACGCATTATATACCCAAAAAACACTACCTAAACCATAAAATCACTACATAAACCCAAGAACTATAACATAAACACTAAAAAACCAAACATAAACCCTAAAAAACACAACAAAAACATTAAAAATGATAAATAAAACATAAAAACTCAATATAAACCCTAACAGCACTACAAGAACCCTAAAAACGATACAAAAACCCTAAAAATGCAACATAAACACTACATCACCCCTAAAAATGCTACATAAACCCATAAAATGCAACATAAATCCTAAAAAAGGCTGCATAAAACCTAAATCCTAAACACGATACATAAATGCTAAAAAAATTACATAAACCCTAAATATGATACATAAAACCTAAAACCACTAACTAAACCCTAAAAATGATATATAAACACTAAAAATGCTACATAAACTCTAACAACATTACACAAACCCAAAAAAATGCTACAAAACCCCTAAAGACGCTTCAAAACACTCAATAATATTAAACCCAAATATACCATAATATAAAAAATTAAACCCTAAAAACCCCTAAAGAACCACTAATGCTACAAACAACGCTACATAAACCCTAAAAATTGCTACAAAATACCAAAAAATGCTTCAAAACCCACAAAACGCAACAAAACCCCCAAAACGCTAAAATAACCCTAACAATGCATAAAAAATCCAAACACGCCCATAAAACCCAAAACAAAAATGCAAAAAACCCAAAAAAACTCAAACAAACCCTAAAAACCAAAACAAAACCTAACAAACCCTAACAACCACTAATAACCACAAATAATCTCTAACAAACCCTAATAACCCCTAAAACCTTCTATTAATCCCTAAAAACCCTATTAAACACTAATAAATTTTAATAACCTGTAATAAACCCTAAAAATTCTATCAGACCCTAATAAATTCTTAACAAATCCCTAAAACCCCTAATATACAATAAAAAACACTATCAGACAATAATAATCGCTAATAATCGCTAAAAATCCTAACAAACAAGACAAAACGCTATAAAAACCTCCAAATAATAGTCTAAAAACCCTACAACCCACTAATAAACCCTAACAAACCCTAATAACCCCAAAATAATTCGTAACAAACCCTAACAACCCTAAATAAATCGTAAAAAATCCTAACAACGCTAAATGAATCCTAGCAAACTGAAACTAACCATAACAAAACCCTAATAAACCGCAATAAACCCTATAAAAGCATAATAAACCCTAACAAATTGTAATAAACCCAAATACATGTTACTAAACCCTAATAAATAAAATAAACCATAATAAATCCTATATAACCCTAAAAAGGTTGATAAACCCTGGAAAAATCTATCAATACATACAAAAGCCCAATAAAACCCTAAAAGACAATAAAAACGCTAATAAACAGTAACAAATCCTAAAGAACACTAATAAACCCTAAATAACCCTAATAAACCAAAAAGAACAATATAAAACTCTAATGACCACTAAAAAACTCTAGAGAACCCAAAAAAATGCTAAAACACATTATATAAACCCTAAAAACCGCTACAATACCCAAACAAACCCTAAAACTCACTAAAAACCCTAACTACCCCTATCAATCCCAAAAAAATAAATAAACCCATAAAACCACCAAAAAAACATAAAAAAGCCATCAGATACCATAAAAAACCATAAACACTCGTTAACAACCCTTAAAACCCCCAAAAAAATTAAACCATAAACAACCACTAAAACCCAGAAAAAGGTTTCGAATAGATACATAAACACTAAAAACGTTACATAAACCCTAAAAAATGTACCAAAAACCCTAAAACGTAACATAAACTAAAAGATGCAACATAAACCCAAAAAATGCTACATAAACCCTAAAAGCACTACATAAACCCTAGAACTGTAACATAAACCCTAAAAAACACATAATAAACCCTAAAAAATGCAACATAAACATTAAAAATGCTACATAAAACCTAAAAACACAATATAAACCCTAAAAACACCATAATCCCTAAAAACGTTACATAAACCCAAAAAATGAAACACAAACGCTACATCACCCCTAAAAAGGCTACATAAACCCAGAAAACACAACATAAACCCTAAAAATGCTATATAAAAACTAAACCCTAAACACGCTACATAAACCCTAAAAACATTACATAACCCCTAAAAATGATACACAAAATCTAAAAATACTAACTAAACCCTAAAAACGATACATAAACACTAAAAATGTTACATAAACTCTAAAAACTCTACACAAAACCTAAAAAATGATACAAAAACCCTAAAGACGCTTTAAAACCCTCAAAAATATTAAACCCTAATATACCGTAATATAAAACATTAAACCCTAAAAAACCCTAATAAACTCTAATAATCCTTAAAAACAACTTATAATCCCGAAAATCCTAAGAAGCTATACTCAACCCTGATAAAACCCCAAAAATACCTAATAAACCCTAATAAATGATAATAAAACCTAATAAACACTAAAAACACGTTAAGAAAACCAAAACAACCCTATCCAACCCTAAGAGACACTAATAAACACTAATTAACACAAATAAACCCAAACAAACCCTAAAAATCCCTAATAAACCATAAATAAGACCAAATAAACCATACTCAACCCTATCAAACCTTAACACACCATAATAACCCCTAATAAAACCCTTCAAAACCCTAATAATGAAAAAATGTTAGTAAACCTTAAAAAATCCCTAGAAACCCTCATAAACTATAATATAACCTAATAAACCCAAAAAATGCTCACAAACAATAAAAAACGATCACAAACAATAAAAAAGTGCTATATTACCTAAAAAGACCTAAAAACGCTAATATAACCTAATAAAGACAAAAAACGCGAATATACCTTAAAAATCCCTACAAACAATAATAAACCATAATGGACTCTAATATGACCAATGAAACCCTAAATCGCTCACAAAGAAAAAAAAATTCTCACAAACAATAAGAACACGCTATAATATCTAAAAAGACCTAACAAACGCAAATATAACCTAATAAAACAAAAAAACAAAAAAAACACCTGACAAACCCTAATAAACCCTAAAAATCCCTAATAAACCATAATAAAAATGAATAAACCCTAATAAAACCATAAAAATACCTTCTCCACCCTAAAAACCTTGACATATCATAACAAAACCTAATAAAACCCAACTAAACCACAACAAACAAAAAATTGTAAACATACCATTAAAAAGTGCTAGAAACCCTAATAAACCATAATAAATTCAAATAAAATCTAATAATCCATTAAAAATTCTCACAAACACTAAAAACACGCTAATAAAACCTAAAAAGTCATAAAAACCCATCATATATATTAACAAAAACTAAAAAAAACACTCATATACCCTAATAAAAATAGTAACAAACCCTAGTAAACCCTAAAAATCCCTAACAAACCCTAATAAACTATACTCAACCCCAATAAACACTAAAAAACCTTAATGATAGTGAGTCAACCCAAATAAAACCCTAAAAATACCTACTCAACCCTAATAAACTTTAACACACCATAATAAACCATAATAAACCCCACGAAACCCTAAAAAATGAAAATATACCATTAAAAAGTACTAAAACCCCTAATAAATACTAATAAAACCCAACAAAGCATAAAAGCGCTAATTAACCCAAATAAACACTACTAAACACTAAAAACCCTAATATACCATCCTAAAAATTAATAAACCATAATGAACCATTATAAACCCTAATAAATCCTAAACATACCCAAATATACCATAATATACCCTAATAAACCCAAATCAATCATAATAAAACCCTAAAAATACCTAATAAGCCCTAATAAAACTTTACACACAATAATAAACCCTAAGAAAATCCTAATAACCCCCATCAAACCCTAAAAAATGCTAATATACCATTAAAAACCCTAAAACCCTAACAGACCAGAACAAATCATAATAACACCTAAAAATCATAAAAAATGATAGTAAACCCTAAAAATAACTCTAATAATAGTAGTAGTAATAACGCACGTGCATGTGCATATGCATGTGCATGGTTTAAATAATACATCATAACGCACGTGCATATGCATGTGCATGTGCATTTGTATGTGAATAACAATAAATAATAAATAATAAATAATAACTCATGTGAATATCATGTGTATGTGGATGTTCCTCTGAATGATAATAAATAGTAAATAATAACTCAAATTCAAGTGCATCTGCATGTGCATGTGCACGTGCATGTGCACGGTAATAAACAATAAATAACAACAAATTCCACATGAATGTGCATTTTCATGTGAATGATAATAAATAATAAATAATAACACTTGTGATAATATAATAACGTCAGTGCATTGCGTGTGCATGAGTATGAGAATAAATAATAATATAACATGTGATAATAAAATAATGCAAGTGCATTGCATTTTCATGTGCACGGTAATAAATAATTTATAATAATGCACATGTATGTGCATTTACATGTAATGATAATGATAATGACGCATGCATGTGCATGGTAATAAATAATAAATAACAATGCATGTGCATGTGCATTTGTATTTGATGATACAAAGAATAATAAAAACAAAAACAATAATAATAATAATAATAATAATAACAATAATAATAATAATAATAGAATAACGCAAGTGCACTGCATGTGCACGTGTATAATAGTAAATAATAAATAAATAATAGTAAAAAAGAATGCACATGCATGTGCATGTGCCTTTACATGTGATAATAATTTTAATAATACTAATTGTAATAATAATAATAATAATAACACATGCACATGCATGGTAATAAATAATAAATAACAACTCACATGCATGTGGATTAGCATGTGATAATGATAATAATAATGATAATGATAATAATAATAATATTAATAATAATAATAAAAACCGTGATATTAATAATAATAAAATAGTAACAACAAAAGAATAATACAAGTGCATTGCATATGCATGTTCATGGAAATAAATAATAAATAATAATGCACGTGCATTTGTATTTTAATGTGATGATAATAATAATTACAGCAGCAGTAGCAGTAGTGATAATAGTAGCAGTACCAATGCATGTGATAATTGAATATTTCATGTGCATTACGTGTGCACATGAATGGTAATAAATAATAACGCGTGTGCATTGCATTTGCATGTGATGTTGATGACGATGATAATAACAATAATAATAATATTATTATTATTATATTTATTAACAACGCATGTGATAATAGAATAACGCACGTGCATTGAATGTGTGTGTTTATATATTTGCATGTGCATTTGCATGTGCATTTGCATGTGATTATAATAACAAAAACAACGACAACAACAACAACAAAAACAACCACAATAACAATAATAAAAATAAAAATAACAACATATGTGATAATAAAATAACGTGTGTACATTTCATGTGCATGTTCTTGGTAATAAAAAATAAATATTAATGCACGCGCATGTGCATGTGCATGTTCATGAGATGATATTAATAAAAATAATAATAATAACAGTAATAATAATAATAATAACAGCAACACATGTGATAATAGAATAAGGCTTGTGGATTGCATGTGCAGTGCATGATAATAATAAATAACTCATAGCACACGTGATGATAATAATAACAATAATAGTAATATTATTAATAATAGCACATGTGATAATAGAATAACACAAATATATTGAATGTGCACGTGTATGGTAATAAATAATAACGCACGTGCATTTGCATTTTCATTTGATGATAATAACAATAATAAAAATAATAACAATAATAGTAATAATAACATTAACAATAAAAATGCATTTGATAATAGAATAATGTACGTGCATTGCGTGTGTGCGTTCATGGTAATAAATAATAATAGACGTGCATGTGTATTTTCATGTGATGATAATAATAATAATAATATTAGTACTAATAATAATAAAAACAACAAAAACAACAACTTATGCATGTGCATGGAAATAATTAATATATAATAAATATTAAATAATAACGCACTTGCATCTGCATTTGCATGTGACGATAATAAAAATAATAATAATAGTAATCACAATAATGATAATGATAATAATAATAATGATAATAATGATAATAATAATGTGGTTGATAATAGAATAACACACATCCTAACAAACCTTAACAAAATCTAACAAACCCTAACAACCACTAATAACCCCTAAGAACCCCTAATAAGCCCAAATAACACCTCAAACCCACTATTAAACCCTAAAACCCTAATAAACACTAATAAATCATAATAACATGAAATAAAAACTAAAAAACCCTATTAGACTCTAATAAACGCTAAAAAAACACTAAAACCCCCAATATACAACAAAAACACTATTGAACCGTAATAAATCCTAATAATCACTAAAAACTCTAACAAACCCGACAAAACACTACATAACCTGCCAAATAATAGCCTAAGAAACACTACAACCTGCTAATAAACCCTAACAAACCCTAATAACCCCATAATAAATCATAACAATCCCTAACAACCCCAAATAAATCGTAACAAATCCTAACAACGCCAAATAAATCATAAAAAACTGAAACAAACCATAACAAACCCCTAATAAACCATAATAAACCCTAACAAATCATAAAAACCCCTAATAAATTGTAATAAACCCAAATACATTTTAATAAACCCTAATAAATAAAATAAACACTAAGAAACCCTAATAAATCATATATAACCCTAAAAAGGTTGATAAACCCTAGAAAAAGCTACAAATGCCTACAAAATCCCAATAAAACCCAAATATAGAATAAAAATGCTAAAAAACTGTAACAAATCTTAAAGAACACTAATAAACCCTAAAGAACCCTAATAAACCCTAACATACCATAGTAAAGTATAAAGACACTAAAAAACCCTAACGAACCCAAAAACCCAAAAACACATTACATAAACCCTAAAACCCGCTACAATACCCAAACAAACCCTAAAACACAATAAAAACCCTAACAACACCTATCAATCTCGAAAGAACAAATAAAACCTTAAAACCCCCCAAAACCAGTAAAAACCCATCAAATACCATAAAAAGCATAAAAACCCGTTAACAACCCTTAAATACCCTAAAAACCAGTACAAACCATAAACAACCGTTAAAACCCTTAAAAAGGAAAACAAATAGAGACATAAACCTAAAAAGTGTCACATAAACCCTCAAAATGAAACGTAAACCCTAAAAACGCAACATACACACAAAAAACGCAACATAAACCCAAAAAGCACAACATAAACCCTAGAACCGTAACATAAACCCTAAAACGCATCATAAACATTAAAAAATGCTACATAAAACCAAAAAACACAACATAAACCCTAAAAACACTACATGAACCTTAAAAATGTTACATAAACCCAAAGAAATGCAACATAAACTCTACATCACCCCTAAAACGCTACAAAAACCCAGAAAACGCAACATAAACCCAAAAAAGGCTATATAAAACCTAAACACTAAACATGCTACATAAACCCTAAAAACGTTACATAAACTCTAAAAAATGCTACATAAAACCTAAAACCACTAACTAATCCCGAAAAGCGCTACATAAACACTAAAAATGCAACATAAACTTAAACAATGCTACACACACACTAAAATATTCTACAAAAACCCTAAAGATGCTTCAAAACCCTCAAAAATATTAAACCCTAATATACCATAATATAATAAATTAAACCCTAATAAACCCCTAATAGACTCTAATAATCCCGAAAACGCCTTATAATCCCAAAAAACCCAAAGAGACTCTACTCAATCCTAATAAAACCCCTAAAATACCTAATAAACCCTTATTAAGGATAATAAAACCTAATAAACCCTAAAAATAGGTTAAGAAAACCTAAACAACCCTAACCAACCCTAATAGACACTAATAAACGCTAATAAACCATAATAAAGCCCAAACAAACCCTAAAAATCCCTAATAAACCATAAATAAATCCAAATAAACCCTACTCAACCCTAACAAACATTAACACACCATAATGAACCCTAATAATACCCTAAAAACCCTAATAATGAAAACAAATGCTTATATACCAAAAAAATCCCTAGATTCCCTAATAAACTCAAATAAAACCTAATAAACCCTAAAAACGATCCCAAACAACAAAAAATGATCAAAAACAATAAAAACTCCCTGTATTACCTAAAAAGACCTAAAAACACTAATATGACCTAATAAAGACAAGAAACTCTAATATACCTTAAAAATCCCTAGAAACCATAATAAACCATAATAAACTCTATTATAACCTAAGAAACCCTAAAAATGATCACAAAAAAAAATACTCACAAATAATTAAAAACACTATATTATCTAAAAAGACTTAACCATCACTAATATAACCTAATAAAACAAAAAAACTAATAAACCCCTAACAAACCATAATAGGCCTTAAAAAATCCTAATAAACCTTAATAATAACTAGTAAACCCTAATAAGAAATAATAAATCCTAATAAAACCATGATAAACCCCTAAAAATACCTTCTAAACCCTAGAAACCTTGACACACCATAATAAAACCTAATAAAACCCAACTAACCCTGATAAACAAAAAAAATGCAAACAAACCATTAAAAATCCATAGAAGCACTAATATACCATAATAAATTATAATAAAACCTAGTAAACCATAAAAATCATCACAAACACTAAAAACACGCTAATAAAACCTAAAAAGTCCTAACAACCCCTTATATATATTAGCAAAACCTAAAAAACGCTCATATACCCTAAAAAACCCTAACAAACACTAGTAAACCCTAAAAATCCCTAACAAACCCTAATAAACACTACTCAACCCTAATAAACCCTAATAAAACCCTAAAGATACCTACTCAACCGTAATAAAACCCTAAAAATATCTACTCAACCCTACTAAACCTTAACACACTATAATAAACCATAATAAAACCCACAAAACCCTAAAAAACGCAAATATACCATTAAAAAGCCCTAAAACCCCTAATAAATGCTAATAAAACCCAACAAATCTTAAAAGAACTAAAAAACCCAAATAAACACTACTAAACCCTAAAAACCCTAATATACCCTCTTAAAAATTAATGATCCATAATGAATGATAATAAACCCTAATAAATCCTAAACATACCAAAATATACCAAAATATACCATAATATACCCTAATAAACCCAACTAAATCCTAATATAACCCTAAAAATACCTAATAAACCCTAATAAACCTTAACGCACCATATTAAACCCTAAAAAATGCTAATATACCATTAAAAACCCTAAATCCTTAACAAACCATAATAAATGTTAATAACACCTAAAAATTATAAAAAATGCTATTAAACCCTAAAAATACCTCTAATAATAATAGTAATAATGCATGTGCATGTGCATATGCATGTGCATTGATTAAATAATAAATCATAAAGCACGTGCATATGCATATGCCTGCGCATTTGCATGTGAATGATAATAAATAATAAATACTAATTAATAACGCATGTGAATTACATGTGTATGTGCATGTACATGTGAATGATAATAAATAATAAACAATAATGCACATCCAAGTGCATGTGAATGTGCATGTACATGTGCATGTGCATGGTAATAAACAATAAATAATAACCATGTCCACATGAATGTGCATTTTCATGTGAATGATAATAAATAATAAATAATAACACATGTGATAATAGAATAAAGCACGTGCATTTTGTGTGCACGTGCATGAGAATAAATAATAATAACACATGTGATAATAGAATAATGCTAGTGAATTGCATTTGAATGTTCATGATAATAAATAATATATAATAACGCACGTGCATGTGCATTTACATGTAATGATAATGATAATGACACATGCACGTGCATGGTAATAAATAATAAATAACAACATACATGCATGTGCATTTGTATTTGATGATACAAACAATAATAATAATAATAATAATAATAGAATAAATCAAGTGCATTTCATGTGCATGTGGATAGTAGTAAATAATAAATAAATAATAATAAATAAGAACACACATGTATGTGCATGTGCATTTACATTTTATGATAATATTAATAATACTAATTGTAATAATAATAATAATAACGCATGCACGTGCATGGTAATAAAAAATAAATAACAACGCACATGCATGTGCATTTTCATGTGATAATGATAATAATAATGATAATGATAATAATAATAATAATAGTAATTGTGATAATAATAATAATAATAATAATTGTGATAATAATAATAAAAAAAGAATAATACAAGTGCATTGCACATGCATGTGCATGGTAATAAATAATAAATAATAACGCACATGCATCTACATTTTCAGGTGATGATAATAATAATAACAGCAGCAGCAGTAGTAGCAGTAGTAGTAGTAGTGATAATAGTAGTAGTACCAATGCATGTGATAATAGAATATCGCATGTGCATTATGTGTGCACGTGCATGGTAATAAATAATAACGCCCGTGCATTGAATTTTCATGTGATGATGAGGATAATAATCATAATAATAATAACAATTCATGTGATAAAAGAATAATCCATGTGCATTGAATGTGCGTGTATGTGCATTCTCATGTACATTTTCATGTGATAGTAATGAAAACAACAACAACAAGAACAACAACCACATTAATAATAATAACAATAATAATAATAACAATAATACTAATAACAATAATAATAACAACACATGTGATAATAAAATAACGTGTGTGCATTGCATGTGCACGTGAATGGTAATAAAAATATAAAAATAATGTACATGTATGTGCATGTTCATGTGGATGAGATGATGATAATAATAATAAATGTAATAATAAGTTATATTTTTTTGAAAAACAGTAGACATGACAAAAATGCAAGAAATGGGGTCTTGAAAAACCTAACAAATCACATATTCATTGAAAAATACATAACATCTTCTTGGGGTGTCCATTTCCGCTCCTTTAATAGTAAAAATGAATCTCATGGAATGAATTACGATAAAAACATGTTTTGGAGGCTGAACAAACACACTGATCAAGAGTTATTACCATTTTAATAATAATTTGGCAGGGATTCGTACACAGAAATGGATTTTGGGAAGCCTTTTGATGGGTTTCTGGGATTTTAGGGTCTCAAACATGACTTTAACATAGTTCAAGTCATACTACTGTGTAGTCCTCTTCACTACTTTCTATTTGATATGTGGTAGAGCTCAAACGGACAACCAGAGTGAAAGTTGTGGCTGTTTGAAGTTGGACTTTTTTTTGGAGTGGTATAACTAATATATCTTATATTTATTTATTCTTATCATCTTTTCTACTAAACTTGGTCCCCAGTCATCTCAGGATATTCGATTTGACTGGTCACAACACTCAAACAGACACCCAAAGGAGATGTTATGCCTATTTTAGTGAGTTGCGGGTTTCATATGTTTTTAGGCGCTAGGAGAGTTCCTCAATTTAAAACGACAATATGTTCTTTAATGTGTGTTAATTTTGGCTCTACCACATATAAAATCGAATACTGTGAAAATATACACACTCTAGTAACCACTGGAACCCTTTATGACATTCTTCAACCCCCCAAAAGACACAAAATCTCTTTGGATGGTCAAAAGATTGGCTTTTCGTGTCCGTTTTGCAATAACTTCTACTCTGGGTGTCCGTATCACCTCTACCACATATCAAATTGAATCTTGCGACTAGCTCTACACATCTGTGACAACCATGAACAACTAAATAACCATAAAAAACCATGTATAACCCCATAAACACCAAAACACATTAATAACTATGAAAAACCCTAAAAAACCATAACCAACACAAACAAACCCAAACAAACCCTAACAAACCCTAACAAACCCCAAAAAACCCTAAAAAACATAACAAACCCTAAAAAACCCAAAAAAACCTCCAAAAAACATTAACAAACCCTAAAAAGCCCTAAACAACCCCAAGAATCACTAAGATACCCCAATAAACCCAAAAACCCGAACAAACCCTAAAAACCCCCCTAAGAAACCACAAGAAACCCTAACAAAACCCTAAAGCCCCTACGAATTCCCTAAGCTAACCTAATAAACACAAACACGCCCTTAGAAACCCTAACAATCCCTCAGAAAAGATAACACACCCTTAGAAACCCTAGCACACCCTTAGAAACCCCAACACACCCATTGAAACCTTAACACAACCTTAAAAACCCTTAGAAACCATAGCACACCCTTAGAAACTCTAACCCGCCCATAAAAACCCTAACCCACCATTAGAAACCCTTACACATCCTTAGAAACCCTAAGAAACCCATATACACCCTAAATCACTCTAATAAGAACTAATAAATCCTAACAAACCCTACCAACCAATAATAAAACATAATAAACCCTAATAAACCCAAAAGCCCACTACTAATCCCTAATAAACACTAATTAATCGTAATAATCCCAAAAATCCTATTAGACCCCAATAAAAGTTACAAAATACCTAAAAACCAAAATATACAACAAAAATAATATTAAACCATTCAAAACACCAATATTCAAAATAAACACAAAAACCCTGGGAAAACCTGAAAAAACCCTAAAAAACCCTAAAAACCCTAAAAAAACCTCAAAACCCAAAAAATTCTGAAAAACCCTAAAACCCCTAAAAACAAGAACAAACCGAAAAAAACATGAAAACAAATATAAATACCCCTAAAAACCCTCAAAAAAACCTAAAAATGCTAAAAACCCCAAAACCCCTAAATACGCTAAAAAGACTCTAAAAAGCCTAAAAATGTCTGACGAAACCCTACCCAACCCTTTGAAACACTTAAAAAACCTAATAAACCCCTAGAAAACCCTAAAAAGCACAAAATAAACCCTAATACACCATAAAGAACCCTGAAGAACCCAAAAACAACTAAAGAACAACTAAAGCCACTAACAACGCTACATGAACCCTCACAATTGCTACAAAAAACCGAAAAATGCATAAAAGCCCACAAAACGCAACAAAACACAAATAATGATAAAATAAACCTAACAAAGCATAAAAAATTCAAACACACCCATAAACCCCAAAAAGACGCATAAAACCCCAAACAACTGAAACAAACCGTAACAAACCCTAAAATCTCTAACAAAACCTAACAAACCCTAACATCCACTAATAACCCCTAAGAACCTTTAATAAACCATAATAGCCCCTAAAACCCACTATTAAACCCTAAAAACCCTAATGAACACTAATAAATCATAATAACCTATAATAAACACTAAAAAACTCTATTAGACCCTAATAAATGCTACAAAATCCCTAAAACACCGTATATACAACAAAAAAACACTATTAATCCATAATAAACCCTAATCATCACAAAAAACCCTAACAAACCCGACAAAATACTACAACAACTTCCAAATAATAGCCTACAAACCCTACAACCCACTAATAAACCCTAACAAACCCTAATAACCCCAAAATAAATCGTAACAAACCCTAACAACCCCTAATCAATCGTAACAAATCCTAACATTGCTAAATAAAGCGTGACAAATTGAAAAAATCATAAAAAACCCCTAATAAACCGCAATAAACACTAAAAAATAATAATAATACCAAATAAATCATAATAAACCCAAATACATGTTACTAAACCCTAATAAATAAAATAAACCCTAATAAAACCCTAATAAAACCTAAATAACCCAAAAAAAGGTTGATAAACCCTAGAAAAAGATATTAATGCCTACAAAAGCCCAATAAAACCCTAATATATATTAAAAAATGCTAATAAACTGTAAAAAATCCTAAACAACACTAATAAACCCTAAATAACCCTAATAAATCCTAAAGAAACATATTAAACTCTAAAGAACACTAAAAACCCAAAAGTACCCAAAAACACTAAAACACATTATATAAACCCTAAAAATCGCTACAATACCCAAACAAACCCTAAAACGCACTAAAAATCCCTAACAACCGCAATCAATCCCAAAAATAATAAACCCATAACCCCCCCCAAAAAAAACCATTAAAAGCCATCAGATACCATAAAAAACAATAAACACTCGTTAACTACCCTTAAAAACCCAAAAAACTACAATCCCTAAACAACCATTAAAACCCTAAAAAATACTTCCAATAGATACATAAACCCTAATAATGTTACATAAACCCTTTAAAATGCAACAAAACCATAAAAATGGAACATAAATCAAAAAATGCAACATAAACCCAAAAAAACTACATAAACCCTAAAAGCACTAGATAAACCCTAGAACTGTAACATAAACCCTAAAAACACAACATAAACCCTAAAAACGCAACATAAATATTTAAAAGGCTATGTAAAACCAAAAAAAACAATATAAACCCTAAAAACACTACATGAACCCTAAAAATGACACATAAACCTTAAAAATTGCAACATAAACGCTACATCACCCCTAAAAACGCTTCATAAACCCAGAAAATACAACATAAACCCTAAAAAATGTTACATAAAACCTAAAACCTAAACACGCTATATAAACCCTTAAAACGTTACATAAACCCTAAAAATGATACATAAAATCTAAAATAGCAAACTAAACACTTAAAATGCTACATAAACACTAAAAAGGCTACATAAACTCTAAAAACGCTACACAAAACATAAAAAATGCTACAAAAACCCTAAAGAATATTTAAAACACTCAAATATATTAAAACCTAATATACCATAATATAAAAAATTAAACCCTAAAAAACCCTTAATAAACTCAAATAATCCCTAAAAACACATTATAATCCCAAAAACACTAAGAAACTCTACTCAACCCTAATAAAACCCAAAAATGCCTAATAAACCCTAATAAATGATAATAAAACCCAATAAACATTAAAAACACATTAAGAAAACCTAAACATCCCTAACCAACCCTAATAGACACAAATAAACACAAATAAACACCGATAAACCCCAAATAAACCCTAAAAAGCCCTAATAAACTATAAATAAAGCCAAATAAACCCTACTCAACCATAAAAAAAATTAACACACCATAATAACCCCTAATAAAACCCTAAAAAATCCTAATAAAGAAAAAACAGTAGTATACTTTAAAAAATACCTAGAAACCCTGATAAACTCTAATATAACCTAATAAACCATAAAAACAGTCACAAATAATAAAAAATTGATCACAAACAATAAAAATGCGCCATATTACCTAAAAGTCCTAAAAACACTCATATAACCTAATAAAGACAAAAAAACACGAATCAACCATAAAAATTCCTAGAATCCCAAATAAACCATAATGAAATCTAATATAACCTAAGAAACCCTAAAAACGCTCACAAACAAATAAAATTCTCACAAATAATAAAAACACGCTATATATCTAAAAAGACCTAACAAACACTAATATAACCTAATAAAACAAAAGAAAACCAAATAAACCCCTAACAAACCCTAATAAACCCTAATAAAAACTAATAAACCCTAATAAAACCATAATAAAACCCTAAAAATACCTTCTCAACCGTAATAAACCTTGACACACCATTGGAAAACCCAATAAAACCCAATTGAACCCCAATAAACAAAAAAAACGCAAAAAAACCATTAAAGAGCCCTAGAAATCTTAATAAGCCATAAAAAATTCTAATAAAACATAAAAAATTATCACAAACACTAAAAATATGCTAATAAAACAAAAACAGTCCTAACAGCTACACATATATATTAACAAAAACTAAAAAACACTCATATACCCCAATAAAAAGAGTAACAAACCCTAGTAAACCCTAAAAATCCCTAACAAACCCTAATAAACCCTACTAACTGAAAATTACTTTTTTTTATTTCCAATCACTTTTCAAGGAAAGTGAGAACCAATGACATCAATACTTAAACATAATAAAACAGTCTCCAACATACCAAAGCTCAAGATCAAAAACAACGCTCACTTCCGAAGAGAAGCTCCTCCCAGCAATAAAAACCCATAACGTCTAGCTTCCATTGTCTCATTGCAGCACATTAAGCTGGCCCGTGCCAAAGAGCATGGGCATAGTACCGATGTCTAAAGCCACACCCTCTAAATCTTCTGATTCTGAAAATCCATGAAACAATGAAACCTCTTTTCTCTGAACCTCATCTGAAGCATCTTTTTGTAAGAAAACAATGCAGAATCCCTTGAGCCGTGGCCTTCCGAGACAAAAACCAAAATCACTTCAGGAAAACCACCATTGTCTTGACATCACTACCAAGTAAGAATTCAAAATTTTCATGTTCCATTGTTTTCTCTCCTTTACTATAGAAAAATTAAATTGTTGTCCTTCCAAATCAAAAACAATCGTCCAAATTTAGAGACCACATGCCAATCCAATGCAAGAACATAGTAAAATCATGAAACGAAGAGCCGCAGATGAACCCAAAACCATAGCCGCTTCAACCATAACGAAATAAAAAAAATGCAGATGAACCCAAAACCAACTGCCAGTTCAACCAGAACGAAATCATAGGACCAAAATCAGCAGATTCAAAAGGAAGTCTCACGCCGCACACAGCAAGACTCGGAAAAAATATCATCCAAAACCATAGCACATACAAGAAACCGAGAGTCAAAATTAATCACCTTATAGAGCCACCCGAACACCATAAAAATTAAAGAATGGATGACACATTCCAGATCCACAGTCCTGCCGCCGCCTCCAAGGCGTCACTCAAAGCCGAAAGTTATCCTCCCACTAAACCCACAGCTAACACTGATCCAAGGTTGCAACCCACCGAGCTGGGACTCAACCACCGAACTCACCGCATCGTTGTGAAAGCTCTATCTGGTTCGGGGATAGGGCAGGGAGATAGGCAGACAACAATGAAATCGTCAGAGATCAATCCCTCAAAGATGCGAGTTGTAGGCCACGAATCGCTGAACTGGGAAGCCGAGGAGATGAAGTCGTTGAACCGAGCCGGAGGAGATGAAGGCGATGGCAAGGGGAAACCCTACCGTTGCGGAGCCCCTTACAGGATCATCCTGTTTCTCCTTAAGGTAGGGCTAAAATAAACCCTAATCAACCCTAATAAACCCTAATAAAACCCTAAAGATACCTACTAAACCCTAATAAAACCCTAAAAATACCTAGTCAGCCCAAATAAACCTTAACACACCATAATAAACCCCACTAAACCCTAAAAAACGCAAATATACCCTTAAAAAGCCCTAAAACACCTAATACAAGCTAATAAAACCTAACAAAGCTTAAAATGCTAATAAACCCAAATAAACACTATTAAACACTAAAACCCCCCTAATATAACCTCTTAAAAATTAATAAACCATAATGAAAAATAATAAACCCTAATAAATCCTAAACATACCCAAAAATACCATAATATACCATAATATACCCCAATAAACCCAACTCAATCCTAACAAAACCCTAAAAATACCTAATAGACCTTAATAAACCTTGACACACCATAATAAACCCTAATAAAATCCTAATAACCCCCACAAATCTTAATAAACCCAAAAGCCCACTACTAAAACCTAATAAACACTAATTAATCGTAATAATCCCAAAAACCCTATTAGACCCTAATAAAAGCTACAAAATACCTAAAACTGAAATATGCAACAAAAATACTATTAAACCATTCAAAACACTAATATTCAAATTAAACCCAAAAAGCCCGGGAAAACCTGAAAAAACCCTAAAAACCCTAAAAACATAAAAAACCCTACAAACACTAAAAAACCCTAAAAACCCTAAAAAAATCTGAAAAATCCTAAAAAACCCTAAAACCCCTAAAAACAAGAACAAACCAAAAAAATATGAAAACAAACCTAAATACCCCTAAAAACCCTCATAAAAACCTAAAAACGCTAAAAACCCTAAAACCCCTAAATACGCTTAAAAGACTCTAAAAAGCCTAAAAATGACTAACGAAACCCTAAACAACCCTTTGAAACCGTTAAAAAACCTAATAACCCTCTAGAAAACCCTAAAAATATCAAAAGAAACCCTAATACACCATAAAGAACCCTGAAGAACCCTAAAAACCACTAAAGAGAAACTAAAGCCACTAACAATGCTACATAAACCCTAACAATTGCTACAAAAAGCCGAAAAATGCATAAAACCCCACAAAATGCAGCAAAACACCAATAATGATAAAATAAGCCTAACAAATCATAAAAAATTCAAACACACCCATAAAACCCAAAAAGACGAATAAAACCCCAAACAACTAAAACAAACCGTATCAAACCCTAAAATCCCTAACAAAACCTAACAAACCCTAACAACCACTAATAACCCCTAAGAACCATTAATAAAACCTAATAGCCCCTAAAACCCACTATTAAACCCTAAAAACCCTAATAAACACTAATAAATCGTAATAACCTATAATAAACCCTAAAAAACTCTATTAGACCCTAATAAGTGCTACAAAAGTCCTAAAACACCGAATATACAACAAAAAACACTATTAATCCATAATAAACCCTAATCATCACTAAAAACCCTAACAAACCCGACACAATGCTACAAAAACCTTTAAATAATAGCCTGCAAACCCTACAACCCACTAATAATCCAAAAAAAACCCTAATAACCCCAAAATAAATTGTAACAAACCCTAACAACCCCTAATAAATCGTAACAAATCCTAACAATGCTAAATAAAGCATAACAAACTGTTAAAATCATAACAAACCCCTAATAAACCGCAATAAACCCTAACAAATAATAATAAAACCAAATAAATCATAATAAACCCAAATACATGTTACTAAACCCTAATAAATAAAATAAACCCTAATAAAACCCTAATAAATCCTAAATAACCCTAAAAAGGTTTGATAAACCCTAGAAAAAGATATTAATGCCTACAAAAGCCCAATAGAACCCGTATATACAATAAAAAATTCTAATAAACCGTAACAAATCCTAAACAACACTAATAAACCCTAATGAACCTCAATAAACCCTAAAGAAACATATTAAACCCTACATAACACTAAAAAACCCAAAAGTACCCAAAAAAACGCTAAAACACATTATATAAACCCTAAAAATCGCTACAATACCCAAACAAACCCGAAACACACTAAAAAACCCTAACAACCCCAATCAATCCCAAAAAATAAACCCATAACCCCCCCCCCCAAAAAAAACCATTAAAAGCCATCAGATACCATAAAAAAACAATAAACACTCGTTAACAACCCTTAAAAACCCTAAAAAACTACAAACCATAAACAAACATTACAACCCTAAAAAATGCATCCAATAGATACATGAACCCTAATAACGTTACATAAACCCTTAAAAATGAAACAAAACCCTAAAAATGGAATATAAACCAAAAAATGCAACATAAACCCAAAAGAACTACATAAACCCTAAAATCACTACATAAACCCAAGAACTGTAACATAAACCTTAAAAAACACAACATAAACCCTAAAAAACACAACATAAATATTTAAAAGGCTACATAAAACCTAAAAACACAATATAAACCCTAAAAACACTACATGAACCCTAAAAACGTCACATAAACCCTAAAAATAGCATAAAAATTCTACATCACCCCTAAAAACGCTACATAAACCCAGAAAATGCAACATAAATCCTAAAAAATGTTACATAAAACCTAAACCCTAAACACGCTATATAAATCCTTAAAACGTTACATAAACCCTAAAAATGATACAGAAAATCTAAAATAGCTAACTAAACCCTTAAAATGCTACATAAACACTAAAAAGGCTACATAAACTCTAAAAACGCTACACAAACCCTAAAAAATGCTACAAAAACCATAAAGACGATTTAAAACACTCAAAAATATTAAAACCTAATATACCATAATATAAAAAATTAAACCCTGAAAAACCCTTAATAAACTCAAATAATCCCTAAAAACACATTATAATCCCAAAAAACACTAAGAAACTCTACTCAACCATAATAAAACCCAAAAATACCTAATAAACCCTAATAAATGATAATAAAACCTAATAAACCTTAAAAACACATTAAGAAAACCTAAACAACCCTAACCAACCGTAATAGACACTAATAAACACTAATAAACACTGAGAAACCCCAAATAAACCTTAAAAACCCCTAATAAACTCTAAATAAATCCAAATAAACCCTAATCAACCTTAACAAACCTTAACACACCATAATAACCTCTAATAAAACCCTACAAAATCCTAATAATGAAAAAACACTAGTATACTTTACAAAATACCTAGAAACCCTGATAAACTCTAATATAACCTAATAAACCCTAAAAACAGTCACAAATAATAAAAAATTGATCACAAACAATAAAAATGCGCTATATTAACTAAAAGTCCAAAAAACACTCATATAACCTAATAAAGACAAAAAAACACGAATCAACCATAAAAATTCCTAGAAGCCCTAATAAACCATAAGGACACCTAATATAACCTAAGAAACCCTAAAAACACTCACAAACAAAAAAAAATTCTCACAAACAATAAGAACACGCTATATATCTAAAAAGACCTAACAAACACTAATATAACCTAATAAAACAAAAAAAACAAATAAACCCCTTACAAACCCTATTAAACCCTAAAAATCCCTAATAAACCCTAATAAAAACTAATAAACCCTAATAAAACCATAATAAAACCCTATATATACTTTCTCAACCCTAATAAACCTTGACACACCATAGGAAAACCCAATAAAACCCAATTGAACCCCAATAAACAAAAAAACACAAACAAACCATTAAAGAGCCCTAGAAAACTTAACAAACCATAATGAATTCTAATAAAACATAATAAAACATCAAAAATTCTCACAAACACTAAAAAGATGATAATAAAACAAAAATAGTCCTAACAACTGCACATATATATTAACAAAAACTAAAAAACACTCATATACCCTAATAAAAACAGTAACAAACCCTAGTAAACCCTAAAAATCCCTAACAAACCCTAATAAACCCTACTAACTGAAAATAACTTTTTTTATTTCCAATCACTTTTAAAGGAAAGTGAGAACCTATGACATCAAGAATTAAACATAATAAAACATTCTCCAACATACCAAGGCTCAAGATAAAAAACAATGCTCACTTCCAAAGAGAAGCTCCTCCCAGTAACAAAAAACCATAACGTCCAGCTTCCATTGTCTCATCGCAGCACATTAAGCTAACCCGTGCCAAAGAGCATGGGCATAGTACCGATGGCCAAAGCCACACCCTCTCAATCTTCCGATTCTGAAAATCCATGAAACAATGAAATCTCTTTGCTATGAACCTCATCTGAAGCATCTTTTTGTAAGAAAACATTGCAGAAACCCTTGAGCTGTGGCCTTCCGAGACAAAAACCAACATCACTTCAAGAAAACCACCATTGTATTGACATCACTGCCAAGTAAGAATTAAAAAAATTCATGTTCCATTGTTTTCTCTACTTTGCCATAGAAAAATCAAATTGTTGGCCTTCCAAATCCAAAAACAATCGTCCAAATTCAGAGACCACATGCCAATCCAAAGTAAAAACATAGGAAAATCATGAAACGAAGAGCTGCAGATGAACCCAAAACCACAGCCGCTTCAACCATAATGAAATAAAAAAAATGCAGATGAACCCAAAACCAACTGCCAGTTCAACTAGAACAAAATCATAGAACCAAAATGAGCAGATTCAAAAGGATGTCTCATGCAACACACAACAAGACTCAGAACAAATCTCATCCAAATCCATAGAACATACAAGAAACCGAGAGTCAAAATTCATCACCTTATAGAGCCACCCGAACACCATAAAAATGTAAGAAGGCTAACACATTCCAGATCCACAGTCCTGCCACCGCCTCCAAGGCCGCACTCAAAGACGAATGTTATCCTCCCACTAAACCCATAGCTAACACCGATCTGAGGCTGCAACCCATGGAGCTGGGACTCAACCACCGAACTCACCGCATCATTGTGAAAGCTCTATCAGGTTCGGGGATAGGGTAGGGAGATAGGAAGTCAACAATGAAATCATCAGAGATCGATCCCTCAAAGATGTGAGCTGTAGGCCATGAACTGTTGAACTAGGAAGCTGAGGAGAGAACGTCGCTGAACCGAGCCGGAGGAGATGAAGGCGATGGCAGGGGGAAACCCTACCTTTGCGGAGCCCCTTACAGTCTCATCCTGTTTCTCCTTAAGGTAAGGCTAAAATAAACCCTACTCAACCCTAATAAACCCTAATAAAACCATTAAGATACCTA
This sequence comes from Viscum album, assembly GCA_963277665.1. Classification (NCBI taxonomy): domain Eukaryota; kingdom Viridiplantae; phylum Streptophyta; class Magnoliopsida; order Santalales; family Viscaceae; genus Viscum; species Viscum album. The sequence continues at coordinate 3,464,305 of CAUJRU010000031.1, read as the reverse complement.
CTCAACCCTAATAAAACCCTACAAATACCTAGTCTGCCCTAATAAACCTTAACACACCAAAATAAGCCCCACTAAACCCTAAAAAATGCAAATAAACCATTAAAAATCCCTAAAACACCTAATACATGCTAATAAAACCTAACAAAGCATAAAAGCGCTAATAAACCCAAATAAACACTATTAAACACTAAAACCCCCCTAATATACCCTCTAAAAAAATTAATGAACCATAATAAAACCTAATAAATCCTAAACATACCAAAAAATACCATAATATACCATAATATACCCTAATAAACCCAACTCAATCCTAATAAAACCCTAAAAATACCTAATAAACCTTAATAAACCTTGACACACGATAATAAACCCTAATAAAATCCTAATAACCCCCACCAAACCCTAAAAAATGATAATATACCATTAAAAACCCTAAAACCCTAACAAACCATAATAAATGTTAATATCGCCTCAAAATCATAAAAAATGCTAGTAAACACTAAAAATACCTCTAATAATAATAATAGTAATAACACATGTGCATGTGAATGGTTTAAATAATAAATAATAACGCACGTGCATGTGCATATGGCTGTGCATTTTCAAATGAATGATAATAAATAATAAATAATAAATAATAACGCATGTGAATATCATGTGTATGTGCTTGTTCATTTGAATGATAATAATTAATAAATAACAACGCACATACAAGTGGATGTGCATATTCATGGTAATGAATAATAAATAATAACCAAGTCCACATGAATGTGCATTTGAATGTGAATGATAATAAATAACAAATACTAACACATGTGATAATTGAATAACGCACATGCATTGTGTGTGCACACTACTACAAAAAAAGACCTTTATGAGCACTAGAAAAGTGCATTAACAGTGCTAAAAGAGAATTGTTAATCAAGACGAGGATATAGGGGGGTCCCTTTTATCAGCTCTTAGAAAATTACTCATAAAGGAACCTTTTATTAGCACTAAAAAATGTGCTGATAAAAGACCCCTTTATCCACGATTTTGTTTAGCGATGATAAAAGTCAAAAAAAATAAAAAAAATAAAAAAATAAAAAATATTTATATAATGCGGGGGGGGATATTTTAACAGTGCTTGAACCCCCTATTAGAACTATACGGACCCCCCTCAATCTCCCCCATGTGCTGCCCTTCCCGCACATCCCCCACACGCGCGTACCTCCTTGATTCCACGCGAACTCAAACTCGTGACTTCCCACCTTGCGTTCTTGCACCTTCACCACTAAGCCATTTCATTTTTTTCTCTATTTAATGATATATCTATTTATTTGTATATATATAGTTTTATTTAATCATATATTAATATAGATTCATATTAATATAAATATATTTAATTATATTAATACATATATATTTATTCAAATATTAGTATATATATATATATATATATATTATTTATTATATTAATATATATTTATATTAATATGTTTTTTATCCGTATATTTATTTTTATATTAATATATATTTATAATATATGTTTTAAATACATTTATAAAATATGGTTTTATGTGTGTTTATAAATAAATAAATACATACATATATACAACACAGACACCACAGACACAAACACACACAGATATATATTTACGAATAAATACATATATATGTGTATTTGAAAAGACATATAATGTTAAAATGACCATAAATTCTAATCTAGAAGCCTATTTCAACTCCATAACCAGTCCAATCAAATAAAATGAAACAATATTCGATATGATATGTGGTACAGGTCTAACAGAAATTCAGATGAGAAGTTATACTTGTTTGAATGTTAACAAATCGAGGTATCCTGATTAAATCACTACTGGAAATTTAAGGTATTCCAACAGTTGAAAACTATTGGTATAGGGTGGAGAACCGTTGATATAAATTATACCAACAGTTTTAGAAACTGTTGCTCAGTAAGCCGTGATAATAGACATATACCAACGATTTGAGATAAACCATTGGTATATGTGAAGAAATTTACTCTATAACAATGGTTTTATAAAACCATTGGCAAAGAGTTATTATACGACATGTATGCCAATAGTTTCAGAACCATTGGCATATATTTTTTAGCCATCCACTCACCATGATACCAACGGTTTAAACCGTTGGTAATGTTTTTGTACCAACGGTTCAGAACTTTTGGTAAAAAAAATACCTACAAAACCTATACCAATAGTTTAAAACCGTTGGTGTTGGATTTGCTATACAATTCACACTGCAGCTTGCTTTGTGTGCTGCTGTGTGAATTGTATAGAACACATAAAATAAAATACATAATAAGGATACATAATTAAATATTGATAATTATAAGGATACATAATTTAATAATCAATTATGAATACAATACATTAAAAACTGAATACATAATTATATGTGATACAGATTTAAGATTACATACAAAATTGCATTTTTTATAACACATACACGATTGAAATCAGAAATTAGAAGCTAATAACCCAAAATAAAAAAATGAATAAATTAATTCAACCAAACAAAAATATAATGTCATGGTTTGGGGCGGGTGTCTTTGAACTTAGTGATGATGATAATGGGTGTGTATCAATGAGTTTGTGTGACTTAGGGAATATAGCCATCCTTGGAATATTAAATGTCATGTGGTTTAGAATAGGGGTAGTAGTTCCTCACATGAGAAGTGGATTGTGTGGGTAAAGACCATGGATCATTGTGATAAAGTATCAACACAATCCAAATATGTTTGGTCGGTTTTGCATATGCCAGTTTATTTTAGTTAGAATGATGTTCATTTTAAACAAAACAGAGATAGTTAGAGTGATACCGGATACACCGTGCCTCGGATTGAGGCAGGGTTGACTCGTACACATCACATATGACCCATGGATCGTTTTCCTAAAGTATCAATACAATCTAAATGTGTTTGGATTGTTTTCTGTATGCGAGTTGTTGTTTTCACTTAAAATGTTTTCCATTTCAAAAAAAAGTGAGACACTTCATATTGAGGCTCAGTTTACACATACATGTCATAAATGACCCATGGATTGTTGTGATAAAGTATCAACACAATCTGAATACGTTTGTTCTATTTTCCGCTTGTCAGTTGTTTTTACTTAAAATAGCGTCCATTTTAAACAAAATAAAAAACACTTAGAGAGATATCGGACCCACCATGCCTCGGATTGAGGTGGGGTTGACTCATACACATCAAAAATGACCCATGGATATTTTTCCTAATGTATCAACACAATCCTAATGCATTTGGTGGGTTTTCCGTATGTCGGTTGTTGTTTTCATTTAAAATATTGATCATTTCAAATAAAGGTGAGACACATTGAGTGGTACCGGACACACCGCACCTCGGATTAGGATGGTATTGACTCGTACACATCAAAAATGAATCATGGATCATTTTACTAAATTATCAATATAATCCGAATACATTTGTTCCATTTTTTGTATGGCAGATGTTGTTTTCACTTAAAATGATGTCCATTTTAAAGAAAAGAGAGACATTTAAAGTGGAACTGGCCACATCGTGCCTCGGATTGATGTGGGGTAGACTCTTACATGTCAAAAATGTCATATGTATCGTTCTACTAAAGTATCAACACAATATGAATGTGTTTGGTTGGTTTTCCGTATTCCATTTGTTGTTTTAACTTAAAATGTTGTCCATTTCAAATAAAAGTGAGACACTTTGAGTGGTACCGGCCACACTGCGCCTCAGATTTATGAAGGGTTGAGTCATACATGTCAAATATGACCAATGGATCATTTTACTAAAGTATCAACAGAATCATAATATGTTTGGTTTCGGTATGCCTGTTGTTTTTAATTAAAACAGTGTCCATTTTAATCAAAAGAGAGACACTTTGAGTGATACCGGCCACACCGTGCCTCGGATTGAGGCAGGGTTGACTTGTACATGTCACATATGACTCATGGATCCTTTTACTAATGTATCAACAAAATACGAATGCATTTGGTCGGTTTTATGTATGCCAGTTGTTGTTTTCACTTAAAATGGTGTCCATTTTAGAAAATAGAGAGACGTTTAGAGTGGTACCAGCCACAACATGCCTCAGATTGATGCAAGGTTGACTCTTACATGTCACAAATGTCCCATGAATCGTTTTCCTAAAGTACAAACACATTCCGAATGCATTTGGCATGTTTTCCGTATGCCAGTTGTTGTTTTCACTTAAAATGATGTCCATTTTAAACAAAAGAGAGACATTTAGAGTGGTACCGGCCACACCGCACCTTGGATTGATGCGGGGTTGACTCTTACACGTCAAAAAAGTTCCATGGATTGATTTCATAAAATATCAACACAATCTGAATATGTTTGGTCAATTTTCCATATGCCATTTTTTTATTTAAAACATTGTCAATTTTAAACAAAAGAGAGACGCTTAGAGTGGTACTGGCCACACTATGACTCGGATTGATGCAGGGTTGAATCTTACACGTAAAAAATGTCTCATGGATCATTTTCCTAATGTATCAACAAAATAAGAATGCATTTGTTTTGTTTTCCGTATTCCGATTGTTGTTTTCACTTAAAATGTTGATCATTTCAAATAAAGGTGAGACACTTTGAGTGGTACCGGCCACACCATGCCTCATATTGATGCGGTTATGACTCCTACACGTCGCAAATGTCCCATGGATCGTTGTGTTAATGTATCAACAGAATCCGAATACGTTTGGTCCGCTTTATGTATTTCAATTTTTGTTTTCACTTAAAGTGTTGTCCATTTCAAATAAAAGTGAGACACTTTGAGTGGTACCTGCCACACTGTGCCTTGGATTGAGGCAGGGTTGAGTCATACTCTTCACATATGACCCATGGATAATTTTCCTAACGTATAAACACAATCCAAATACATTTGGTCGGTTTTCCATATTCCATTTGTTTTTACTTAAAAGGGTGTCCATTTTAAACAGAAGAGAGAGACTTTGAGTGATACCGACCACACCGTGCCTCATATTGAGATGGGGATGAATCTTTTAGGACACAAATGACTCATGGATCATTTTCCTAATTTATCAACACAATCCAAATGTGTTTGGTCGGTTTTCCTTATGGTTGCTAGGCAAATCGTGCAACAATAGTGATAATATCTTATACTAAAACTATAGACATTGTGCATGATGTGCACCCCCTGGTGCATGGTTAGTAAAAATCATGCACATTTCTTCTAATATATAGCCCTATAAGGTTGATAGATACCTTGTGGGATGGACATAACTTTTTTACTAACCATGAGGCATAGTGTTTTTCTACGCCGACCGGGGTTCTGAGCTCCGAAAAAGCCCGAGAAGCCCCATAAACCATTATAACATCATTAGGCTTCCATATTTGTCCAAAAATAAAGAGTTATACTGAATTGAAAATTATCCATACCAGAGTGAAATAATTGGTTAAAAAATATAGAGTTATACTGAATTCAAAAATGTAATGGATCAATCTGCCCTAATCACCATCACTATCACCACTGTCATCATCAGCCTCATCCTCGCCACCATATCTGTCCTTGTTGTCATCTTCATCATTATCCCCATGCTCATCCTTGGACCCATCCTCGCCCTTGGCCCCATCCTCGCCCTCATCCTCATCCTCATACTTGCCCTCGTCCTCTTCAACATCCTCATCTTCACCAGGAACGTCATCATCTCTACTACGACTAGAATTTCCACCTGGTGAATTAGATAATGCACCCATCGATGACATATATGTCTGACAAGAAGCTCTGGCATCTGGTGGAAGTGATGAATATAAATCCTTGATCAGTTTCATAAATTGTTTCTTCCTCATTTGATCATGTTCTTCCAACTTTGTGACCCTTTTACCAGACTGTATTGTAGGTTCCTTGACCTATTCCAACTCGGTGGTACTAGAATGGATACCTGGAGAGGACCAATACCTCTTCAGGACTATATTCTTACCCAGTCAGTAGCATACACGACCAGAGTGATCATCTCCCAAAACCGGATATAAATGATCGTGTGGCCCAAAATTGTCAGGCTCCTGGGAATCAAGGGCCTCTATAGCAGCCTGTTAAAAATATTAATAGATTATTAAATTTCTAAATAGATATTAATCTTTGAAATAAAAAAAATAAAACTTACAATCTTTTCTTCTGTCAGTTCATTAACCGTAGTTCCATATTTTTTCCTTCTACTCAGGAAAAAAAAATTTCTCAAGGGAGACGTCCTTCAATATTCAATTTGTTCCTCTGTAATGACATTGAAAAAATATAAAGTTGAAGTATAATAATATATTCAATATTCAATAAATCACATAATTTAAGTAGGAAACAGTAAAAAGGAATAGTTATAATGAATAATTATAAACAACTATATCGTACCAGCTGCCTCTCATGATCTGACATAGTGGTGCGCCCCAAAGTGTGGAGGTATTTCTTTGAATCAATGTTTTCTTCGTTTTTTCAGAAGATTCCTAAATAATGTTTAATAATAAATTAGATAATATTAATGAAAAATATGAAAACTTTCATTTAAATATCTCAAATGGGATTAATACCTTAAATTTGCTAGTCTCCCAATGGGTAATCATTTGAAGATATTGCTCTATCGGGCAGTCACCACGATAGGTACTATCTCCAACTCCGTTCCCACTCTATCACACCAGCCAACATTCATCTCATGCTTATATTCTATCAAAATCTCTCATAGCTCCTTTAAACGTGCGGGTCGTGCACCTTCTCTATCAGGAAAGTTAAATCGAAGCTGACACCCAATATATTAATTCATATAAATACAACTAAATACTACATTAAATTCAATATATTTTTTACCCATATTTTTGCTGATGCATTATCCTTGACTTCGCGTGGCTGATGTCTCCAACAGAGAGGGCTGACCGGAATGATGTCGATGTATTTGGATAGCATCGCCAAAAAACCCTGACATTCCTACCTAGGTTTATCAATCATCTGTCCATCATCATTGTATTCAACCATCAACTGTGTCTGGCGCTTCCATACTGCACAAAAGCGAGAACGCCCCCTCCCCCGCCTCCTATCAGTAAATTAATCTGTTATTAAAGAAAACAAATATCAGTAAAAGTTATAATAAAAAAGATTTGGTATAATTTTTTTTAGAGTTATATAAATATACATGTGGTAGTCAAATCAATGGGAGTCACTAGATGTGAAGAAGCTAAAGGAATATCCTGTACAGGTGGAGTGTCCCTCAGTGTACGCTCCTCAACCACATACTGTGTCGTAGTAGGAGTCGAAGAAGGTGGAATATAATAGCTCAGGGATAATGAACTATAAGCAAAAGATGATGGAAGAGACGTCTGGCCAACTGGTTGTGTAAACATCGGAGGCCTAAATATCTCGTGTGTCCCTAAAGACACACCAAGATCAAAATGGGCATAGAAGATACATCTGTGGTATGTGCATAGTTCAATCAGGTTTGACTAGTGGATCGTCTAACTCCCGCACCACAATCCTTTGTACCACCGGCCTCAGTACCGGGACCACCAGATGATCGTCTATCTCTGACACACCCCCCCTTCTACCACCAACCTCTGTACTGGGAGCAATATCAGGATCCTCGTCGGATATCTTTCATCTAGGGGGTGGATCCTGAAATAATTTTTAACACAAAAGTAAACACATGATATTATAAGTTATTGAAATATATATATTTTAAATAAAATACTCACAACAGGGATGAGTGGAGTTTCACCCATCTGTGTCATGCGATGATTATGTTTTGTCATCTTTTTCCACTGCATCTCTTCAATGGGTGTCATTTCCTGAAATGAAAACAAATATGGAAGTAATTAGAAACATATAACTAATGTGTAACCCAAAAATATATATATAGAAAAACCATTATAATAAAAATCCATAAAGAAATAGAATATTTATGGTGGTTTGAAGGTAAGTACTAGGATACACAATCTAAATGGTGCAGGTGAAACATGTAGGTGGGAACATGACTGTATGATTATATATATTTCCCACCACAACTTCGGGTTCACAATCAACTCTAAAAATTGTGCTATTGGAGTCATCATAAGTAATAAATGGATTGCTTCCAATTGCAGTAGGGATAGTTTCAACTTCATCATCACCATCATCAAAAACATGTTTTTGATTTACTCCAATAATTACACCGAATTTAGGATGATGATGATCTTTGACATAAAAAACTTGGTTCACCATTGATTCCAATACATACGGTTCATCAGTGGCAAGAGTGCGAGTCATGACAATAACTCAAAATCCACAATCAATAATAAAGATGCCTTGCCTCGTCCTTCAATCAAACCATTGAAATATCATCATCATGACTCGACCGTGAATGTAATAATCCAAAATTATTATTTTCTCCATGACTCCATAATAAGCTACATTTTCAGAACAAGGTCTATTATTCAATGAAATGGCATAACAGTCTGTTGTGGAAGTTAGTATAACACCAACATGTTGTGTTCTCATGTTTCTTTCTCATTTAGTGATAATAAATTTGTATTCATTGATCACAAGTGATGTACAAGCATGAACCATCGTATTGGGACCAAAATCCAATGCTCTTATTTCCTCAGAAACAGAGTATGCTGGCAAACTCAATACCAGAAATATAAAAAAATAGTTAAAGTAATTAAATATTATTTTTATTTAGTTGTTACAGAAATATTTTTACCTTTAATATCAACCAAGAAGAAAACCCTTTGCTATGAAATGTCTCCATCCTTCTCAAAGATAAATAATGATGCCTTCTATATATCAATTCTTGATGTTCCCTATGGATAAAAATAATAATGGTTTAACAAATATTTAAAATTACAAGAGATAAGATAATAGATACATGCATAATTTACTTACTTGATATACTCATCGAAAAGATTACAATTGAACAACACTGTGTGATGTGCCATCTCTCGCTCTTCAAGGATTAATTTCGTCAATGTATATGATCCCGGAATTCCTCCTATCTGAGTAAGTGATGGAAAACTGGGTTCAATTTCCTCATACTGTTCTTATTCATTTCTCAATGGTCTGTTTATTCTCGTAGTGAGATCAAACAAATACATTAATCAGAAATCCATACATTCTTAAGCCATGTAACCATTCACAATAGAACCTTCAGAATAATTCCTCTTCCGAACATATTATTTCAATGTGTACATGTTTCTTTCAGTTATATACATCCAACTGAATGCAACAGGTCCTCTAAGAAGTATTTCGGTCAGAAGATGCATAGCTAGATGCAACATGCATGTAACAAATGATGGAGGGAACATTTTCTCTAACTCACACAATATTAATGGTGTCTCTGCCAACATTTTTTGCAAGAAGGATTCGGAAAAATTCTTAGTACAAAGATCTCTAAAAAAATAGAACAACCGAATAACTGATACTCTTACATTATTGGATAGGAGATGACGAATTTCTATTGGAATCAACTCATCCAAAAAGAAATGATAATCATGAATCTTCAAAGATTTTAGCTTCAACTCTTTTCTGTTGACCCATTTTGATATATTGCTTGAATAGCCATTGGGAACATTAATAGTCTCTAGCACTTCCAGAAATTGATTTTTTAGTATGTGTCATCACATAAGAAGCACATGGAACTTGCCATTTATTTTCACTCATACAGACAGGATGCAATTCTGGTCTGATCCCCTAATCTACCAAGTCACTATGAGATTGTAAATAATCTTTTGTCACCCCCTTGACATTTAGAAGAATTGAAATCAACATTTCACATATATTCTTTTCAATGTGAATTACGTCTAAGCAATGACGTAACAAGTTGGTTGACCAATACGACAACTCAAAGAATATACTATTCATATTCCAATTGTAAAAGGATTCATTGGAAACATTTTTCCTCTTTCTAGATTTCATTACACCCTTCCCCATTGAATAACTGAAATCTTTCAATTCATTAAGCACATCAGTTCCAAACATATGCTGAGGTGGATCATCAGTCTCCATGGAATTATCAAATCTTCAAATATTGTTTCTATTTGGATGGTTCGTTGGAAATAATTGTCGATGTCCCATAAAACTGAAACTACGACGATATTTCAGTCTTCTTGATTGAGTATTCTTCATACAAACAGGACATGACAATTTTCCTTTTGTGTTCCATCCAAACATCATTACATACGCAGGAAAATCATTGATCGTCCACATAAGCGTAGCATGCATCTGAAATATGTCTTTTGAACATGCATCGTATGTGGGAACACCCACATCCCAAATAATTTTCAACTATTTTATTAAAGGATTCATGTATACATCTATATCATTTCCGGGATTAGAAGGGCCAGATATCAGTATACTCAAGAAAGTGTAAGGTTTTTTCATACACAACCATGGGGGAAGGTTATAAATGTGTATAAAAACTGGCCATGTGCTGTGTAAAGTATGCATTTGTCCAAATGGATTAAAACCATCACATGAAAGACCTAGTCTCAAATTATGCACATTGGCTGCAAATTCAGGATATCGAGCATCAAATCTCTACCATGAAAATCAATTTGCAGGGTGAACAAAATCTTCATTATTCTTTTTTCTCTCTTTGTCATGCCATCACATTTTTACTGATATTTCATCAGACATGAAAAGGTTCTATAATCTGGGGATCAATGGAAAGTGCCACATTACTTTTTGTGGCACATGAGATGGTGTTCCATCATCTTTTGGATTCCATCGAGAGGTTCCACATTTGATAAAATCATTTCTTTCAGTAGTTTCCTCCCAAAATAAGCTGCAATCATTCAGGAAAGCATGAATTTTTTTTAGAATCCAAGTTCATCAACTAACTTCCATGCCATATAGTGGTTTGAGGGAATATCTGCATCATCTGGAAGTAAGTCCTTCAACAAGGTTAGAATGCAATTGATTGCTGTATTTGAAATCCCATACATAGTTTTCCCACGAAACAATCGGATTAAAAATACCAACTTTTTCATTTTACCACATTTTTGATATACTAGAGTCATCGCAAAATCATTCAATTTTTTCACCCTATCAACATCATCATTTTCATTGGACGCATCATGTGTGCTTGTATCAAAATATTGTTGGCTGGAAATCCTTTCCTTCTCATGATGCCTTATAAATGGAAACCGATCATATATCAAACTCTCCAATTCAGTCCTATCATTTGGATCATCATCATTTTGAGATTCCATTTTCTTTCCATTGTGATACCACACATAATAGTTTGTTTTGAAGCCATATTTGGTTATATGACAGCTAACTGCTTCATGACTCAACCAAGGTCTTCCAACATAATTAGAACATGGGCATTGTATGCGACCACTATCTGAAGCATTTTCAAATGAAAAATCTAAAAAGATTTTCAAATTATTTTGGAAATTAGTTGAAATCTGATCAGTTTCATACATCCAACTTCCATCCATTCTGTAAAAAAATTGCAATAAGTCATTTCAAAGCAATTCAATAATATTTAAATTCAAACAAAAAAATTATTTACGTAAATTACAATTGATTACTTTATATCAAATCATAACTGACACATTACTCTATATGAGTATCATATTAAGAAACACAACAAAATACATTGTATATAATAAAATAAGATACAAAATTTCAAATTACTATATTCAAGTATTTCTTAGTATGATATTGGATGTGGATCAAGGAATACATAATCCTTAAGGGTCTTGTTGGGAGTACATGAGTTTTATACTTTAACATCTTTGGGGAGATCAGGATGAGAAGTAGGATGAGGTTCACATCAAAAGTAGGTATGGACTCATCAAGTTTCACCTTAAACATGTATTAAAGGGTCCTAGGTTTGGGTCCATAGTTCCTAGGTTGGTAGGGTGTATTCATTGAATCATGTCCCAATTGATTTTGGAGAGGTACCTTAAATAGTTATAGGTATGGATTTGATTAGAAACACCTATAAAAAGGATATCTAGGAATTGTGACATCCCAAACCAGGATGCCACTCATTAGTGACCCGAACCCAGATGGACACTCATTAGAGAGGTACCATCATGTTCTATTGTGTTTTATCTCACATTCGAATAATGATTTTTGGGAGTGAAATAGAGTGGATCATGAGATTAGTGTTCACAAAGGGAGGAGATCAGAACAACTTCATTTGTGTGAAGAATAATAATCCCACGGTCCCCTTGTTATTTTAACCACGCAGTCATGATTTTCGTGATGAACTTGTATCCATGAAACCATTTGAGAAGCACGATTCAATACAAGTGTTTTAATGATTTTACAAGGCATTTTGAGGAACCCCAAATCAGTGAAAATGTTCATTGTGTTTTAAAAGGGTGATTGGATAACCCAAGTATGATGATGAATGTAGGATGATTAATGATTATATTAAAAAAACTAATATTCATTAATATTTTGAATTTGACATTCTGTGAATTAGTTTCATGAAAAAGGAAGAAGTACTACATGGGAGAAGGAGAGGTTCCACCAAGAGTTCCCTTTGTAAATATTTTATTCATAATGAACATTGGATTGTACGGTTAAGTATTTCTTATTTCATCTGTGAAGAATAATTAGGGGCCATATACTATTTTTCAAAGTTGAAGAAGATACTCCATATGTTCTATTGTGCAAAGGATAAGTGAATAGTGTGTCATTTTATATATATAAAGATTTTGATAGGAACATGATACATACTTGTTATGTAACACACATATTGTACAAAAATGAAGATGAATAAGATCTTCATGTTTGACATGATCTTAATGAAAGGAGTGATTTTCATGATATACTATGAATAAATATTACAAACAATTTATTATGTGTTCATATACATGAAGCTGTAATATCTGGAGCATTGAGATTAAAAAAACAACTATGCATCTTTAAAATTAGAACAAAAGAAAGAGAACATGCCCTTATAAATGTATATGTGTAATGAAAACATTAATTGGACAATTTATACATTGATGTAGTGATTTGAGTACACAATTCGTGAAGGGAGTAGTGAATCATTAAATTTTCCCAAATCCCTAGAAATAGGGAAAAATGACGTGTTCTTTCTAAATAGTGAAATAAATGGAGAAATTTTGAGAATATAAGGATATCCTTAGCTAATATGAGAAGAGGTTGAAGGAGTCTAACCTGAATGGGGGAGTTGTAGCTGATCATATGGAAGAGGTTCACCTAGGCAGGCACTTCTGGTCGGGGGAATGTGCTTCTGGAAATCGGGCGATGGGAGTCGGGGGGAATGGTTCTGTTTATGTGAATTGGGGGGGGGGGGTTCCCAATGGTTATTAAAAACTATTGGGAAAAGCATGGATTTCACAACAGTTAGTAAAAACCATTGGGAAAAGTATGGATTTCCCAAATGTTTCTTCAAACCGTTGGGAAATCCTCCCCTAACCATACCTTTACCAATGGTTTATTAAAATTGTTGGTAAAGGACACCTATACCAACGGTCCTTCTGAATCGTTGTTATAGAAGCATTGGGAAATCTAGCCTTTCCAGTATTGAATCCACTAACAATGATAAATAAACACTATCAATTGCTACAAAAACCCTAAAAATGCTTCCAAACCCACAAAATGCAACAAAACCACAGAAAAAACTAATATAACCCTAACAAAGCATAAAAATTCAAAAACAACCATAAAACCCAAAAAAATGCATAAAAACCCAAACAAATCAAACAAACCGTAACAAACCCTAAAAACTCTAACAAAACCTAACAAACCCTAACAACCACTAATAACCCCTAAGAACCACTAATAAAATCTAATAACCATTAAAACTACCTATTAAACCCTAAAAACCATAATAAACACTAGTAAATCGTAATACCATGTAATAAACCCTAAAAAACTCTATCAGACCCTAATAAACTATAAAAAATCCCTAAAACCCCTAATATATTATAAAAACACTATTAAACTATAATAAACACTAATAATCGCTATAAACCCTAACAAACCTGACAAAACACTACGAAAACCTCAAAATAATACCCTACTAAACTGTACAACCCACTAATAAACCCTAACAAACCTTAATAACCCCAAAATAAATCCTAAAAAAGCCTAATAACCCCAAATAAATCATAACAAATCCTAACAATGCCAAATAAATCGTAACAAAGTGAAACAAACCATAACAAATCCCTAATAAATCACAATAAACCCTAAAAACCATATTAACCCAAATAAATTATAATAAACCCTAATACACTTTACTAAACCCTAATAAATCTAAAATAACCCTAAAAAGGTTGATAAACCCTAGAGAAATCAATTAATGCCTAAAAAATCCCAATAAAACCCTAATATACAATACAAAATGCTAATAAACTGTAACAAGTCCTAAAGAACACTAATAAACCCTAATGAACCCTAATAAACCCTAAAGAAGCATATTAAACTCTAAAAAACACTAAAAAACCCTAAGGAACCCAAAAAATGCTAAAACACATTATATAAACCCTAAATACCGCTACATTAACCAAACAAACACTAAAAAACCCTAACAACACCCATCAATCCCAAAAAAACAAATAAACCCATAAAACCCCCCAAAAACCATTAAAAAGCCATCAAATTCCATAAAAACACATAAACACCAGTTAACAACCCTTAAAAACCCTAAAAACACTACAAACCATATACAACCATTAAAACCCTAAAAACGACTTCAAATAGATACATAAATCCTAAAAACATTACATAAACCGTAAAAAATGCCACAAAAACCCTAAAAATGAAACATAAACCAAAAAACGCAACATAAACCAAAAAAACACTACATAAACCCTAATAAACCATAATAAATTCAAATAAAATCAAATAAACCCTTAAAAATTCTCACAAATACTAAAAAAACGATAATAAAACCTAAAAAACCATAACAACCCCTCATATATATTAACAAAAACTAAAAAAACAATCATATACCCTTATAAAAACAGTAACAAACCCTAGTAAACCCTAAAAATCCCTAACAAACCCAAATAAATCGTAATCAACCCTAATAAACCCTTATAAAACCTTAAAGATACCGATTCAACCCCAATAAAACCCTAAAAATACCTAATCAACCCTAATAAACCTTAACACACCATAATAAACCAAAATAAACCCCAAAAAACCCTAAAAAACGCAAATATACCATTAAAAAGTACTAAAACCCCTAATAAATTCTAATAAAACCTAACAAAGCATAAAAGCACTAATAAACCCAAATAAACACTGCTAAACATTGAAAAATTCTAATATACCATCTTAAAAATTAATAAATCATAATGAACCTTTTTAAACGCTAATAAATCCTAAACATACCCAAATATACCATAATATACCATAATATACCCTAATAAAACCAAATCAATCCTAATAAAACCCTAAAAATAATTAATAAACCCTAATAAACCTTTACAGACAATAATAAACCCTGATAAATTCCTAATAACCCCCACCAAACCCTAAAAAATGCTAATATACCATTAAAAACCCTAAAACCCTAACAAAACATAATAAATGTTAATAACACATAAAAATCCTACAAAATGGTAGCAAACCCCAAAAATGACTCTAATTATAATAGTAGTAATAACGCACGTGCATGTGCATATGCATGTGCATTTGTATGTGAACAATAATAAATAATAAATCATAAATTATAACGCATGTGAATCGCATGTGTATGTGAAGGTGCCTTTGAATGATAAAAAATAATAAATAATAACAGACATCCAAGTGCACGTGCATGTGCATGTGCCTGTTCAAGTGCATGTGCATGTGCATGTGCATGTGCTTGTGCATGTGCATGTGCATGGTAATAAACAATAAATAACAACTAATTCCACATGAATGCGCATTTTCACTTGAAATATAATAAATAAAAAATAATAACACATGTGATAATAGAATAACGCAAGTGCATAGCTTGTGCACGATCATGATAATAAATGATAATAACACATGTGATAATAGAATAATACAAGTGTATTGCATTTTCATGTTCATGGTAATAAATAATATATAATAACGCACATGTATGTGCATTTACATGTAATGATAATGATAATGACGCATGCACGTGCATGGAAATAAATAATAAATAACAACGCACGTGCATGTGCATTTGTATTTGATGATACAAACAATAATAAAAATAATAAAAATATAAATAATAATAATAATAACAGAATAACGCAAGTGCATTGCATGTGCACGTGTATAGTTGTAAATAATTAATAAATAATAGTAAAAAAGAGTGCACATGCATGTGCATGTGCCTTTACATTTGATAATAATATTAATAATACTAATTGTAATAATAATAATAATAATACATGCACATGCAGGGTAATAAATAATAAATAACAACCCACATGGATGTGGATTTGCATGAGATAATGATAATAATAATGATAATGATAATAATAATATTATTAATAAAAAAAAATTGTGATAATAATAATAATAATAATAACAACAACAAAAGAATAATACAAGTGCATTGCATATGCATGTTCATCGTAATAAATAATAAATAAAAACACACGTGCATTTTAATTTTCATGTGATGATAATAATAATAACAGCAACAACTGTAGTAGTGATAATAGTAGTAGTACTAATTCATGTGATAATAGAATATTGCATGTGCATTACATGTGCACGTGCATGGTAATAAATAATAACACTCGTGAATTTCATTTTCATGTTATGCTGATGATGATGATAATAATAATAATAATAATATTATTATTATTTTTAATAACAACACATGTGATAATATAATAATGCATGTGCATTGAATGTGTGTGTATATGTATTTTCATGTGCATTTTCATGTGATGATAATATCAATAACAATGACAATAACAATAACAACAACCAAAATAATTATAATAACAATAAGAATAACAACGTATGTGATAATAAAACAACGTGTGTACATTTCATGTGCATGTACATGGCAATAAAAAATAAATAATAATGCATGCGCATGTGCATATGCATGTGCATGAGATGATAATAAAAATAAAAATAATAATAATAACAGTAATAATAATAATAATAATAATAAGAACAACCACACATGTGATAATGGAATAACTCACGTGCATTTCATATGCAGTGCATGATAATAATTAATAACTCATAGCGCACATGATGATAATAATAACAATAATAGTGATATTATTAATAATATCACATGTGATAACAGAATATCGCACATGTATTGAATGTGCACGTGTATGGTAATAAATAATAACACACGTGCATTTCCATTTTCATTTAATGATAACAACAATAATAACCATGATAGTAATAATAACAATAACAACAAAAATGCATGTGATAATAGAAAAATGTAGGTTCATTGCGTGTGCGTGTTAATGGTAATAAATAATAACTGACGTGCATGTGTATTTGCATGTGATGATAATAATAATATTATTATTAGTACTAATAATAATAATAATAACAACAACAACAAAATATTCACGTGCATGGGAATAAATAATAAATAATAATGCATCTGCATCTTCATTTTCATGTGATGCTAATAATAATAATAGTAATAACGACAATAATGATAATGATAATAATGATAATGATAATAATGATAATAATAATGTGTGTGATTATAGAATAACACACATCCTAACAAACCCTAACAAAACCTAACAAACCCTAACAAACACTATTAACCCCTAAGAACCACTAAAAAGCCCAAAAAACACCTCAAACCCACTATTAAACCCTAAAACCCTAATAAAACCTAATAAATCATAATAACCAGAAATGAACCCTAAAAACCCTATTAGACTCTAATAAATGCTAAAAAAACCCTAAAACCCCCAATATACAATAAAAAACACTATTGAACCATAATAAATCCTAATAATCACTAAAAACTCTAACAAACCCGACAAAACACTACAAAACCCACCAACTAATAGCCTACGAAACACTACACCCTGCTAATAAACCCTAATAACCCCATAATAAATTGTCAGAAACCCTAACAACCCCAACTAAATCGTAACAAATCCTAACAATGACAAATAAATCATAACAAACTGAAACAAACCATAAAAAACCCCTAATAAACCGTAATAAACCCTAAAAAATCATAAAAAACCGTAATAAATTGTAATAAACCCAAATACATTTTAATAAACCCTAATAAATAAAATAAACACTATGAAACCCTAATAAATCCTAAATAACCTTAAAAAGGTTGATAAACCCTAGAAAAAGCTATTAATGCCTACAAAAGCCCAATAAACCCAAATATACAATAAAAATGCTAATAAACCGTAACCAATCCTAAAAAACCCTAATAAACCCTAAAGAACCCTAATAAACCCTAAAAACCCATAATAAACTATAAAGAACACTAAAAAACCCAAAAGAACCCAAAAACGCAAAAACACATTACATAAACCTTAAAAACCGCTACAATACCCAAACAAACCCTAAAAACACTAAAATCCCTAACAACCCCTATTAATCTCAAAAAAATAAATAAACCCTTAAAAACACCCAAAAAACCATTAAAACCCCATCAAATACCATAAAGACTATAAACACCCCTTAACAACCCTTAAAAACCCTAAAACCACTATAAGCCATAAATAACCGTTAAAACCCTAGAAAAGAAAACAAATAGATACGTAAACCCAAAAAACATTACATAAACCCCAAAAATGAAACATAAAACCTAAAAACGCAACATAAACCCAAAAAACGCAACATAAACCGAAAAAACGCAACATAAACCCCAAAATCACTACATATACCCTAGAACCGTAACCTAAACCCTAAACAATGCATCAAAAAAGTTAAAAATAGTACATAAAACTTAAAAACACAACATAAACACTAAATACTCTACATGAACCCTAAAAATGTTACATAAACCCTAAAAAATGGAACATAAACGCTACATCACCCCTAAAAACGTTACATAAACCCAGAAAACGCAACAAAAACCCTAAAAAATGCTAAATAAAACCTAAACCCTAAACATGCTACATAAACCCTAAAACGTTACATAAACTCTAAAAATGATACATAAAACCTAAAACTGCTAAATAAACCCTGAAAGTGCTACATAAACTTAAACAACGCTACACAAACACTAAACAATACTACAAAAACCCTAAAGACGTTTCAAAACCCTCAATAATATTAAACCCTAATATACCATAATATAAAAAATTAAACCCTAATAAACCCCTAATAGACTCTAATAATCCCTAAAACACCTTATAATCCCTAAAAACCCTAAAAGACTCTACTAAACCCTAATAAAACACCTAAAATACCTAATAAAGCCTAATAAATGATAATAAACCCGAATAACCACTAAAAACACGTTAAGAAAACCTAAACAACCGAAACCAACCCTAATAGGAACTAATAAACACTAATAAACCGTAATAAACCTTAAACAAAAGCTAAAAATCCCTAATAAACCATAAATAAACCCAAATAAACCCTACTAAACCCTAACAAACCTTAACACACCTTAATGACCCCTAATAAAACCCTACAAAACCCTAGTAACGAAACAAATTCTTGTATACCATAAAACATCCCTAGAAACCCTGATAAACTCAAATAAAACCAAATAAACCCTAAAAATGCTCACAAACAATAAAAAATGATCACAAACAATAAAAACACGCTATATTACCTAAAAAGACCTAAAAACACTAATATAACCTAATCAAGACAAAAACTATAATATACCTTAAAAATCCCTAGAAACTATAATAAACTATAATAAACACTATTATAACCTAAGAAACCCCTAAAATTCTCACAAACAAAAATAAAATGCTCACAAACAATAAAAAACACTACATTATCTTAAAATACTTAACCAACATTAATATAACCTAATTAAACAAAAAAACTAATAAACCCCTAACAAACCCTAATAAACTGTAAAAATCCCTAATAAACCCTAATAAAAACTAATAAACCATAATAAAAACTAATAAACCCTAATAAAACCATGATAAAACTCTAAAAATACCTTCTAAACACTAATAAACCTTGACACACCATAATAAAACCTAATAAAACCCAACTAACCCCAATAAACAATAAAACGTAAACAAAGCATTAAAAATTCCTATAAACCCTAATAAACCATAATAAATTCTAAAAATACCTAATAAACCATAAAGATGCTCACAAACACTAAAATCCTTCTAATAAAACCTAAAATGTCGTAACAACCCCTTATATATATTAACAAAAACTAAAAAACACCCATTTACCCTAATAAAAACACTAACAAACCCTAGTAAACCCAAAAAAACCCTAATAAACACTACTCAACCATAATAAACCCTAATAAAACCCTATATATACCAACTCAATCCTAATAAAACCCAAACAATTCATAATCAACCCTAAAAAACCTTAACACACTATAATAAACCATAATAAACCCCACTAAACCCTAAAAAATTCAAATATACCATTAAAAAGCCTGAAACCCCTAATAAATGCTAATAAAACCTAAAAAATCATAAAAGAACGAATAAACCCTAATAAACACTACTAAACCCTAAAAACCCATAATATACCCTCTTAAAAATTAATAAACCATAATGAACGATAATAAACCCTAATAAATCCTAAACATACCCAAATATATCATAATATACCTTAATATACCCTTATAAACCCAACACAATCCTAATAAAACCCTAAAAATACCTAATAAACCTCAATAAACCTTATCACCACATAATAAACCCTAATAAAATCTTAATAACCCCCACCAAACCCTAAAAAAACACTAATATACCATTAAACACCCTAAAACCTTAACAAACCATAATAAATGTTAATAACACCTAAAATTTCTAAAAAATGCTAGTAAAACAAAAAAATACCTCTAATAATAATAATAGTATTAACGCATGTGCATGTGCATATGCATGTGAATGGTTTAAATAATAAATCACAACGCAGGTGCATATGCATATGCATGTGCATTTGTAGATGAATCATAACAAATAATAAATAATAACGCATGTAAATTACATGTGTATGTGCATGTGCATGTGAATGATAATAAATAATAAATAATAACGCACATCCAAGTGCATGTGAATGTTCATGTTCTTGGTAATAAGCAATAAATAATAACCAAGTCCACATGAATGTGCATTTTCATGTGAATGATAATAAATAATAAATAATAACACATGTGAAAATAGAATAAAGCATGTGTATTGCGTGTGCACGTGCATGAGAATAAATAATAATAACGCATGTGATAATAGAATAACGCAATTGCATTGCATTTGAATGTGCATGATAATAAATAATATATAATAACGCACATGCATGTGCATTTACATGTAATGATAATGATAATGATGCAGGAAAGTGCATGTTAATAAATAATAAATAACAACGCACATGCAGGTTCATTTGTATTTGATGATAGAAACAAAAATAATAAAAATAATAATAATAATAATAATAATAATAATAATAAAAATAATAATAATAGAATAATGCAAGTGCATTTCATGTGCACGTGTATAGTAGTAAATAATAAATAAATAATAATAAATAATAATGCACATGCATGTGCATGTGCATTTACATTTGATGATAACATTAATAATACTAATTGTAATAATAATAATAATAATGAATGCATGTGAATGGTAATAAATAATAAATAAAAACACACATGCATGTGAATTTTCATGTGATAATGATAATAATAATGATAATGATAATAATAATGATAATAATAATAATAATAATAAATATTGTGATAATAATAATAACTAAATAATAATACAAGTGCATTGCATATGCATGTGCATGGTAATAAATAATAAATAATAATGCATGTGCATCTACATTTTCAGGTGATGATAATAATAATAACAACAGCATCAGTAGTAGTAGTAGTAGTAGTAGTAGTAGTGATAATAGTAGTAGTACCAAGGCATGTGATAATAGAATATTGCATGTGCATTATGTGTGCACGTGCATGGTAAAAAATAATAACACCCGTGCATTGAATTTTCATGTGATGATACTAATAATAATAATAATAATAATAAAATGCATGTGATAATATAAGAATTCATGTGTATTGATTGTGCGTGTATGTGCATTCTCATGTTCATTTTCATGTGATGGTAACAACAACAACAACCACAATACTAATAATAACAATAATAATAACAATGCATGTGATAAAAAAATAACGTGTTTGCATTGCATGTGCATGTGAATGGTAATAAAAATATAATAATAATGCACATGTATTTGCATGTTCATGTGGATGAGATGAATATAATAACAATAAAAGTAATAATAATTTATAGTTGTTTGAAAAAATAGCAGACATGACAAAAATGCAAGAAATGGGGTCTCAAAAAACCTAACAAATCACAAATTCCTTGAAAAAGGAATTACATCTTCTTCAGGTGTCCATTTCCACTCTGCGAATAGTAAAAATGCATCTCATGGAATGAAATATGATAATAACATGTGCTGGAGGCTGAACTGACACCCAGATCAGAATTTATGAACATTTTAATAAAAATTTTGTTGGGATCCGTACATGGAAATGGATTTTTGGTAGCCTTCTGATGGGTTTCTGGGATTTAAGGGTCTTAAAATGGACTTGAACTATGTTCAAGTCATACTCCTGCGTAGATCTCTTCGCTATTTTCGATTTGATATGTGGTAGAGCTCAAACAGACAACCAGAGCGAGAGTTATGGCCGTTTGAAGTTTGACTTTTTTTGGAGTGGTATAACTAATATATCTTGTATTTCTTTGTTGTTCTCATATTTTCTACTAAATTTTGTCCTCACTCATCTCACGATATTCTATTTTACTGGACACAACACTCAAACGTACACCCAAAGGTGATGTTACACCTATTTTAGTGAGTTACGGGTTTCTTATGTTTTTAGGCGCTAGGAGAGTTCCTCAATTTAAAACGACAATAACTTCTTCTACGTGTGTTCATTTTGGATATACCACATATCTAATAGAATATTGTGAAAATATACACACTCTGGTAACCACATGATCCCTTTCTGACATTCTTCAACCCCTAAAAAGACCCAAAATCCCTTTGTATGGTCAATAGATTGGCTTATGGTGTCCATTTCGTAATAACGTCTACTCTCGGTGTCCGTTTCACCTCTTCCACATATCAAATTGAATATTACCACTAGCTCTACACATCTATGACAACCATGAACAACTAAATAACCCTAAAAATCAATGAGTAACCCCATAAACACTAAAACCCATTAAAAACTATGCAAAACCCTAACAAACCCTAACAAAAACAAACAAAACCTAACAAACCCTAACAAACCCCAAAAAACCCTAAAAAACATAACAAACCCAAACAAACCCTAACAAAAACTAAAAAACCCTAACAAGGCCTAACAAACCCCAAGAAGAACTAAGAAACCCGAATAAACCCAAAAACTCGAACGAACCCTAAAAACCCACTATGAAACCATAAGAAACCCTAACAAAACCTTAAAAACCCTAAGAAAACCCTAAAAACATAATAAACACTAACACACCCTTAGGAACCCTAACACACCCTTAGAAACCCTAAAACGCCCTTAGAAACCCTAGAACACCCTTAGAAACCCCAACACACCCATTGAAACCCTAACACAACCATAGAAACCCTTAGAAACCATAACACACCCTTAGAAACTCTAACCCGCCCATAAAAACCCTAACCCACCCTTAGAAACGCTAACACACCCTTAGAAACCCGAACAAACCCTTAGACACCCTAAATCACTCTAATAAGCACCAATAAATCCTAACAAACCCCACCAACCAATAATAAACCATAATAAACCCTAATAAACATAAAAGCCCACAACTAAACCCTAATAAACACTAATGAATCGTAATAAACCCAAAAACCCTATTAGACCCCAATAAAAGCTACAAAATACTGAAAAACCCAAATACACAATAAAAATGCAATTATACCATTCAAAACAATAATATTCAAAATAAACCCAAAAAACCTGGAAAAACCTGACGAAACCCTAAAAAACCCTAAAAACTCTAAAAAAACCTAAAAACCCACACAAATCCGAAATACTCTAAAAAACCCTAAAACCCCTAAAAACATGAAAAAACCAAAAAAACCCAAAAACAAACCCAAAAACCCTAAAAACCCTCAAAAAACTTAAAAAATGCTAAATACCCTAAATCCCCTAAAAACGCTAAAAGTCCCTAAAAGCCTAAAAATGCCAAACGAAACCCTAACCAACCCTTTGAAACCCTTAAAAAACCGAATAACCCCCTAGCAAACCCTAAAAACCTCAAAAGGAACCCTAATACGACATAAAGAATCCCGAAGAACCCTAAAACCCTCTAAAGAACCACCAAAGCCACTAACAATGCTACATAAAGCCTAAGAATTGCTACAAAAAACCGAAAAATGCATCAAAACCCACAAAACGCAACATAACCTCAAAAATGATAAAATAACCCTAACAAAGCATAAAAAATTAAAACACACCCATAAAACCCAAAAAGAGGCATAAAACTCCAAACAACTTAAACAAACTATAATAACCCCTAAAAACCCTAACAAAACCTAACAAACCCGAACAACCACTAATAATCCTAAGAACCACTAATAAACCCTAATAACCCCTAAAACCCACTATTAAACCCTACAAACCCTAATAAACACTAATAAATTGTAATAACCTGTAATAAGCCCAAAAAACGGTATTAGACACTAATAAATGCTACAAAAGCCCTAAAACCCCTAATATAAAACAAAAAACACTATTAAACCATAATAAACCCTAATAATCACTAAAAACCCTAACAAAACCAACAAAACGCCACAAAGACCTCCAAATAATAGTATATAAAACCCTACAACCAACTAATAATCCCTAAAAACCCCTAATAACCCCAAAATAAATCGTAACAAACCCTAACAACCCCAAATAAATCGTAACAAATCCTAACAATGCCTAATAAATCGTAACAAACTGAAAAAATCATAACAAACCCCTAATAAACTGCAATAAACCCTAATAAATTGTAATAAACCCAAATACACGTTACTAAAACCTAATAAATAAAATAAACCCTAATAAATCCTAAATAACCCTAAAAAAGGTTGATAAACCCAAGAAAAAGCTATTAATGCCTACAAAATCCCAATAAAACCCTAATATACAATAAAAATGCTAATAAACCATAAAAAATCCTAAAGAACACTAATAAACCCTAAAGAACCCTAATAAACCCTAAAGAACCATATTAATCTCTAAAGAAAACTAAAAAACCCAAAAGTACCCGAAAATGCTAAAACACTTTATAAAAACCCCAAAAACTGCTACAATACCAAAACAAACCCTAAAATGCACTATAAACCCCTAACAACCCCAATCAAACTCAAAAAAACCCATAACCCCCCCCCCCCGCAAAAAAAAACCATTAAAGGCAATCGGATACAATAAAAACCCATAAACACCTGTTAAATACCCTTAAAACCCCTAAAAAACTAAAAACCATAAACAACCATTAAACCCCTAAAAATGCTTCCAATTGATACATAAACAGTAAAAACATTACATAAACCCTAAAAAATACAACAAAACCCTAAAAACACTACATAAACTAAAAAACACAACATAAACCCAAAAAACACTACATAAACCCTAAAAGCACTACATAAACCACAGAACTGTAACATAAACCCTAAAAAACACAACATAAACCCTAAAAACGCTACATAAACATTTACATGCTACGTAAAACCTAAAAACACAATATAAACCCTAAAAACACTATATGAACCCAAAAAATGACACATAAACTCTAAAACATGCAACACAAACACTACATCACCCCTAAAAACGCTACATAAACCCAGAAAATGCAACATAAACCCAAAAAAATGCTACATAAAACCTAAACCCTAAACAAACTATATAAACCTTAAAACGTTACATAAACCCTAAAAATGATACATACAATCTAAAAAATCAAATGAAACCCTAAAAATGCTACATATGAACTAAAAATGCTACATAAACTCTAACAACGTTGCACAAACCCTAAAAAATTCTACAAAAACCCTAAAGAAAATTTAAAACCCTCAAAAATATTATACCCTAATATATAATAATATAGAAAATTAAACCCTAAAAACCCATAATAAACACTAATAATCCCTAAAAACACATTATAATACCAAAATCACTAAGAAACTCTACTCAACCCTAATAAAACACAAAAATACTGAATAAACCCTAATAAATGATAATCAAACCTAATAAACCTTAAAACACGTTAAGAAAACCTAAACAACCCTCACCAACCCTAATAGACACTAATAAACACTAATAAACAGTGATCAACCCCAAATAAACCCTAAAGATCCCCAATAAACCATAAATAATGCCAAATAAACCCTACTCAACCCTAACAAACAATAACACACCATAATAACCCCTAATAAAACCCTACAAAATCCTAATAAAAAAACACTAGTATACTTTAAAATATACATAGTCACCCTGTTAAACTCTAATATAACCTAATAAACCCTAAAAACACTCACGAACAATTAAAAAATTATCACAAACAATAAAAACGTGCTATATTACCTTAAAAGACCTAAAAACACTAATATAACCTAATACATAAAAAAACTCTAATCAACCATAAAAATACCTAGAAGCCCTAATAAACCATAATAACATCTAATATAACCTAAGAAACCCTAGAAATGCTCACAAACAAACAAAATTCTCACAAACAATAAAAACACACAATATATCTTAAAAGACCTAACAAACACTAATATAACCAAATAAAACAAAAAAACTAATAAACCCCTAACAAACCCTTAAAAACCCTAAAAATCCCTAATAAACCCTAATAAAAACTAATAAACCCTAATAAAACCATAATAAAACCCTAAAAATAACTCCTCAACCCTATTAAACCTTGACACACCATAAGAAAACCTAATAAAACCCAACCGAACCCCAATAGACAAAAAAACACAAACAAACCATTAAAGAGTCCTAGAAACCTAATAAACCATAATAAATTCTAGTGTAACCTAATAAAAAATATAAAATTCTCACAAACACTAAAAAGATGGTAATAAAACATAAAAAGTCCTAACAACTGCACATATATACTAACAAAAACTAAAAAACACTCATATAACCTAATAAAAACAGTAACAAAACCTAGTAACCCCTAAAAATCCCTAACAAACCCTAATAAACCCTACTAACTGAAAATTACTTTTTTTATTTCCAAACACTTTTAAAGGAATGTGAGAACCAATGACATCAAGCCTTAAACATAATAAAATAGTCTCCAACAGACCAAAGCTCATGATAAAAAACAACGCTCACAACCAAAGAGAAGCTCCTCCTAGAAACTAAAAACCATAACGTCCAGCTTCCATTGTCTCATCGTAGCATGAAAAGGTGACCCATGCCAAATATCATGGGCATAGTACCGATGGCCAAAGCAACACCCTCTCAATATTCCGATTTCAAAAAGCCATCAAACAGTGAAAACTATTTGCTCTGAACCTCATCTGAAACATCTTTTTGAAAGAAAACATTGAAGAATCCATTGAGTTGCGGCCTTCTGAGACAAAAACCAACATCACATCAAGAAAACCACCATTGTGTTGACATCACTACCAAGTGAGAATTAATCAATTTCATGCTCCATTGTGTTCACCCCATTACAATTAAAAAATCAAATTGTTAGCCTTCCAAATCCGGAACAATCTTCCAAATTTAGAGACCACAGGCCAATCCAAAGCAAGACCATAGTAAAATCACGATAAAAAGTGCCACAGATGAACCCAAAATCACAACCACTTCAAGAATAATGAAATAAAAAAAATGCAGATGAACCCAAAACCAACTACCGGTTCAACCAGAACAAAATCATATGACCAAAATCAGCAGATTCAAAAGGAAGTCTCATTCCGCACACAGCAAGACTTAGAACAAATCTAATCTAAAACCATATCACAAATAAGAAATTGAGAGTAAAAATTCATCACCTTATACAGCCACCCGAACTTCAGCAAGACGAAAGAAAGGCCGGCACATGCCAGATCCACAGTCCTGCTGCGACCTCCATGGCCGCACTCAAATCCCACAGTTAACATCCCACTAAACACACAGCTATCACCGATCCGAGGCTGCAACCCACCGAGCCGGTACTCGACCATCGCACTCACTGCGTCGTTGTGAAAGCTTTATCAGGTTTGGGGATAGGGCAGGGAGACAGGCAGACAATGATGAAATTGATAGAGATCGATCCGTCAACGATGCGAGCCACAGGCCACGAACCGCTGAACTGGGATGCTGAGGAGAGAACGCTGCTGAACTGATCTGAAGGAGATGAAGGGGGTGGCAAGGGGAAACCCTACCTTTGCGGAGCCCCTTACGGGCTCATCCCGTTTCTTCTTAAGGTAAGGCTCAAATAAACCCTACTAAACCATAACAAACCCTAATAAAACCCTAAAGATACCTACTCAACCATAATAAAACCCTAAAAATACCTATTCAGCCCTAATAAACCTTAACACACCATAATAAACCACACTAAACCCTAAAAAATGAAAATATGCCATTAAAAATCCCCAAAACACCTAATAAATGCTAATAAAACCTAACAAAGCTTAAAAATGCTAATAAAACCTAATAAACACTATTAAACCCTAAAACCCCATAATATACCCACTTAAAAATTAATAAACCATAATAGAACATAATAAACCCTAATAAATCATAAACATACCAAAATATACCATAATATACCATAATATACACTAATAAACCCAACTCAATCCTAATAAAACCCTAAAAATACCTAACAAACCCTAATAAACCTTGACACACCATAATAAACCCTAATAAAATCTTAATAACCCCCACCAAACCCTAAAAAATGCTAATATACCATTAAAAACCCTAAAACCCTAACAAACCATAATAAATGTTAATATCACCTCAGAATCCTTAAAAATGCTAGTAAACACTAATAATACCTCTAAAAATAATAATAGTAATAACTCACGTGCATGTGCATGGTTTAAATAATAAATAATAATGCACATGCATGTGCATATGTCTGCACATTTTCATGTGAATGAAAATAAATAATAAATAATAAATAATAACTCTTGTGAATGAAAATAAATAAATAAATGTGCTGATAAAATACCCCTTTATCAGCACTCTGGTTTAGCACTGAAAAAAGTCAAAAAAAATATTTATATAATGTGGGGAGGGGGGATCATTTAACAACGTTTGACCCCCCCTATCAGTGCTAGGAGGACCCCCTGTAACGCCCCGACCCTAGTTGCCTAGAGTCGGTGCATTATTACATAACATTGGCATGATCACAAGAAAGATCAAATCTCGAAAGACCGATTGGTTTAGTAGCCTTGGAAACACTAGATATATTCATAAGTTTTACATTACATCATAAAATCAAAAACTACTACAACAACATAATGTTTCCACAGTCCACACTACAATCCCCTCATAATATCCCTGCAGGTCATTCATAACTTACATCTTCACTTCCTGGGAAAAATAAAACATAGAAAAGGGGTGAGCTCAAATGCCCAGTAAGGATAACAATATAGCGGAAACTTTCATCAATAAGAATAAACATTTAAGGCAATGTATAACTAAAACAAAAGCCTTTTAAACATGAAATTTCAACATGGTATGGCATAAATAAAATGAAATAATGCCATTTACTTATTCACATGGATATTCCACTAATCGAATAATCACATGCAAAAATAAATAACCACTTTCATAATGTTGGAATGCATAATGCCAGACTATCATAACCACATAGCCAAGGCCTCGTGCCAAGACTACAAATAAGATTTTGTCAAGGCCTTGTGCGAAGACACTAGTTTGTCTCATGAGACCTACCGATGCATCGAGGAGCTATAGCGGGCTCCACCCGTCACTTATTAAGTCCAATGCATTCCCATATGAAAAGGTTTAAACATAACATAAACATTCGTATTAAAACTAGCATACGAAATGTCAATAATTTCACAATAAACTATGAATGGTATAAAAATAGCACATCCACAGTCAAACATATCACAAAACCTTCAATACAATATAGAAGTTTTGTATCATAATAAATCAACTTCAAATAATCTTAAAATCCATCAAAGGATGTTGACATAGATGAAATCAAAATTCTTTTTAAAGAAATATCTCCTTTTATTTTGAAATCATTTAAGATCCATATAAAATAAAACATTTTCTTTGAAAATATTCTTATAAGCTTGTATGGGAAGCTTCGACGATTTTATAACGGCGGAAAATAACCGCACCCGCCGTATAAGTTAAAAAAAACATTCTTACCTCAATTCTGTCGAAAAGGTTAAAAAGGACCTTGTTTTGAAAACGACGGAAAGATTCCTTTATAAACCTCTTATAAAAAGTCAAACAAGGGTATAAATGACTTTAACCCATATTCTTGTAAATAGTAAAAATGTTTTGAAATACATTTTGAAGAAACATGGATGTGGATGATAACGAGATCCCAGTAGATTATTACGTATAAACAACCTCGGATAAAGAAGAGATTGTGAAATAACCCTTACCTTGTACTTTTCCTTGGTTGGGGTAAGTTAAACTCCTGTATAATGGTGAAATAATTGTTATTAAATTATACAAGAATCATATATATTAATATGATATCATATATGATCTTTTAACATTGATTTATTAATAATATCTTAGAATTATCATCGTTTCGGGTGTTAACTTACTCATTTTCTTTTATATTTTTTGTTACATAAGCCATGTTTGTTGTATCTTATTCATATCCAGAATGATATCAAGTCCTTAAACATCATTTTTAAATTATAAAATGATAATTATACTTGAATGGATACGATGGAGAATGAATCTCATCGCGTTCGTGGAGACGGTAGTCCGTACGTACGCACGAGCGACAATATCATTCTTTTGATATTAAAATAATATATAAATGAATGGTATATCATATATACAGAATCATTAACATGTTATATTTATTATTTACATGAGTTACACATCATTATTATACCCATCCAAATAATATTATATTGAATAACAATTACACCACGACGTGGAGACGGTAAGCCGTACGTACGCACGTATGGTGACATGTTATTCAAAGGGTGGATAGAATACTGAATATGGTTGTACCATACTTATAATAACATCACAGTATATGTGAGATACTGGAGTTATTATTTTAGAATGGTAAGAACAAATGAAGAAGAAGTGGAAGAAGAAATGAACTTAGAAAAGGGTGGTGAAATCATTACCTCTTCTTCGGGTTCTTCCTTTTGATTTGATCAAAAGGGCTCCTTAGGTTGGCTTTCTGATCAAACTAAGGCCTCTACGTTGTAGTGAGGGATGTTGGGAGATTATTTGGGCAGAGTTTGGCCGAACCAAAAGGCTTTGAAGGTGTGAAGAAATGAGAAGGAGGAGTGCCCTTTTATAAGAGGGGTGAGGGGCACCTTTGGAAAAGCTAGAAATATTAATTTATAATAAATTCATATTCGGTTTCTAATGGCTCAAAAGTTTATTATTCAAAGTTTAAGGTGGGTATAGGTCGAAAACCACTCAACCAATAGAATTTAGACAGGTTTGGGTACCTATATTAACCTTATCTTTAAGTATTAACTCTAAGTTAATTAGTTTCACTTTTACAATGTCTCTTTGTATTTTTATATATTATGGTTAATAAACTTACTATATACATCCAAGCGACCCCCAAGTGGTCCATTAATGATTAACCTATCATAATATAAGTCTCTTGGCCGAACCTTAGATTTTTAGGAATTTAATATCAATTAATAATATAATATTTGTTTTAAGAACTCTTTTATGTCAATTTTGACACTATTCAATAGTTGATTTTTGTGAAACTTATAACAGATTGATTACTTCGAAAAAAGTCCATTAAATTAATACTGATATATCATATTAGCCTAGAAAATTAGTTTAATTCATTAAAAGTTTCTTATTATATTTATTTGGGTATTTATAATATCAATTATTTTAATTTTTCACTATTTTAGTAATTACTGCATCATCATTGTGTCATAAATAAAATAAATTATTTAATGTCTAAAAATTATAAATAAAACATCATTATGTAGGAAATCTTTTTATCTTTCTAATGAATATTTATAATCGAAAATCCAACATGTATAACCCTATGTAAAAATTGTTCTTATAAAAGATGTAAGCTTATGCCATTTTTATTTTTATTTTAACTTTATTAATATAATGTGTCCCTACCACATACAAGTGGCTCCAAGGGGTCCCCAAATTGACCCAAGGATGCCCATGGTCGGGTATGTGTCCACCAATAAGTTTAGGACACGTTTTAGGGTAATTTTGTATTATTATAATATTATTTTTTAACCCTTATTTACCGGATTTACCCTTAACCATGGTAAATAAAATATTTACCGCAGTAATTATTCAAAATGTCTAAAAATAAAAGTTACCTATTTACTCAATTTGAACATCCTGATTACAAATATGGAATCCATTTTCCTAAATTCAAAACACAGAAGTGGCAGAAATTAATTTAAAATTAATTCCCGCTGTCAAAACAAAAAGCGTGTTTTTAAGAGATAATAACTATCAAAAGATTGACACTTGTTTATGTTCGGTTTAATTGTAAAATTATGTCCAATGACCAACATTATATTAAATGGTAAAAATATATTCTAAATATACTTTAAAACTACTAAAATTTATAATTTATCACTATTAATTATTTTGATTAAAAAAGTTGTTTTTAATTAAAATTTAGTAATTTTCACTATTCATCAAAATATGAAAGTTATCCGAAAAGTACCAAAATTTCACCTTAGGATAAATTCGATATTCCGAGTCCAAAAATGAAGTCCATTTTCAAATATAAAATATATATAATTTCAAAAATTAGGTATTACTATTCACAACGGCTAGTTTAATTAGTTGTGGTGTGTGTTAGAACTCGAGGTTGCGTACAACACACGCCATCGCATTATTCAAAGGGAAACGTACCGTAGAAGCTTGGGGTGTTACATTCTCCCCTCCTTCAAATAATTGCGTCCTCGCAATTTCTAGGGTATTACTGCATAAAAAGACTCGGGTGGTTCTTCATCATAAGTTCCTCGGGTTCCCACGTTGCCTCTTCCATCTTATGATTTCTCCACAAAACTTTTACCAGACGCGTCGTCCGGTTTCTCAGCACTTGTTCTCTTGTATCAAGAATCCTGACGGGCTCTTCGCAATAAGACAGATCGGGTTCCAGTTCTAATTCCTCATAGGTGAGTACATGCGTTGGGTCAGGCATGTATTTTCTCAACAGAGATACGTGGAACACATCGTGAACTTTGGAGAGACTTGGCGGCATTGCCAATCGGTAAGCTACAACCCCAATTCGTTCTAGAATTTCGAAAGGTCCGATGTACCTGGGACTCAATTTACCTTTCTTACCAAAACGTATGACTCCCTTCCATGGAGATACCTTCAGGAAAACATGATCACCGACTTGAAATTCCAAATCCTTCCTTCGATTATCGGCATAGCTCTTCTGCCTACTTTGAGCTGCTTTAATGTGATTTTGGATTACCTTCACCCTTTCCACCGTTTCCTCCACCAGTTCTGGGCCTACAAGTTTTCTTTCACCAACATCATCCCAACAGGTTGGTGTACGACATCTCTTTCCGTATAACGCTTCATATGGTGCCATCTGAATACTTGAATGGAAGCTATTGTTATAGGAAAATTCTACCAGTGGTAAATATTGATCCCACATACCCTGAAAGTCAAGTGAGCAAGATCTCAACATGTCTTCTAAGGTTTGAATAGTCCGTTCTGATTGTCCGTCTGTCTGAGGGTGGTAAGCAGTGCTCAAATGAAGTTCTGTATCCAGGGATTTCTGAAGACTTTTCCAGAATCTTGAAGTAAAACGGGGATCACGATCAGAAACAATTGATAGGGGTACTCCATGAAGTCTCACAACTTCATTAATGTATAGTCTTGCTAGACGTTCCAGGGGTAGATCTTCTCTTATAGCAAGAAAATGTGCTGACTTGGTAAGACGATCAACAATAACCCATATTGCATCGTTCCTTCTAGGAGTCTTTGGTAGCCCCATGACAAAGTCCATCGTAATATTGTCTCATTTCCACTCCGGTATGGGAAGAGGTTGCATGACTCCTCCAGGCTGTTGCCTTCCAGCTTTCACTTGTTGACAAACCATACATCTTGATACAAAATCAGCAATCTCTCTCTTCATGTTGTCCCACCAAAAATGTTCCTTCAAATCTCTATACATTTTGGTGCTCCCAGGGTGTATAGAGAAATTGGAACTATGAGCATCATCCAGCAATTCCCTTTTTAGATCAGGTAAATCGGGAACACAAAGTCTCTTTCCAAATTTCAAAGTTCCATCTTCATACACAAAGTCTCTCAATCTCCCATCATTCACAGCTTTAATCTTCTTCTGAAATTCTTCATCATCGGTCTGAGAACTCTTAATACTTTCTAGTAAAGATGGTTTGGCAACCATTTGAAAAAGCATTGATGTTTCACCTTCCCTGGTTATTCCCATGTCCATCTTCACTAGATCCATGAAAATTGGATCCCTTTCAATTCTCATCATGTTCAAAACTCCATGGTCTTTTCTACTCAAAGCATCTGCCACCTTGTTTGCCTTCCCCGGGTGGTAGTGTATCGTACAATCATAATCCTTGAGTAATTCAAGCCATCTCCTTTGCCTCATGTTGAGTTCTTTTTGTGAGAAAATATACTTCAAACTCTTGTGATCAGTATAAATCTCACATTTTTCACCATAGAGGTAGTGCCTCCATATCTTCAAAGCAAAGATCACAGCTGCTAATTCGAGATCATGAGTAGGATAGTTTTGTTCATGAATTTTCAACTGTCGTGATGCATAGGCAATAACTCTATCATTCTGCATAAGGACACAGCCAAGTCCTTTCTTCGATGCATCACTATAAATAACGAACCCATCATTCCCCGATGGTAGAGTCAATATAAGAGCATTGACTAATCTTCTCTTCAGTTCTTCGAAACATTCTTCACACTCTTTTGTCCAAACAAATTTAACCCCTTTACGTGTGAGCTTCGTTAATGGGTTAGCCAATCGGGCAAAATTCTGGACGAAACGTCGATAATAACCTGCCAAGCCAATAAAACTACGTACCTCAGTTATATTCGTAGGTGCTGGCCATTCTTGGATTGCCTTGGTCTTAGAAGGATCAACAGAGATTCCATCTTTAGAGACAATATGGCCAAGAAAAGAAATCTCCTGAAGCCAGAATTCACACTTGCCAAACTTCCCATATAATTCATGCCTCCTCAGAGTCTTCAAGATAATGCGCAAGTGATTTTCATGATCTTCGTAGGTTTTGGAGTATACCAATATATCATCAATAAATACTACCACAAATTCATCGAGATACTCCTTGAAAACTCTATTCATCAGATCCATGAATACAGAGGGTGCATTAGTCAATCCAAACGGCATTACAGTAAACTCGTAATGCCCGTACCTGGTTCGAAATGCTGTCTTAGGAATGTCTTCCTTCTTTACACACAACTGATGGTATCCAGATCGAAGGTCAATCTTTGAAAAGTATTGAGCTCCATGCAGTTGGTCAAATAAATCATCAATACGAGGTAGGGGATACTTGTTCTTTATCGTTATAGCATTGATCTCCCTGTAGTCGATACATAACCTCATAGATCCATCTTTCTTTTTAACAAAAAGAACAGGGGCTCCCCATGGAGAAACACTAGGGCGAATAAATCCCTTATTACTCAATTCCTCTAGTTGTTTCTTTAGTTCGACTAGCTCTACAGTGGACATTCTATAAGGGGTCTTCGATATAGGCCTTGATCCAGGAATCAAATCAATGGAAAACTCAACTTCTCGTTCTGGAGGATGTCCAGGTAAATCTTCCGGAAATACATCTACAAATTCTTTCACAACAGGTACATCCTCTATTTGAACATTCCTTTCCTCACCGACAGTTATTTCATTCTCTTCCTCCCCAATAATTGAATTAAGTTGAGCTACTGGGGGTGGGTCTAAATAAGAATTAGGTGGTGACGATTCTGCTCTAAAAATAAGGTGCTCCTTATCATTATCATCATGAATCGTAACCTCTTTCTTCTTACAATAAATCTTCGCATCATAGTCCGAAAGCCAGTCCATACCGAGGATTATATCAAACTCAATCATAGGTATGACGATGAAATCAGCAGATAAAGAAAATTTATGTGCTCTAATGGGGACTGATTCACAAAACTTTGTTGCAACGATACTTCCCTTAGGAGTTTTAACTGACAACTCCCTTATTAAATCAAATTGGAAATATCTAATTTTCTTAGCAAACTGGGAAGATATGAAACAATGCGATGATCCAGAATCAAATAATGCATTTGCTAAACTTGAGGAAACCATTAAATTACCTGCCACCACGTCTTTCGGAGTTTCTACCTCAGCAGTAGTGATAGCATAAGCCTGGCCTTGATCCCTTGGCCTTTTCTGAGGTAAGTTCTCCTGACGCTTAGGACATGCATTTGCATAATGCCCCATCTCCCTGCAATTGTAGCACTGAACATTGGTAGCTTCCTTCTTCCCCTTGCAATCATGAGCTTGGTGGCCTTTTTCACCACACTTGTAACAGACTCCCATTCCCTTCAGGCAAGCACCGGGGTGTTTCTTCCCGCACTTACCACAAGATGGATATTCAACCTTTCCCTTCTTCCCTTTATTTCCATTCCCAGATTGATCAGCAGGTCTCTTCTTCTCTTGCTTTGCTTTAAAGTCATAAGACTTAGAGAATTCCTTTTCGGTCTTGATAGCACATGAGACAATGTCTTCGTACGATGAAAAGGATTGTGAGACTAATGCTCGACGGAGAAATGGTTTTAACCCATCAAAGAAACGATCAATCTTACTTCTTGGGTTGCGAATATAATCTCCAGCATACCTCGCTACCCTTGTAAAGTTAGCCTCATACTTTGTGACATTATCATCCTCCTTTTGTCTCAGACTCAGAAATTGCCTTTCCATATCTGCTCGATGGTCGCGAGGAAAGTATTTTTCTAAAAACAGATCTTTGAACTCCCTCCATTCCATGTTTGATACTTCATCATCTTCCTTCATGTTTTGAATCAATGACCACCATTGATCAGCATCTCCAGTGAGGCGGTAAACTGCCATGGTAACTTTTTCCCTTTCACTACTCCCCAAAGCCTGAAATATTTTCTCTAGGGAAAATATCCATTGCTCAGCTACTAAGGGATTTGTACTCCCATTGAACGTTTGTGGTTGTTGTCTCATGAATCGATCTAACATTGATCCTCCACGCTGCGGATCAGGGTGTTCCATACGGGTAAGGTTATTATTCATAACCTGAGTAAGTTGTCCCAGTACGGTGATTAGCTGATCAGCACCAGTTGCATCACCAGCCCGACTATAATTATCTTGAGCAGGAGGGAAATCCCTACATGGAGTGCGTGCATTGATACGGTTTCCATTTCTTCCACTAGGCGCCATTTCTAAAAAAAATGGCATAAACTAGATCAGTTTATGCATCAAAATACATAATCCCATACTTATAAAACACTTAACATAAATTGAACTATTTATGGATATAATCCATAATCATAAAAATGTTTTCTTTGAGGAAGTATATACTCATAAACCCTTCATAATGATTTGTAAAGATAGTGAGAGTTATCCTAAGCATATCCCCCGGGAGTGTCGTAACCAAGAGTGCAGCAAGGCCTGTTGTCGTGCACCAGTTCCCGTTCGAGTCTAGCTCAAAGCGGTGTTTTCGGGTTTTACCCCTAGGTACATCTGTGCCAGAGCCGCCTCTACCTGCTCGTATCCAGACAGGGATGTATTGCTCGGAAAACTCACAAAATCTCTACAATACCAAAATTCTAGAAAGTTCTTCTATACTAATCCTCAAAGTTCATCTTAGGTCTACGTGCTCTAATCAGAGTTTATCTAAATCTAGCTTCCAAGGTTTGTACTAAACTTCCTCTGATACCAACTGTAACGCCCCGACCCTAGTTGCCTAGAGTCGGTGCATTATTGCATAACATTGGCATGATCACAAGAAAGATCAAATCTCGAAAGACCGATTGGTTTAGTAGCCTTGGAAACACTAGATATATTCATAAGTTTTACATTACATCATAAAATCAAAAACTACTACAACAACATAATGTTTCCACAGTCCACACTACAATCCCCTCATAATATCCCTGCAGGTCATTCATAACTTACATCTTCACTTCCTGGGAAAAATAAAACATAGAAAAGGGGTGAGCTCAAATGCCCAGTAAGGATAACAATATATCGGAAACTTTCATCAATAAGAATAAACATTTAAGGCAATGTATAACTAAAACAAAAGCCTTTAAAACATGAAATTTCAACATGGTATGGCATAAATAAAATGAAATAATGCCATTTACTTATTCACATGGATATTCCACTAATCGAATAATCACATGCAAAAATAAATAACCACTTTCATAATGTTGGAATGCATAATGCCAGACTATCATAACCACATAGCCAAGGCCTCGTGCCAAGACTACAAATAAGATTTTGTCAAGGCCTTGTGCCAAGACACTAGTTTGTCTCACGAGACCTACCGATGCATCGAGGAGCTATAGTGGGCTCCACCCGTCACTTATTAAGTCCAATGCATTCCCATATGAAAAGGTTTAAACATAACATAAACATTCGTATTAAAACTAGCATACGAAATGTCAATACTTTCACAATAAACTATGAATGGTATAAAAATAGCACATCCACAGTCAAACATATCACAAAACCTTCAATACAATATAGAAGTTTTGTATCATAATAAATCAACTTCAAATAATCTTAAAATCCATCAAAGGATGTTGACATAGATGAAATCAAAATTCTTTTTAAAGAAATATCTCCTTTTATTTTGAAATCATTTAAGATCCATATAAAATAAAACATTTTCTTTGAAAATATTCTTATAAGCTTGTATGGGAAGCTTCGACGATTTTATAACGGCGGAAAATAACCGCACCCGCCGTATAAGTTAAAAAAAACATTCTTACCTCAATTCTGTCGAAAAGGTTAAAAAGTACCTTGTTTTGAAAACGACGGAAAGATTCCTTTATAAACCTCTTATAAAAAGTCAAACAAGGGTATAAATGACTTTAACCCATATTCTTGTAAATAGTAAAAATGTTTTGAAATACATTTTGAAGAAACATGGATGTGGATGATAACGAGATCCCAGTAGATTATTACGTATAAACAACCTCGGATAAAGAAGAGATTGTGAAATAACCCTTACCTTGTACTTTTACTTGGTTGGGGTAAGTTAACCTCCTGTATAATGGTGAAATAATTGTTATTAAATTATACAAGAATCATATATATTAATATGATATCATATATGATCTTTTAACATTGATTTATTAATAATATCTTAGAATTATCATCGTTTCGGGTGTTAACTTACTCATTTTCTTTTATATGTTTTGTTACATAAGCCATGTTTGTTGTATCTTATTCATATCCAGAATGATATCAAGTCCTTAAACATCATTTTTAAATTATAAAATGATAATTATACTTGAATGGATACGATGGAGAATGAATCTCATCGCGTTCGTGGAGACGGTAGTCCGTACGTACGCACGAGCGACAATATCATTCTTTTGATATTAAAATAATATATAAATGAATGGTATATCATATATACAGAATCATTAACATGTTATATTTATTATTTACATGAGTTACACATCATTATTATACCCATCCAAATAATATTATATTGAATAACAATTACACCACGACGTGGAGACGGTAAGCCGTACGTACGCACGTATGGTGACATGTTATTCAAAGGGTGGATAGAATACTGAATATGGCTGTACCATACTTATAATAACATCACAGTATATGTGAGATACTGGAGTTATTATTTTAGAATGGTAAGAACAAAGGAAGAAGAAGTGGAAGAAGAAATGAACTTAGAAAAGGGTGGTGAAATCATTACCTCTTCTTCGGGTTCTTCCTTTTGATTTGATCAAAAGGGCTCCTTAGGTTGGCTTTCTGATCAAACTAAGGCCTCTAGGTTGTAGTGAGGGATGTTGGGAGATTATTTGGGCAGAGTTTGGCCGAACCAAAAGGCTTTGAAGGTGTGAAGAAATGAGAAGGAGGAGTGCCCTTTTATAAGAGGGGTGAGGGGCACCTTTGGAAAAGCTAGAAATATTAATTTATAATAAATTCATATTCGGTTTCTAATGGCTCCAAAGTTTATTATTCAAAGTTTAAGGTGGGGATAGGTCGAAAACCACTCAACCAATAGAATTTAGACAGGTTTGGGTACCTATATTAACCTTATCTTTAAGTATTAACTCTAAGTTAATTAGTTTCACTTTTACAATGTCTCTTTGTATTTTTATATATTATGGTTAATAAACTTACTATATACATCCAAGAGACCCCCAAGTGGTCCATTAATGATTAACCTATCATAATATAAGTCTCTTGGCCGAACCTTAGATTTTTAGGAATTTAATATCAATTAATAATATAATATTTGTTTTAAGAACTCTTTTATGTCAATTTTGACACTATTCAATAGTTGATTTTTGTGAAACTTATAACAGATTGATTACTTCGAACAAAGTCCATTAAATTAATACTAATATATCATATTAGCCTAGAAAATTAGTTTAATTCATTAAAAGTTTCATATTATATTTATTTGGGTATTTATAATATCAATTATTTTAATTTTTCACTATTTTAGTAATTACTGCATCATCATTGTGTCATAAATAAAATAAATTATTTAATGTCTAAAAATTATAAATAAAACATCATTATGTAGGAAATCTTTTTAGCTTTCTAATGAATATTTATAATCGAAAATCCAACATGTATAACCCTATGTAAAAATTGTTCTTATAAAAGATGTAAGCTTATGCCATTTTTATTTTTATTTTAACTTTATTAATATAATGTGTCCCTACCACATACAAGTGGCTCCAAGGGGTCCCCAAATTGACCCAAGGATGACCATGGTCGGGTATGTGTCCACCAATAAGGTTAGGACACGTTTTAGGGTAATTTTGTATTATTATAATATTATTTTTTAACCCTTATTTACCAGATTTACCCTTAACCATGGTAAATAAAATATTTACCGCAGTAATTATTCAAAATGTCTAAAAATAAAAGTTACCTATTTACTCAATTTGAACATCCTGATTCCAAATATGGAATCCATTTTCCTAAATTCAAAACACAGAAGTGGCAGAAATTAATTTAAAATTAATTCCCGCTGTCAAAACAAAAAGCGTGTTTTTAAGAGATAATAACTATCAAAAGATTGACACTTGTTTATGTTCGGTTTAATTGTAAAATTATGTCCAATGACCAACATTATATTTAATGGTAAAAATATATTCTAAATATACTTTAAAACTACTAAAATTCATAATTTATCACTATTAATTATTTTGATTAAAAAAGTTGTTTTTAATTAAAATTTAGTAATTTTCACTATTCATCAAAATATGAAAGTTATCCGAAAAGTACCAAAATTTCACCTTAGGATAAATTCGATATTCCGAGTACAAAAATGAAGTACATTTTCAAATATAAAATATATATAATTTCAAAAATTAGGTTTTACTATTCACAACGGCTAGTTTAATTAGTTGTGGTGTGTGTTAGAACTCGAGGTTGCGTACAACACACGCCATCGCATTATTCAAAGGGAAACGTACCATAGAAGCTTGGGGTGTTACACCCCCCCTCAATCGCCCCCATGCCATGCCCTTCCTGCACATCCCCCACCGGCGTGCACCTCCTTGCTACCACGTGAACTCGAACCCGTGACCTCCCCCCTTGTGTGCCAGCACCTTTACCACTTAGCCATTTCATTTTTTTCTCTATTTAATGATAAATATATTTATTTATATATATAGTTATATTTAATCATATATTATTATAGATTCATATTAATATAAATATATTTAGTTATATTAATACATATATATTTATTCAAATATTATTATATATATATATTCATTCTTATATTAATATATATTTATATTAATAAGTTTTTTATCCGTATATTTATTTTTATATTAATATATATTTATAAGATTAGTTTTAAATACATTTATAAAATATGTTTTTATGTGTGTTTATAAATAAATACATACATATATATATAACACACACACAGACACACGCACACACAGACACATATATATTTATGAATAAATACATATATATGTGTATTTGAAAATACATAGAATGTTAAAATGACCATAATATATATTCTAGAAGTCTGTTTCAACTCCACAACCAGTCCAATCGAAGAAAATGAAAAAATCTTTGATATGATATGTGGTACAGGCCTAACAGACATCCGAATCATAAGTTATACTTGTTTGAATGTTAAAAAATCAATTTATCCCTACTAAATCACTACTGGAAATTTAAGGCATACCAACTGTTGGAAACTGTTAGTATAGGGTGGAGAACCATTGGTATAAATTATACCAACATTTTTAGAAACTGTTGCTCAGTAAGCCGTGATAATAGACATATACCAATAGTTTTTGATAAACCGTTGGTATACGTGAAGAAATCTACTCTATACCAATGGTTTTATAAAACCGTTGGTGTAGAGTTCTTATACAACACATATGCCAACAGTTTAAAAACCATTGGCATATCTTTTTTAGTCTTCTATTCACCCCTATAGCAACAGTTTAAACTATTGGTAATGTTTGTGTACCAATGGTTCAGAACCATTGGTAAAAAAAATACATACAGAACCTATACCAACAGTTTAAAACCATTGGTATAGGCTTTGCTGTACAATTCACACAGCAGCCTGCTTTGTGTGCTATTGTGTGAATTGTACAGAATACATACAATGCAATACAGAATAAGGATACATAATTAAAAATTGATAATTATAAGGATACATAATTTAATAATCAATTATGAATACAATACATAAAAAACTGAATACATAATTATATGTGATACAAATTTAAGAATACATACAAAAATTCATTTTTTGTAATACATACATGATTGAATTCAGAAATCAAAATCTAATAACCCAAAATAAAAAAATGATTAAATTAATTCAACCAAACACAAATATAATGTCATGGTTTGGGGCGGGTGTCTTTGAACTTAGTGATGATGATAATGGGTGTGTATCAATGACCTTGTGTGACTTAGGGAATATAGTCAGCCTGGGTGTATTAAATGTCATGTGTTTTAGAATAGGGGTAGGAGTTCTTCACATGAGAAGTGGATTGTGTGAGTTTGGA
The DNA here is from genome assembly GCA_963277665.1 of Viscum album. Classification (NCBI taxonomy): domain Eukaryota; kingdom Viridiplantae; phylum Streptophyta; class Magnoliopsida; order Santalales; family Viscaceae; genus Viscum; species Viscum album. The sequence continues at coordinate 3,420,784 of CAUJRU010000031.1, read as the reverse complement.
CCATGGATTGTTGTGCTAAATTATCAACAAAATATGAATACATTTGGTCAGTTTTCTATATGTGAGTTGTTTTTACTTAAACTGAAGTTCATTTTAAACAAAACAGAGACAGTTAGAGGGATTCCGGCCACAATGTGCCTCGAATTGAGGCAGGGTTTACTCATACACTTCACATATGACCCATGGATTGTTTTCCTAAAGTATCAGTACAATATTAATGTGTTTGGTTAGTTTTACGTATGTCAGTTGTTGTTTTCACTTAGAATGTTGTCCATTTCAAATAAAAGTGAGACACATTGAGTGTTACCGGCCACACCAGGCCTCATATTGAGGCTCAGTTTACTTGTATATGTCATAAATGACCCATATATTGTTGTGCTGAAGTATCAACACAATCCTAATACATTTGGTCAGTTTTCCACTTGTCAGTTTTTTTACTTATAACAGTGTCCATTTTAAACAAAAGAAAAAACACTTAGAGTGCTATCGGCCACACAGTGCCTCAGATTAAGATGGGGTTGACTTGTACACATAAAAAATGACCAATAGATCTTTTTCCAAATGTATCAACACAATCCGAATGTTTTTGGTCGGTTTTCCTAATGTCAGTTGTTGTTTTCATTTAAAATGATGATCATTTGAAATAAAGGTGAGACACTTTGAGTGGTACCGGGCACACCACACCTCGGTTTGAGGCGAGGTTGACTTTTACACATAAAAAATTACTCATGGATCATTTTCCTAAAGTATAAACAGAATCCGAATACATTTGGTCCATTTTTCATATGTCATATGTTGTTTTCATTTAAATGATGTCCATTTTAAACAAAAGAGATACATTTAGAGTGTTATCGGCCACACTGTGACTCAGATTGATGCGAGGTTGACTCTTACACATCAAAAATGTCCCATGGATTGTTTTCATAATGTATCAACACAACCCAAATGTGTTTGGTTGGTTTTCCGTATTCCAGTTGTTGTTTTCACTTAAAATGTTGTCTATTTCAAATAAAAGTGAGACACTTTGAGTGGTATCGGCCACACCGCACCTCGGATTGATTCAGGGTTGAGTCGTACATGTGACATATGACCAATGGATCGTTTTAAAAAAAATTCAACACAATCCAAATATATTTGGTTTCAGTAAGCTTGTTGTTTTTAATTAAAACAGCGACAATTTTAAACAAAAGATAGCCACTTTGAGTGATACCGGCCACACCGTGCCTCAGATTGAGGCAGGGTCGACTCCTACATGTCACATATGACTCATGGGTCGTTTTCCTAAAGTATCAACACAATCCTAAATCACTTTGTCAGTTTTATGTATGCTAGTTGTTGTTTTCACTTAAAATGGTGTCCATTTTAAAAAATAGAGAGACGTTTAGAGTGGTACCGACCACAATGTGCCTCAGATTGATGTTAGGTTGACTCGTACATGTCACAAATGTCCCATGGATCATTTTTTCTAAAGTATAAACACAATACGAATGCTTTTGGTTTGTTTTCCATATGCCAGTTGTTGTTTTCACATTAAATGATGTCCATTTTAAACAAAAGAGAGATATTTAGAGTGGTACCAGCCACACCGCACCTCGAATTGATGCGAGGTTGACTCTTACGTGTCAAAAAAGTCCCATGGATTTTTTTCCGAAAATATCAACACAATCCGAATAATTTTGGTATGTTTTTCATATGCCAGATTGTTTTACATAAAACATTGTCCATTTTAAACAAAAGAGAGACACTTAGAGTGGTATCAGCCACACTATGCCTCAGATTGATGTTGGGTTGACTCTTACATGTCAAAAATGTCCCATGGATCATTTTAATATTGTATCTACACAATAAGAATGCATTTGGTTGGTTTTCTGTATTCTAGTTGTTGTTTTCACTTAAAATGTTTACCATTTCAAATAAAGGTGAGACACTTTGAGTGGTACCGGCCACACCGTGCCTCAGATAGATGCGGGGATGACTCTTACACATCAAAAATTTCCCATGGATCATTGTGCTAAAGTATCAATAGAATCCGAATACGTTTAATACATTTTCCGTATGTTAGTTATTGTTTTCACTTAAAATGTTGTCCATTTCAAATAAAAGTGAGACACTTTGAGTGGTATCAGCCACAACGTGCCTCATATTGAGGCGGGGATGAGTCATACATGTCACATATGACCAATGGATCATTTTCATAAAGTATCCACACAATCCAAATATGTTTGGTCAGTTTTCCATATGCCAATTGTTTTTACTTAAAAGGGTGTCCATTTTAAACAAAAGAGAGACACTTTGAGTGATACTGGCCACAACGTGCCTCGGATTGTATAAGGACCCGACCTTACTACATACATAATCTTGTATTTAATCAGGAAAACAATTCCTTTTAAATTTAAGATCTTTTCAAGTTTAGATATTTAGAGAATTGGGACATAATACATTCATAACATTACACATTGTTAAATAGTGAATACCATAAAAATAGTTTCCATTTTTCTCAAAATATAAAACATTAAAACTTAAAACAAGACTCCTTGACAATTCTTAAACATTTAGCATATCTTCATTCCTTGTATTACACATCCATTAACCTGTGAAAAATCATTTAAAAATGTGGGATGAGCACAAAATCTCAGTAAGGGATAAAAAAGAAGGAAAAATAACGTTAGTCCAAGAATACTCATAACGTATGAAAACATTTTCAAAAGACATGATTTTCACACATAAATACTTACTTCGAGTAACATGAGATTTAAAAAATATCCACAAAAACATGAGAACATAAATATAATCATATAGGTATCATGGGGCACTACTTACATAATCTTGTAACCATCTTGGCTACCTTAAAATTTGTAACCCTCACGGCTACCTTACTTTGTGTAACCATCGCAGATACACTGGGAGTAACCATATGGCCGACCTCCAATTTACTCATACCCAATGAATTGGAGGTATATATAGGTCCCAACCTTCATCATAAACAATTACCAAGAACTAAAACATAATAATACAACATGAATAATAGCATAAAAACATTGCTTTTGAATTTTGTAAAAACAGAATTTTAAAAGAGAATTTTAGAAGGAAAGTCCCTCATAAAAAACATATACTTGAAGTGAGACATAATAGTGTGGATGAAATATGTATGTTCTCTATAAATATACATTTTTAAACATATTCTAATCATAATTCATCACAAAAACAATTTAAATACCACATAAATGACGAAGTAGAATGTTAACCCAAAGAATGGAAAACTGGTTAAGAATTTCTTTACAACAATGTGATCGGTCGAATCATATGACCAGAACTTAATAAATATCAATTGAATCATTGAATAACATGATTATTAAGTGAATAAAGTTATTATATGTATAAAATTTCTGTACACATATACCACATACAATAAATAAGTGTCGAACGATGAAAATATCACAGAAATGAAAGTGACACGAGGAACCCCTTACCTTAGGCTTGTCTTACTTCCAACTTGTTTAAACCTCTTGTATAATGGTTAAAAGAGTGTTATTAGTATTTTAAAGAAACATTTTATTTTTTATAACATCATATATGGTCATTTCATAACATTATTTCACCCCTTAATTGTTAGTATTTTGTTCCTTGCATTATTTGGGGTGAGTTCTTTTATGATTTTCTCGATCGGTTCATGATGAATCGTTCTTGTTGATTAAAAGTGAAACTCTAGAATTGAAATAGAGTAGTATTTACATATTTAAAGTACCATAATTTGTACCATTTATCACTTTTATGATTTATATGAGAATTACTTATAAGTTAAAACATTAATGATGTTCAGTTAGATAATTTTTGTGGTTCTTTGAAAATAACAACCTCATTTTGTCTTTTAAATTATAACCATGAGTAAAAAAGAATTCCAGAACCATATATGATTCATAAAACATATATTATAAACTGTTTCAACCATATAAATGGTTTCATGACCATACTTGAAAGAATTAATGGAAATTGAAAATATATCATCCACGATGTCGGTAATTCGACACAAATGGACAATGTATTTTTTATTCTTTAAATATGTGGAAGTGGAGAAGAATACTGATGAGGAATTTTCCATAAATATGAGAACATAATGAATATACATGATTCTTGAGATTTCATTCCTATTGGATAAGAGTGAGTGAGGAAACAAGAAAAAGGAATCATGAAATAAATGAAAATCTGGAGAAATTTCTCACGAAAATTCGGCAGCCTAACGACGTCTCTTAAAATTTTATAAAAACAAGATTGATGAGAGGAATTGAATATGTCATAATCATACAATATTTGGACAATAAGGGGGGAATATTTAATGAAATATCCCTACACAAGACAAAGGGAATAGAATAGAATAACATAAAATGAATGAAAATAAAGAAAATAAAGGAGGATGTTTACCTCTTGATCTCTTCTCCTTGAGATCCTTCTTAAGGGATTTGATTTTGTCATTTTGATGAGACCAACAGATCTAGGACGTGGGGAAGAATATTGGGGAGGGAATTTGGTAAAAATTAGGCAATTCTCAAGGCTTGAGAGGTGTGGGAGGAAGAGGGGAGTGAGGGTGGTATTTATAGTGGTGGAGGGGAGGTATTTTAGATTGTTTTAATCATTATTATAATAATTTTATCAAGACAATGAATAATCTCAAATAAAGTGTCCCTAAATAGTGATAATATCATGTGAGTTTGAATAAAGTGGCCTTTAATCACTTATGATGTCATAAATAGTGCATTTTACTGATAAATTGATTATATGGTATTTTATCGTATTTCACTATTCACCGAAAATTATTGAATTTCAGAAAATTCCCAAAAATTCACCCCTACCATTTTTCGACATTTAGAATTCAAAAGTTAATTACATTTTTCAAAAATAATTTCCTATATATTATTAATTTAATTTTTAAATAAGGTCACAGTTAATTAGAAAAATAACAATATTGAAGTGCAATTAGTTTTATGTGACATTGGAAAATTAATTAAGATCCCATTATCCTATTGCATTGGGAAAATAAAATAATAATAATATTTACTATTTAGGAGTTCATATTATTATTCATATTACTATTCATAAGGGTATATTACTATTCACCAAAAATCAAGTTTGTTCTATCAGACTCCAAATAACATACTGAACACAATTGTAGATGACAGTTTCTTGAAATTCAGAATATAGAAGTAGAAAAGTTATGTTTTAAAGGCTAATTAAAACTATCTATTTAAAACAAAGTTCCATGCATTTCTATTTATCTTTAGAAAAACTTGTGGTGTTACATTATCCCCACCTTCTTGAAATTGTGTCCTCACAATTTTATTTACTTATTAAACAACTGAAGGTATTTTTCCCTCATAGCATTTTCAGACTCCCATGTCGCTTCTTCAACCATGTGGTTTCTCCACAAGACCTTTACCTGGTGGATTACCTTGTTCCGCAATACCTGTTCCCGTTGATCAAGAATCTGAACTGGTTTCTCTTCATAAGAAAGGTTCTTTTCCAGCTGAACTGCTTCTAGGTTCAAGACATGTGATGAATCTGGTACATTCTTCCTCAACATCGAAACATGAAAAACATTGTGTGCCTGAAACAAGCTCGGAGGCAAAGCTACGCGATATGCAACTGTTCCAACATTCTCCAAGATTTCAAAAGGACCGATGAACCGTGGACTTAGCTTTCCTTTTTTACCGAAACACATCACACTTTTCCAAGGAGAGACTTTAAGGAAAACATGGTCACCTACCTTGAAAGAGAATTCTTTCCTTATTTTAACTACTTAATTTGTATACCTGCTCTGAGCTGTCCTCATGTGTTTCTGGATCGTCCTCAGTTTCTCAGCAACTACTTCAAATAATTCTGGCCCCATAAACTTTCTTTCGCCAACTTCATCCAAAAACGCTGGAGTCCGACACCGCTTCCCATACAAGGCCTCAAAAGGTGACATCTGAATACTGGAATGAAAATTATTATTATAAGAAAACTAAACTAAAGAAAGATTCTGATCCCAACTTTCTTGATATTCCATTGAACAAGATCGAATCATATCCTCCGAAGTCTGAATCGTTCATTCTGACTGCCCATCTGATTGAGGATGAAAATTTGTTCTGAAATTTAACTATGTGCCCAACAACTTCTGAAGTCCCTTCCAAAAGTTAGAAGTTAACCTAGGATCTCGGTCAGACACAATAGAAAGAGAAACTCCATGAATCCTAACAATCTCCTTGAGGTACAATAGAGAAAGCTGATCCAAAGTCATTATATCTCAAATAGATAGAAAATGTGCAGACTTTTTTATCCGATCAACAATAACCCAAATCAAATTGTTACCTCGAGAAGTCTTTGGTAGTCCCACCACAAAGTCCATGTATATATTCTCCCATTTCCACTATGGCACTGGAAAAGGGTGAATTATCCCCTTTGGTAACTTCCGCTCTACTTTAACCTGCTGACATGTCAAACATTTCATTGTAAAATCAGCAATATCTCTTTTCTTCCCATTCCACCAATAATACTCCCGAAGGTCTCTGTACATCTTAGTACTTCCAGGATAAACAGAAAATGAAGAACTATGAGATTCACACAACAATTCTTTCTTCAACTGGGAATCACAAGGCACACACAAACTTTATTAAAATCTTAAAACACAATCTTTATCAAGATTAAATTCTAGAAACTTACCAATTTTAACCAATTCTACCTTTTTCTGTAGCTCACAATCTTCCCTCTACGCTTTCATAATTCTGTCTGACAACGAAGACAGCACTGAAACCTGAAACAAAACAGATATATTCCCTGCACCAACAACTTCTAATCCAAAATTCATCAAATCATTAATCAAGGGATCATGTTCCAAACGTATCATGGTTAATGATTCATGATGTTTCCAACATAAGGCATATGCTAATTTGATTTTTTTTAGGATGGTAATTGATCGTGCAGTCATAATCCTTTATCAGTTCTAGCCATCTTCTCTACTTCATGTTTAATTCCTTCTGAGTGAATATATAATTTAGTCTTTTATTGTCAGTATATATTTGGCATTTGGTTTCGTATAGATTATGCCTCCATATTTTCAAAGCAAAAACCACAGTTTCCAATTCCAAATTATGTGTGGGATAATTTAGCTCATGAGGTTTAATTTGTCTCAAAGCATAGGCAATTACCTAATCATTCTGCATCAAAACACAACCAAGTACCTTCAAAGAAGCATCACTATAGATGAAAAAATCACCATTCAAGGAAGGTAAGGCCAAAACTAGAGCATTCACCAATATCTTCTTCAGTTCCTGAAAACAAACATCACATTCCTCTATCCAAACCAATTTAACCCCTTTCTGTGTTAACTTAGTTATCGGGCTAGATAACAGTGAAAAGTTCTTAACAAACCGTCGGTAATAACTTGCTAAGCCCAGAAAACTACGAATCTCTGTAACATTTGTGGGTCTTGGCCATTCATCAACTACTTTTGTTTTGGTATGATCAACTATTATTCCATCCTTATTTACAATGTGCACAAGAAAAAAATCTGTTGCAACCAAAAATCACACTTTCTAAATTTTCCATATAGTTTCTATTCTTTTAATGTTTGTAAAATAGCCCTTAGATGTTTTTCATGCCCCTCTTCATCATCCCTGTTCCTTCTGTGGACAACCATTCTGAACAAAAATTTAATAGATGAAGCAACATGGTAATCATTAAATTCTATAACAAATTAAACATAGAGTGAAAATCATTTATGGTATTCTATCACCCTAACCCCTAATGTTATCTAAGCCATCCTCTAATACCAACTATAATGACCCGACTTTACTACATACATAATCTTGAATTTAATAAAGAAAACACTTTTAAATTCAGGATATTTTCAAGTTTAGAGCTTTATAGAATTGGGACATAATACATTCATAACATTACACATTGTTACATAGTGGATACCATAAAAACAGTTTCCATTTTTCTCAAAATATAATACATTAAAACATATAACAAGACTCCTTGACAATTATTCAAAATTTATCATGTATTCCTTCCTTGTATTGCACATCCATTAGCCTGTGAAAAATCATTTAAAAACATGGGATGAGCACAAAATCTCAGTAAGGGATGGAAAAGAAGGAAAAATCATGTTAGTCCATGAATACTCATAACGTATGAAAACATTTTCAAAAGAAATGCTCTTCACCCATAAATAATTAGTTAGAGTAACATGAGATTTACACATGATCCACACAAACATAAGAACATAAATATAATCATATAGGTATCTTGGGACATTACATAAATAATCTTGTAACCATCTTGGCTACCTTAAAATTTGTAACCCTCACGACTACCTTACTTTGTGTAACCATCGCAGTTACACTGGGAGTAACCATACTGCTGACCTCCAAATTACTCATTCCCAATGCATTGGAGGGAAATATAGGTCCTACCCTTCATCATAAACAATTCCCAAAAACCAATACATAATCATACAACATGAATAATAGCATAAAATCATTGCTTTTGAATTTTGTAAAAATAGAATTTTAAAAGATAATTTTAGAAGAAAAGTCCCTCATAAACATCATATACTTGAAGTGAGACTTAATAGAGTGGATGAAATATGTATATACTCTATAAATACACATTTTTAAACATATTATAATCATAATTCGTCACAAAAAATTTAAATACCACATAAATGACGAAGTAGAATGTTAACCCAAAGAATGGAAAACGGATTAAGAATTTCCTTACAACAATGTGATCGGTCGAATCATATGACCAGAACATAATAAATATCAAGTGAATCATTGAATAAAATGAATATTAAGTGAATCATGTTATTATATATATCAAATGGCAGTACACGAATACCACACACAATAAATAAGTGGCGAACGATGAAAATATCACAGAAATGAAAGTGAGATGATGAACCACTTACCTCAGGCTTGTGTTACATCAAAATTGTTTAAACCTCCTGTATAATGTTTAAAAGAGTGTTATTAGTATTTTACAGAAATATTTTATTATTTATACCCTCTTATATGGTCATTTCATAACCTTATTTCACCCCTTAATTGTTAGTATTTTGTTCCATGCATTATTTTGGGTGAGTTCTTTTATGATTTTCACGATCGGTTCACGATGAATCGTTCTTATTGATTGGAAGTGAAACCCCAGAATTGAAATGGAGTAGTATTTAGATATTTCCAGTACCATAATTTATACAATTTATCTATTTAATTATTTATATGATAATTACTTATATGTTAAAACATTAATGATGTTCGTTTAGAACATTTTAATGGTTCTTTGATAATAACAACCTCATTTTGTCTTTTAAATTAAAACCATGAGTACAAAAGAATTACAGAACCATATACGAGTTATAAAACATATATTATAACCTGTTTCATCCATATAAATGGTTTCATGACCATACTTGAAATAATTAATGGAAATTGAAAATACATCATCCACAATGTCGGTAATTTGACACAAATGGACAATGTTTTTTTATTCTTTAAATAAGTGGAAGAGGAGAAGAATATTGATGAGGAATTTTCCATAAACATGAGAACATAATGAATATAAATGATTCTGTAGATTTCATGCCTCTTGTATAAGAGGGAGTGAGGAAAGATGAAAAAGGAATCATGAAATAAAAGATAATCTGGAGAAATTTCTCACGAAAATTCAGCAGCCTAACGGCCTCTCTTAAAATTTAATAAAAACATGATTGATGAGAGGAGTGGAATATCTCATCATTCATACAAGATATGGACAGTAAGGGGGGAATATTTTCTAAAATATCCCAACAAAAGACAAAGGGAATGGGGGAAAATAACATAAAATGAAAGAAAAGAAAGTAAATAAAGGAGGATGTTTACCTCTTGATCTCTTCTCCTTGAGATCCTTCTTAAGGGATTTGATTTTGGTCTTTTGGTGATACCAGGAGCTCTAGGACGTGAATAATAATATTGGGGTGGGAGTTTGGCAGAAATTAGACAATGCTCAAGGCTTGAGAGGTGTGAGAGGAAGAGGGGAGTGAGGGTGGTATTTATAGTGGAGGAGGGAAGGTATTTTAGATTATTTTAATCCTTATTATAATAATTTTATCAAGACTATGAATAATCTCAAATAAAGTGGCCCAAAATAGTGATAATATCATTTGAGTTCTATGAAAGTGGCCTTCCATCACTTATCATGTCATAAATAGTGCATTTTTACTGATAAATTGATTATACTATATTTTATCATATTTCACTATTCACCCAAAATTATTGAATTTCAGAAAATTCACAAAAATTCACCCCTACCATTTTTCGACGTGTAGAATTAAAAAGTTAAATAAACTTTTCAAAAATAATTTTCTAAATATTATTAATTAAATTTTAATATAAGGTCACAATTAATTCAAAAAATAACAATATTGTAGTGCAATTAATTTTATGTGACATTGGAAAATTAATTAAGATCTCATTATCCTATTTCCTTGGGAAAATAAAATAATATATTTATTTACTATTCATGAGGGCATATTACTATTCATATTACTATTCATAAGGGTATGTTACTATTCACCAAAAATCAAGTTTATTCTATCAGACTCCAAATAACATACTGAACATAATTGTAGATGAGAGTTTCTTGAAATTCAGAATATAGAAGTAGAAAAGTTATGTTTTAAAGGCTAATTGAAAATATCTATTTAAAACAAAGTTCCATGCATTTCTATTTATCTTTAGAAAAACTTGGGGTGTTACAGATTGAGGTGGGGTTGACTCGTTCATATCACATATGACTTATGAATCGTTTTACTAAAGTGTCAACACAATCCAAATGTGTTTGGTCAGTTTCCCGTATGCTAGCTAGGAAAATCATGCAAAAATATTGATAATATCTTATACTAAAACTATAGACATTGTGCATGATGTGCATCTGCTGGTGCATGGTTAGGGAAAACCATGCACGTTGCTTCTAATATATAGCCTTATATGGTTGGTAGATACCTTGTGGGATGGACTTAACTTTTTTACTAACCATGAGGCATAGTGTTTTTCTACACCGACAGGGGTTCCGAGCTCCGAATAATCCCCAGAAGCCCCATAAACCATTATAACATCATTAGACTTCCATATTTGGCCAAAAATAAAGAGTTGTATTGAATTCAAAATTATCCACACCACAGTGAAAAACTAGGTTCAAAAATAAAGAGTTATACTGAATTCAAAAATGTAATGGATCAATCTACCCCTTATCACCATCACCATCACCACTATCCTCATCAGCCTCATCCTCGCCGCCATCTCTGTCCTTGTTTTTGTCCTCATCATCGTCCCCATGCTCATCCTTGGCCCCATCCTCGCCCTCGTCCTCATCCTCATCCTCACCTCATCCTCTTATGCATCCTCGTCTTCACCATGAACGTCATCATCTTGACTTCCACTAGAACTGACGCCTGGTGCATTGGATAATGCACCCATCAATGACATATATGCCTGACAAGAAGCGCTGACCTTTGGTGGAAGTGATGAAGTAAAAGATTTGATCAGTTTCATAAATTATTTCTCCCTCGTTTGAACCTGTTCATACAACTTTGTGACCATTTTATCAGACTGTATTATAGGCTCCTTGACCTGTTAAAACTCGGTGGTACTAGAATGGATACCTGGAGAGGACCAATACCTCGTCGGGACTATATTCTTACCAGGTCAGCAGCGTACTCGACCAGAGTGCTCATCTCCCAAAACCTGATATAAAGGATCATGTGGCCCTAAATTATCAGGCTCCTGGCCATCAAGGGCCTCTAAAGCAGCCTGTTAAAAATATTAATAGATTATTAAATTTATAAATAGATATTAATATTTGAAATTAACAAATTAAAACTTACAATATTTTCTTGTATCAGTTCATTAACTGTAGTTCTATCTTTTTTCCTTCTACTCGAGCAAAAAAAAATTGATCGAGGGAGACATCCTTCAATATTAAATTTGTGCTTCTTTAATGACATTGAAAGAATATAAAGTGAAAGTATAATAATTTATTCAATATTCAATAAATCACATAATTTATGTAGGAAACAACAAAAAGGGAAAGTCCTAAAGAAAAATTATAAACAACTATATCGTACCAGCTGCCTCTCATGATCTGACATAGTGGTGCGCCCTAAAGTGTGGAGGTATTTCTTTGAATCAGTATTTTTTTTGTTTTTTTCAGAATATTCCTAAATAATGATTAATAATAAATTAGATAATATTAATTCCAAATATGAAAACTGTCATTTAAATACCTCAAATGGTATTAATACCTTAAATTTTGTAGTCACCCAATGGGTAATCATTTGGTGATATTGCTCTATCAAGCAGTCACCACGATAGGTACTGTCTCTAACTCTGTGCCCACTCTATCACACCAGCCAACATACAACTCATTCTTATAAGCTTACCCAATCTCTCCTAGGTCCTTTAAATGTGTTTTTCGTACACCATCACCATTAGGAAAGTTAAACCGAAGATGACACCCAATAGATTAATTAATATATAAAAAATAATACATTAAATCCAATAGATTTTTCATCCATATTTGTGCCCAAGAAATATCCTGAATTCGTGTGGCAGATGTCTCCAATAGAGTGGGCTAACCAGAATGATGTTGGAGTATTTGGCTAGCATCGCCAAAAAACCCCGACATTCCTGCCCAGGTTTATCAATCATTTATCCATCATCATTGTATTCAACCATCAACTGTGTCTGGCAGTTACATACTACACACAAGTGAGTATGCCCCCTCCTCCGCCTCCTATCGGAAAATGAATCTATTATTAAAGAAAAAAAATATCAGTAAAACATATAATAAAAAAAAATTGGTATAAAAATTTGTTAGAGTTATATAAATATATCTATGGTAGTCGGATCAGTGGGAGTAACTAGATGTGCAGAATCTGAAGTAATATCCTCTACTGGTGGAGTGTCCCTCAATGTATGCTCCTCATCCACATACTGTGTCGGAGAAGGAGTCGAAGAAGGTGGAATATAATAGCTTGGAGATAATGAACCAGAAGCAAAAGATGATGGCACAGATATCTGGCCAACTGGTATTTGTAAATATCAGAGTCCTAAATATCCCTTGTGTCCCTAAAGACACACCAAGATCAAAATGGGGAATATAAGATATGTCTGTGGTAGGGGCATAGTCCAATCTGGTATGACCAGTGGATCATCTCACTCTCTCATCATGAGCCCTCGTACCACTAACCTCAGTACCAGGACCACCAGATGATCGTCTAACTTTGACACCACCCCCTCCTACCACTAGCATCTGTAGAGGGAGCAATATCAGGCTCCCCGTTGGATATCTCCCATCTAGGGGGTGGATTCTAAAATAAAGTTTAACATAAAATTAAACACATTATATTATAAGTTATTAAAATATATATATTTTAAATAAAATACTCACAAGAGGGATGAGTGGAGGAACACCCATATGTGTCATGAAACGATTATTTTTTGTCATCTTTTTCCACCGTATCTCTTCAATGGGTGTCATTTCCTAAAATGAAAACAAACATTGTAGTAATTAGAAACATATAACTATTGTTTAACCCAAAAAACAAAATATAGAAAAACCATTCTAATAAAAAAACATAAAGAAACAGAAGATTTATGGTGGTTTGAAGGTAAGTACTAAGATACACAGTCTGAATAGTGTAGGTGAAACATGTAGGGGAGAACATGACTGTATGATTCTATATATTCCCCACCACAACTTTAGGTTCACAATGAACTCTGACAATTGTTCTATTAGATTCATCATATGTAATAAACGAATTGATTCCAATTTAAGTAGGGATAGTGTCAACTTCATCATCACCATCATCAAAAACATGTCTGGGAGAAGAAGATTCAGAGATATGGCTATTCCCGACCCCCCCCCAAAATTTATTAGATAAGGAAAAGATGCAACAGACAAGGGAGGGGAGGGGTCAAAATACCCACACCCAAAAACCCTTTACAGACACGAACCCAAGGACTGCAAAAAAAAGAAAAATCAAAACAACAAAAAAAAAGAAAATCAAAGACCGCAGAAACGAAAACCCAAACGAAGAACCAAGCATCCATCAGTAACCCACCCCTTCAATGGATCTACCAACCTTCCTCACCATCATCATCATAATCCGCACTAGGGGGATCTCCCTCGGCACCATAACCGGAGGCCGCATCAAAGTCCACTGATTCCCATTCAGAAGAGTCGTATTGCTTCATGAAATTGGCATAATACTCCCTTAACCTCATCTTCTCTACATTCAGAAGTTTCTTGGCAACCCTTTCACCTCCTACAGAGGCATTTTTAGACTTTCAGGATGCTCTTGTGGACACAGTATTTATCAAGGAAGAGTAGTCCTTCCTTGGATTCCCCCTTTTTGGATCAACATGGATCCCAATAGGCTTTTTCCCTTCCTGGTGGCCTCCTCAAGCATGGCCCTCTCCTTAATGACCATATACATGTTGTGATACATCCTACTATTATCCTCTTGGACTTGATAGATAATGAAGGAGTATTCCTAGTTAAGTGAACATCCCGCAAGAACCAGATCACACCCAGGAACCCCAGGAGAAAGATCAGGGCTGCCTCTCCAATGACCTGGGCAGTGCACCATCGTCAGAGTCATTTCATGTGCATGACCAGCAGCATCTCTCTTCTCGGAAACACCCCCCATCCCATGTCCCTCCCCCTGATCAGCTTCCTCCTCCAAGTTCTCTACAAACCCCTGCTCCTCCACCCTCTCATGCGTAGTCATGTGATCCCTATCATCTGTCCCCTCAAGCACCACCCCAGATGAAAGTAAAACCATTTCAGATAACCTTCCACCAGCCACACCATTGCGACCAGTCTCTCCCACAACCACATTGGACACCACTGGGGATACTTATTCCTGTTCTTCCAAAACCCTTTGCCCAACCACATCCCCATGTGCAACATCTTTCCCCTCTATCACAGCACATACCACCAATCCCTTCATTGATAGATCCCCTTACTGAGAGGACTCCCCTGGTTTGATCACCTCTCTTAGTTACTGTTTATCCACATCCTGCTCAAGCTCTCCCCCCTACTCAGCCACCACTTTCCTCTGATCCAGCACCCCCTGCTCAACCACCTTCTCTTGCCCTGCTGTACAACAGAAATCACCAGCAGCATCTTTATCAAGCACCACTCCAGGAATTTTCAGTCCAAAAACATCTTCAACACCATCCTTCCCCACCTCCACATTATTCCCTGCTACCAGAACCTGCATCTCATAATCTCTAGAACCATCACAACTCAAATCCCGCATTTCAGGTTCAACCACCTCACAGCTTAAGAGCCCATTCTGTTCCTGGACACAAAGGAATCCCTCCCCCATCCCATCTATATTATCCTGATCCTTCCTCATCCCTTGATCCTCCTGAACCCCTTGTGTCACAGCTTCACCCTCTTATGCAACAGAAACCAGACACTCGAACCGATTATGCAGGGAAGTCCCACATAGGCTCGCCTCCCTTCTTCTGACCTATTCACTGTTGAAGCGATCAACAGAATTCGTGACCACTACATTGTCATCAACCCTGCCACTACTATTGTTTAAAGATTCCGTCCCCAAAGTGCATGAACCCATCCTTTCCACCTTATCACCACCAAAATTGAGGTCGGCTCGCAGGTGTGCAAAAATGTCCCTGACATTTGGATGAGGAGGTAAGCAAGCCTTAGCCTCATGTTACCCAACCAAAGTCTGATGTCTAATACCTTGCCCCACAGGGGCCAACTTCAAACCATCATACCCCTTAATAACATCCATGTAGGCCCGATCAACATGGCCAATATGCTGGCAGGAGGAGAAGAAATCAACCCAGGTTTCAATGATCACCGTTTGCCTCCATCGGAGCTCCTCGCCAACAATGATCCACACAAAGTCTATCAGTTCTTTAGAAACATCCACCTCGATAAAATCCCTCAGAGCCACTGGGTGTCATAGAGCCCGAGTCCTACTATCAACACAAAGAAATCTTCCCACCATGTTCCCCAACATAGAGATAATAGACAATTTCTGGAAGGGGAGAGGGAACTCCGGAAACCTTACCCATGTTGCAAAATCCATAATCATCAATAAAGGTGTCTTGCCTCATCATTGAATCAAACCATTTACATTTCATAATCAGGACTCAACCATGCAAGTAATAATCCAAAATTATTATTGTATTCATGACTTCATAATAAGATACATTTTTAGAATGAGGTCTATTATTCGATGAACTGGAAAAAAAGTCTGTTGTGGAATTTGTAATAACTCCATAATGTTGTGTTCTCATGTTTCATTCTAGTTCAGTGATAATAAATTTGTATCAATTTATCACAAGTGATTTACAATCACGAACTATGGTATTAAGACAAAATTCCAATGATCTTATTTCCTTAGAAATAGAGTCTTTAGGAAAGATCGATACCTGAAATATAAACAAATAGTAAACTAAATAAAATATTATTTTTATTTAGATATTACAAAAATATTTTTACCTTCAATTTCAACCAAGTAGAAAACCCTTTGATATGCAAATTATCTTTCCTTCTCAATGATAAATAATGATGCTTTCTATATATCAATTATTTATGCTCCCTGTAGATAAAAATATTAATTGTTTAACAAATATTTAAAATTACATGAGATACGATAAGAGATACATGTTCAATTTACTTACTTGATATACTCATTGAACAAATCACAATTGAACAACATTGTGTGATGTGCCATCTATCGCCCTTCCAGGCTTAATGTCATCAATGTATATGATCCTAAAATTCCTCCTATCTGGGGAAGTGATGGAAAACTGGGTTCAATTTCTTCATACTGTTCTTCTTCATTTCTCATTGGTCTATTTATTCTTGTAGTAAGATGAGACAAATACATTGAGCAAAAATCCATACATTCTTGAGACATGTAACCGTTCACAATAGAACCTTCAAGATAATTCCTGTTCCGAACATATGATTTCAATGTGTACATGTTTCTTTCAGTTTTATATATCTAACGGAAAGCCACAGGTCCTCTAAGAACTATTTCGGTCGGAATATGACCAGTTAGATGAAACACGCATATAAAAAATGATGGAGGGAATAGTTTCTCTAACTCACAGAAAATTAATGGTGTCTATACCAACAGTTTTTGCAAGAAGGATTTGAAAAACTTTTCAACACAAGGATCTCCAAAAAAATAACACAACCAAATAACTGATACTCTTACATTATTGGACAAGAAATTACAGATTTCTACTGGAATCAAATCATGAAAAAGGACATGATTAACATGAGTCTTCAAATATTTTAGCTTCAACTCTTTTCTATTGATCCGTTTTGATATATTTCTTGAATAGCCATCAGGAACTTTAATAGTCTCTAGTACTTACAGAAATTGATTTTTTTAAGTAGGTTTCATCTCATAAAAAGCACATGGAAATTTCCATTTATTTTCACTAATATAGACAAGATGTAATTCTGGTCTGATCCCCTAATCTACCAAGTCATGCTGAGATCGTAAATAATATTTTTTATTCCCCATGAAATTTAGAAGAATCAAAAGCAACATATCACATATATTCTTTTCAATGTGCATTACGTCTAAGCAATGACATAACAAATTGGTTGACCAATACGACAACTAAAAGAATATACTCTTCTTCTTCCAATTGTAATTGGAGTCATTGGAAACATTTTCCCTCTTTCTAGATTTCCTTACACCCTTCCCAAATGAATAATTAAAATATTTAAATTCATTAAGCACATCAGTTCCAGACATATGCTGAGGTGGATCATCAGTCTCTATGGTATTGTCAAATTTTCAATGATTGTTTCTATTTGGATGGTTCATTGGAAAGAATCGGTGATGTACAATAAAACGAAAACTATGATAATATTTCAGTCTTGATCAATTATTCTTCATACAAATAGGAACTGAAAATTTTCCTTTTGTTCTCCATCCAAACATCGTTGAATAAGGAGGGAAATCATTGATCATCCACATAAGAGCATCATGCATCTGAAATATGTCTTTCGAACATGCATCGTATGTGGGAACACCCACATCACAAATAAATTTCAACTCTTTTATTATAGGCTGCATGTATACATCTATATCATTGCAGCGATCAGATGGTCCAGATATCATTATACTCAAGAAAGTGTAAGGTGTTTTCATACACAACTGTAGGGGAA
Organism: Viscum album; assembly: GCA_963277665.1. NCBI lineage: Eukaryota > Viridiplantae > Streptophyta > Magnoliopsida > Santalales > Viscaceae > Viscum > Viscum album. The sequence goes on along the minus strand of CAUJRU010000031.1, from coordinate 3,402,538 downwards.
TGTTATAAATGTGTATGAAAACAGGTCATGTGTTGTGCAAAGTAAGCATCTTCCAAAATGGATTAAAACCATAACATGAGAGACCCAGTCTCACATTATGCACTTCGGCTACAAATTTAGGATATCGAACATCAAATATCTGCATGAAAATCAATCTGAAGGGTGAACCAACTCTTCATTATTCTTTTTTCTCTCAGTTTCATTCCATCACATTTTTACTGATATTTCATCAGATATGAAAAGGTTCTGTAATCTAGGGATCACTGGAAAGTTCCACATTACTTTTTGTGGCACACAAGATGGTGTTCCATCATCTTTTGGATTCCATTAGGAGGTTCCACATTTGATACAATCATTTCTTTCAGTAGTTTCCTCCGAATATAAGTTTCAATCATTCAGGAAATCATGATTTTTTTTAGAATCCAAGTTCATCAACTAACTTCCATGCCATATAGTAGTTTGAGGGAATATCTTCATCATCTGGAAGTAATTCCTTCAAGAAGGTAATAATGTAATCAATTTTAGTATTTGAAATCCCATACATAGTTTTCCCATGAAACAATCAGATTAAAAATTCCAACTTTTTCATTTTACCACATTGCCAATATGTTGGAGTCATCGCCGCATCATTCAATTTTTTCACACTATCAACATCATCATTTTCATTGGACGCATCATGTGTCCTTGTATCGAATCTTGTTGGATGGAAATACTTTCCTTCTCATGATTCCATATAAATGGAAACCAATCATATATAAAACACTCCAATTCAGTCCTATCATTTGGATCATCAAAATTTTGATTTTCCATTTTCTCTCCATTGTGATTCCACACACAATAGTTTGTTTGGAAACTATATTTTGTTTTATGATAGCTAACTACTTCATGAATCAACCAAGGTCTTCCAACACAATTAGAACATGGTCTGTGTATGCGAACACTATCTGAATCCTTGTAAAATGAAAAATCTAAAAAGATTTTAAAATTATTTTGAAAATCGATTGACATCCGATCAGTTTCATACATTCTACTTCTTTCCATTCTGTAATAAAACTGCAATAAGTAATTTCAAATAAATTCAATAATATTTAAGTTCAAACAAAAAAATATTTAGGTAAGTGGAAATTGATTACGTTATATAGAATCATAAGTGAAACATTACTCTATATGAGAATCAAATTAAGAAACACAAAAAAATATAGTGTATATAAAAAAATAAGATACAGAATTTCTAATTCCTATATTCAAGGATTTCCCAGTATGATATTTGATGTGGATCAAGAAATACATAATCCTTAAGGGTCTTGTTGGGAGTATATGAGTTTTATACTTCAGCATCTTCAGGGAGATCAGGATGAGGAGTAGGATGAGGATCGCATCAAAAGTAGTTATGGACTCATCATGTTTCACCTTATCCATGGATTAAAGGATCATAGGTTTGGGGCTATAGATCATAGGTTGGTAGGGTGTATTCATTGAATCATGTCCCAATTGATTTTGGAGAGGGACGTTAAATAGTTATAGGAATGGATTTGATTAGAAACACCTATAAAATGGATATCCATGAATTGTGACATCCCAAACTAGGATGCCACTCATTAGTGACCTGAACCCAAATGGCCACTCATTAGAGAGGGACCTTCAAGTTCTATTGTGTTTTATCTCACATTCGAATAATGATTTTTGGTAGTGAAATAGAGTGGATCATGAGCATTGTTTTCACAAAAGGAAGAGATCAAAACAACTTCATTTGTGTGAAGAATAATAATCCCACTTTCCTCTTGATATTTTAACCTTGCAGTCATGATTTTCGAGATGAACTTGTATCCATGAAACCATTTGAGAAGCACGACTCAATACATTTGTTTTTCTGATTTTCCCAGGCATTTTTAGGAACCCCAAATCAGTGAAAATGTTCATTGTGTTTTAAAAAGGTGATTCAATAACTCATGTATGATGTTGAAGGAAGGATGATTAATGGTTATATTAGGAAAACTAATATTAATTAATATTGTGAATTTTACATTCTATGAATTAGTTTCATGAAGAAGGAAGAAGTAATACATGGGAGAAGGAGAGGTCCCACCAAGTGTAACCTTTGTAGATATTTTATTCACAAAGAACTTTGGATTATACGGTTAAGTATTTGTTATTTATTCTGTGAAGAATAATTAGGGACCAAATACTATTTTTCAATGTTGATGAAGATACTCCATATGTTCTGTTGTTCAAAGGATAAGTGAATAGTGTGTCATTTTATATATATAAAGATTTTGAAAGAAACATGATACATACTTGTTGTGTAACACACATAGTATACAAAAATGAAAATGAATAAGATATTCATGTTTGAAATGATCTTAATGAAATGAGTGATTTTTAGGAAATAATATGAATAAATATTACAAACAATTTATTTTCTGTTCATATACATGAAGCTGTAATATTTGGAGCATTGAGATTAAATAAAGAACTATGCATATTTAAAATTAGAACACAAGAAAGAGACCATGACCTTATAAATGTATATGTGTAATTAAAACATTAATTGGACAATGTGTACATTGATGTAGTGATTTGAGTACACAATTCGTGTAGGGAGTAGTGAATCATAAAATTTTCCAAAATCCCTAGAAATAGGGAAAAATGACGTGATCTTTCTAAATAGTGAAATAAATGGAGAAATACTGGGAATATAAGGATATCCTTAGCTAATATGAGAAGAGGTTGAAGGAGTCTAACCTAAATGGGGGAGTTGTAGCTCATCGAAAGGAAGAGGTTCACCTGGGCGGGCACCTTTTTTTGGGGGAATGTTCTTCTAGAAATCGGGAATTGGGAGTTGGGGGAATGGTTCTATTTAAGTGAATTTGGGGGGGGGGGTCCCAATGTTTATTAAAAACTATTGGGAAAAGCATGGATTCCCCAACAGTTATAAAAAACCGTTGGGAAAAGTATAGATTTACCAAATGTTTCTTCAAACGATTGGGAAATACTCCCCTAACCACCCATTTACCAATAGTTTATTAAAATTGTTGGTAAAGGAAACCTATACCAACGGTTCTTTTGAACCGTTGGTATAGAAGCATTGGGAAAGCTAGAATTTCCAATAGTGAATACACCAACAATGCTACATAAACCCTATAAATTGCTACAAAAACCCAAAAAATGATTCAAAACCCACAAAACACAACAAAACCACAAAAAACTCCAAAATAACCCTAACAAAGCATAAAAAATCCAAACACACCCATAAAACCCAAAAAAAATGCATAAAACCCCAAACAAATCAAAAAAACTGTAACAAACCCTAAAAAACCCTAACAAAACCTAACAAACCCTAACAACCACTAATAACCCCTCAGAACCACTAATAAACCCTAATAACCCCTAAAACCCAATATTAAACCCTAAAAACCCTAATAGAAACTAGTTAATCGTAATAACCTGTAATAAACCCTGAAAAACTCTATTAGACCCTAATAAATTGTACAAAAGCCCTAAAACCCCTAATATATAATTAAAAAAACTATTAAACCATTATAAACCCTAATAATCACTAAAAACCTAAACAAACCAAACAAAACACTACATAAAACTCCAAATAATAGCCTACAAAACCCTACAACCCACTAATAAACCCTAACAAACCCTAATAACCCCAAAATAAATCCTAACAAATTCTAACAACCCCAAATAAATCATAAAAAGTCCTAAAAAATCCAAATAAATCGTAACAAACAGAAACAAACCATAACAAATCCCTAATAAACTGCAATAAACCCTAAATATCATAATAAAACCTAATAAATCATAATAAACCCAAATACACGTTACTGAACCCTAATAAATAAAATAAACCCTAATAAACCCTAATAAATCCTAAATAAACCTAAAAAGGTTGATAAAGCCTAGAAAAATCTATTAATGCCTACAAAAGACCAATAAAACATTGATATACAATAAAATTGCTAATAAACTATAACAAGGCCTAAAGATCACTAATAAACCCTAAAGTACCCTAATAAACCCTAAAGAACCATATTAAACTCTAAAAAACACTAAAGAACCCAAAAGAACCCAAAAAATGCTAAAACACATTATAAAAACCCTAAAAACCGCTACATTACCCAAACAAACCCTAAAATACACTAAAAACACTAACAACCCCTTTCAATCCCAAAAAAACAAATAAACCCATAAACCCCCAAAAAACCATTAAAAAGCCACCACATACCATAAAAACCAATAAACACCCATTAACAACCCTATAAACCCTAAAAAACACTACAAACCATAAACAACCATTAAAACCCTAAAAAAGGCTTCAAATAGATACATAAATCCAAAAAAACATTACAAAAACCCTAAAAAATGCAACAAAAACCCTAAAAACACAACATAAACCAAAAAACGCAACATAAACCAAAAAAACACTACACAAACCCTAAAATCACAACATAAACCCTAGAACTGTAACATAAACCTAATTAAACACAACATAAACTCGAAAAAACGCAACATAAACATTAAAAAACGCTACATAAAACATAAAAACACAATATAAATCTTAAAAACACTCCATGAACCCTAAAAAGGTTACATAAAACCTAAAAATGCAACATTAATGCCACATCACCCCTAAAAACGCTACATTGACCCAAAAAACGCAACACAAACCCTAAAAATACTATTTAAAACCTAAATCCTAAACATGCTACAAAAACCCTAAAAATGTTACATAAACCCAAAAAATGATACATAAAATCTAAAACCACTAACTAAACCCTAAAAATGCTACATAAACACAAAAATGCTACATAAACACCAAAAATGCTACTGAAACTATAAAAAAGCTATACAAACCTTAAAAAATGCGACAAAAGCCCTAATGATTCTTTAAAACACTGAAAAAAAATTAAACCATAATATATCATAATATAAATAATTAAACCCTAATAAACTCTAATAATCCCTAAAAACACCTTATAATCCATAAAATCCTAAGAAACTCTACTCAACCCTAATAAAATCTCAAAAATACCTAATAAACACTAATAAATGATAATAAAACCTAATAAACCCTAAAAACACGTTATGAAAACCTAAATAACCCTAACCGACCCTAATAGACACTAATAAACACTAATAAACACTAATAAATCCCAAAAAATCCAAAAAATCCCTAATAAAACATAAATAAATCCAAATAAACCCTACACAACTCTAACAAACCTTGACACACCAAAATAACACCTAATAAAACCCTACAAAACCCTAATAAAGAAAAAAATGCTATTATTCCTTAAAAAATCCCTAAAAACCCTCATAAACTCTAATATAACCTAATAAAACCAAAAAACACTCACAAACAATAAATAACGTGTGTGCATTGCATGTGCACATGCATGGTAATAAAAAATAAATAATAGTGCATGTGCATGTTCATGAGATAATAATAATAATAATAATAATAATAATAATAATAACAGTAATAATAATAATTATAAAAATAACAACAACAACACATGTGATAATAGTATAACACACGTGCATCGCATGTGCAGTGCATGATAATAAATAATAACTCATAGCGCACACGATGATTATAATAACAATAATATTAATATTAATAATAATAGCATGTGTGATAATAGAATAAGGCACATGTATTGAATGTGCACGTGTATGGTAATAAAAAATAACACACGTGCATTTGCATATTCATTTGATGATAATAACAATAATAAAAATAATTGTAATAATAAAAATAAAGATAAACATTCATGTCATAATAGAATAATGTAGGTTCACTATGTGTGCGCATGCATGGTAACGAATAGTAATGGACGCGCATGTGCATTTGCATGTGATAATAATAAAAATAATAATAATAGTAATAATAATAATAACAAAAACAACAACATATGCACATGCATGGAAATAAATAATAAATAATAAATAATAAATAATAAATAATAATGCATGTGCATCTGCATTTTCATGTGATGATGATAATAATAATAATAATAATAATAATAATAACTATAATGATTATTAAAATAATGATAATGATAATAAAGATAATGATAATAATGATAATAATAACCTCTGTCATAATAGAATAACACACATCCTAAAAAACATTAACATAACCTAACAAACCCTAACATCCACTAATATCCCCTAAGAACCACTAATAAACCCAAATAACTCCTGAAACCCACTATTAAATCATAAAACCCAAATAAACAATAATAGTTCATAATAACCTGTAATAAACCCTAAAAACCACCATTAGAGTCTAATAAACCCTAAAAAATCCCTAAATCCCATAATATATAATAAAAAACACTATTGAACCATAATAAATCCTAATAATTACTAAAAACCCAAACAAACCCGACAAAACCATACAAAACCCACCAAATAATAGCCTATAAAACCCTACAACCTACTAATAAACCCTAAAAAGCCATAATAACCCCATAATAAATCGTAACAAACCCTAACAACCCCAAATAAATTGTAACAAATCCTAACAACACCAAATTAATCATTCCAAACTGAAACAAACAATAACAAACCCCTAATAAACCACAGTAAACTCCAAAAAATCATAATAAACCATAATAATTAGTAATAAACCCAAATACACATTAATAAACCCTAATATATAAAATAAACCCTAAGAAACCCTAATAAATCCTAAATAACCCTAAAAAGGATGATAAACCCCAGAAAAAGCTATTAATGCCTACAAAAGCCCAATAAAACCCTAATATAAAATAAAAAACTCTAATATACCATAATAATTCCAAAAGAACAGTAATAAAACCTAAATAACCCTAATAAACCCTAAAGAACCATAATAAACTCGAAAAAACACTAAAAAACCCTAAAGAACCCAAAAAATGCTAAAACATATTACATAAACCCTAAAAACCGCTACAATACCGAAAAAAACCTAAAACACACTAAAAAACCCTAACAACACCTATCAATCCTGAAAAAAACAAATAAACCATTAAAACCCCCCAAAAAATCATTGAAAACCCATCAAATACCATAAAAACTATAAACACCAGTTAACAACCCTTAAAAACCCTAAAAACCTCTACAAACCCTAACTTCCACTCAAGGAGTCCGTTTTGCCTCTACCATATATCAAAAACAAATATTTTTGACTAGATCTACACATCTTTGACCAATAGTAACACCTTATAATGTTCTTGAAGTCCCCAAAGGTCCTCATGTCCTACAAATGACCTTGACTTTGGCTCTGGGTGTCCCTTTCACCTCTACCACATATCAAATTGAAGTTTACGACTAGCTCTACACATCTGTGACAACCATGAACAACTAAATAACCCTAACAAACCCTGAATAACCCCATAAACACTAAAAACCATTAAAAATCATGCAAAACCCTAACAAACCCTAACAAACACTAACAAACCATAACAAACCCTAACAAACCCTAAAAAACCCTAACAAACCCCAAAAAACCCTAAAAACATAACAAAATTGAATAAACCCTATCAAACCCTAACAAATCCTAACAAGCCCTAACAAACCCGAAGAAGCACTAAGAAACCCCAATAAATAGAAAAAATCCAAAGAAACCCTAAAAACCCCTAAGAAACCATAAAAAACCCTAACAAAACCCTAAAAACCATAACAAGCCCCTATGGAAACCTAAGAAACACTAACACACCCTTAGAAACCCTAACACACCCTTAGAAACCATAACACATCCTTAGAAACCCTATCACACCCTTAGAAACCCCAACACACCCATAGAAACCCATCAAAAAAATTGAAACCCTTAGAAACTATAGAACACCCTTAGAAACCCTAACCCACCCATAAAAACCCTAACCTGCCCTTAGAAACCCTAACACAGCCTTATAAACCCTATCAAACCCTTAGACACCCTAAATCACTCAAATACAAACTAATAAATCCTAACAAACCCTACCAACCAATAATAACCGGTAATAAACCCTAATAAACCCTAAAGCCCACTACAAAACCCTAATAAACACTAATAAATCATAATAAACCCTAAAACCCCATTATACCCCACTAAAAGCTACAAAATAACTAAAAACCCAAATATAAAACAAAAATGCTATTAAACTATTCAAAACGCTAATATTCAAAAAAAAAACCCTAACAAACCCGGCAAAACCTGACAAAACCCTAAAAAACCCAAAAAAACCAAAAAAACCCTAAAAAACCAAAAAAAAACAAAAATTCCTAAAAACCCTAAAAAACCCTAAAAACCCTAAAAACCCTTAAAAATATGAAAAAACTGAAAAAACCCGAAAACACACCTAAAAACTCTTAAAAACCTCAAATAATCTTAAATATCCTCAAAATTGCTAAAACCCTTAAAATGCCCTAAAAAAGCTAAAATGCCCAAACAATTACTACAAAAAAACCAAAAAAATGCTTCAAAACCCACAAAATGCAACAAAACCCAAAAAAACGCTAAAATAACCCTAACAGAGCAGAAAAAAAACCAAACACACCCATAAAATCCAAAAAATGCATAAAACCCCAAACAACTCAAACAAACCATAACAAACGCTAAAAACCATAACAAAACCTAACCAACCCTAACAACCACCAGTAACCCCTAAAAACCACTAATAACCCTAATAAACACTAATAAATTGTAATAACCTCTAATAAACCCTAAAAAACTCTATTAGACCCCAATAAACACTACAAAATCCCTAAACCCCCTAATATACAATAAAAAACACCCTTAAACCATAATAAACCTAATAATCATGATGAACCCTAACAAACCCGACCAAACGATACAAAATCTCGAAATAATAGCCTACAAAACCCTACAAGACAATAATAAACCCTAAGAAACCCTAATAACCCCAAAATAAATCGTAACAAACCCTAACAACCCCAAATAAATCGTAACAAATCCTAACAACACCAAATAAATTGTAACAAACTCAAAAAAATGATAAAAAACCCCTAATAAACCGCAATAATCCCCAAAAAATCATAATAAACCTTGATAAATCATAATAAACCAAAATACATGTTTCTAAACCCTAATAAATAAAATAAACCCTAAGAAACCTTAATATATCCCAAATAACCCTAAAAAAGGTTGATAAACCCTAGAAAAAGCTATCAATTCCTACAAAGGCCTAATAAAACCCCAATATAGAATAAAAAACACAAATAAACTGTAACAAATCCTAAAGAACACTAATAAACCCTAAATAACCCTAATAAACCCTAAATAACCATACTAAACACTAAAGAAAACTAAAAACCCCTAAAGTACCCAAAAAACTCTAAAACACAAAATATAAACCCTAAAAACCGCAACAATACCCAAAAAAACCCTAAGACACACTAAAACCCCTAACAACCCCTATCAATCCCAAAAAAAACAAATAAACCCATAACCCCCACCCCAAAAAAACCATTAAAAATCCATCGGAGACCATAAAAAACCATTAGCACTCATTAACAACCCTTAAAAACCCTAAAAAACTACAAAACATAAACAACCATTAAAACCCTAAAAAGGCTTCAAATAGATACATAAACACTAAAAACGTTACCTAAACCATTAAAAATGAAAAAAACCCTAAAAAGGAAACATAAACCAAAAAACGCAACCTAAACCTAAAAAACGCTACATAAACCCTAATAGCACTACATAAAACCTAGAACTGTAACATAAACCATAAAAAATACAACATTAACCCTAAAAATGCAACATAAACATTAACAAATGCTACATAAAACCTAAAAACAAAATATTAACCCTAAAACACTACATGAACTCAAAAACAATTACATGAACCCTAAAAAAATGCAACATAAACACAATATCACCCCTAAAAATTCAACATAAACCCAGAAAACCCAACATAAACCATACTAAATTATACATAAAACCTAAAACTTAAACAAACTACATAAACCCTAAAAACATTACATAATCCTTAAAAAATGATACATAAAATCTAAAACAGCTAACTAAACCCTAAAAAGCTACAAAAACACTAAAAATGTAACATAAAATCTTACAACGCAACACAAACCCAAAAAAATGCTACAAAAACCCTAAAATACTTTAAAACCCTCAAAAATATTAAACCCTAATATACCATAATATAAAACGTTAAACCCTAATAAACCCCTAAGAAACTCTAATAATCCCTAAAAACCCTAAGAAACTCTACTCAACCCTAATAAAACCCCAAAAATACCTAATAAACACTAATAAATGAAAATAAAACCTAATAAACCCTAAAAGAACTTTAAGAAAACCTAAATAACCCTAACCAACCCTATCCAACCCTAAAGACACTAATAAACACTAATAAACCATAATAAACCCCAAAAGACCCTATAAAGCCCTAATAAACCATAAATAAAGTCCAATAAACCCAACTCTACCCTAACAAACCTTAACACACTGTAATGACCCATAATAAAACCCTACAAAACCCTAATAAAGAAAAAAATGCTAGTATACCTTAAAAAATCCCTAAAAACCCTAAAAAACTCTATTATAACCTAATAAACCCTAAAAACTCTCAGAAACAATATAAAAACAATCACAAATAACAAAAAAGACTATATTACCTAAAAAGACCTAAAACACTATTATAACCTAATAAAGAAAAAAATACTAATATACAATAAAAATCCTTAGAAACCCAAATAAACCATAATAAACTCTAATATAACCTATGAAACCCTAAAAATGCCTACAAACAAAAACAAAATTCTCACAAACAATAAAAACATGCTATATTTTCTAAAAAGACCTAACAAACACTAATATAACCAAATAAAACAAAAAAAAACTAATAAACCCCAAACAAACCCTAGTAAACCCTAAAAAACTCTTATAAACCCTAATAAAAAGTAATAAACCCTAATAAAACCATAATAAAACCCTAAAAATACCTTCTCAACCCTAATAAACCATGACACACCCTAACAAAACCTAATAAAACCCAACTAAACCCCAATAAAAAAACGCAAATAAACCATTCAAAAGTCCTAGAATCCCTAATAAACCATAATAAATTCAAATAAAAGCTAATAAACCATTAAAAATGCTCACAGACAATAAAAACATGCTAATATAACCTAAAATGTCATAACAACCCCATATAAATATTATCAAAAACTAAAAAACACTCATATACCCTAATAAAAACACTAACAATCCATAGTAAACCCTAACAATCCCTAACAAACCCTGATAAACCATACTCAACCCTAATAAAACCTTAAAGATACCATCTCAAATCTAATAAAACCCTAAAAATACCAACTCAACCCTAATAAACTTTAACACACCATAATAAACCATAAGAAACCCCACTAAACCCTAAAAAATTCAAATATACCATTAAAAAGCCCTAAAACCACTAATAAATTCTAATAAAACATAACAAATCATAAAAGTGCTAATAAACCCGAATAAACACTACTAAACACTAAAAAACCCTAATATACCCTATTAAAAATTATTAAACCATAATGAACCATAATAAACCCTAATAAATCCTAAAACTACCCAAATATAACATAATATACCATAATAATCCCAACTCAATCTTAATAAAACCCTAAAAATAACTAATAAACCCTAATAAACCATGAAACACTATAATAAACCCTAATGAAATCATAATAACCCCCAACAAACCCTAAAAAATGCTAATATACCATTAAAAACCCTAAAACCCTAACAAACCATAATAAATGTTAATAACACCTAAAAACCATAAAAATGATTGTAAAACCTAAAAATACATCTAATAATAATAGTAGTAATAATGCATGTGCAAGTGCATATGCATGTGCATGGTTTAAATAATAAATCATAACATATGTGCATGTGCATATGCCTGCGCATTTGCATGTGAATGATAATGAATAATAAATTATAAATAATAACGCATGTGAATTGCATGTGTATGTGCATGTGAATTTGAATGATAATAAATAATAATTAATTATGCACAAACAAGTGCATGTGCATGGTAATAAACAATAAATAATAACCAAGTCCACATGAATGTGCAATTGCATTTTAATGATAATAAATAATAAACAATAACACGTATGATAATAGAATAACGCAGGTGCATTGCATGTGCACGTGCCTTAGAATAAATAATAATAACACATGTGATTATAGAATAACTCAAGTGCATTGCATTTGCATGCTTATGATAATATATAATATATAATAATGCACGTTCATGTGCATTTACATGTAATGATAATGATAATGACACATGCACGTGCATGGTAATAAATAATAAATAACAACGCACGTGCATGTGCATTAGTATTTGATGATACAAACAACAACAACAACAAGGATAATAATAATAATAATAATAATAATTATAATAGAATATCTCAAGTGCATTTCATGTGCACGTACATAGTAGTATATAATAAATATATAATAATAAATAATAACACACATGCATGTGCATGAGCATTTACATTTGATGATAATATTAATAATACTAATTGTAATAATAATAAAAATAATAATAATGCTTGCACGTGCTTGGTAATAAATAAAAAATAACAACTCACATGCATGTGCATTTTCATGTGATAATGATAATAATAATGATAATGATGATAATAATAATAATAATAATAATAATAAAAGAATAATATAGGTGCATTGCATATGCAGGTACATGGTAATAAATAATAAATAATAATGCTCGTGCATTTACATTTTCATGTGATGATAGTAATAATAACAGCAGTAGTAATAATAGTAGTAGTAGCAGTGATAATAGTAGTAGTACTAATGCATATGATAATAGAATATTGCATATGCATTATGTGTGCATGTGAATGGTAATAAATAATAACTCATGTGCATTGCATTTGCATGTGATGATGAAGATGATAGTATTAATAATAATAATATTATTATTATTATTATTAATAATAACAACGCATGTGATAATAGAATAACGCACGTTCATTGAATGTGCATGTATGTGCATTTGGATGTGCATTGCATGTGCATGTGCATGGTAATAAAAATATTATAATAATGCACGTGCAGGTTCATGTGCATTTTCACGAGTTTATGATAATAATAATAATCATAACAGTAATAATAAGTTATATTTGTCTGAAAAAACAGCAGACATGACAAAAGTGCTAGAAATGGTGTCTAGAAAAACCTAACAATTCACAGAGTCGTTAGAAAAGGAATAACTTCTTCTTAAGGTGTCCATTTCCGCTCCATGAATAGTCAAACTCAATCTCATGGAATGAACTACGATAAAAACAGGTTTCAGAGGCTGAACGGACACACAGATAAGAAGTTATGACCATTTTAAGAAAAAATTGATACGGACCCGGACACAGAAATGGAGTTTTGGAGGAATTATAATGGGTTTTTGGGATTTTATGGTTCCAAACATGACTGGAACTGTGTTCAAGTTATACTTTATCATAGATCTCATCTCTTCCATCGATTTGATATGTGGTAGATCTCAAACGGAAAACCGGGGTGAAAGTTATGGCCTTTTGAAGTTGGATTTTTTTGGAGTGGTATAACTAATATATATTCTATTTCTTTGATCTTATCACATTTTCGATTAGACATGGTCCTCACACATCTCACGAGCTTCGATTTTACTAGTCATAGAGATCAAACAGACACCCGAAGGAGAATTTATTCCTATTTTAGTAAGTTGTGGGTTTCTTAGGTTTTTAGGCGCTAGGAGGGTCACTCAATTTAAAATGACAATAAATTCTTCTATGTGTGTTCATTTTGTCTCTACCACATATCAAATCTAAGATTGTGAAAAATATAAACACTCTAGTAACCACTAGAACCCTTTCTGACATTCTTCAACCCCCCAAAAGACCCAAAATCTCTTTGGATGGTCAAAAGATTGGTTTCTGGTGTCCGTTTTGGAATAACTTCTTCTATGGGTGTCCATTTTTCCTCTACTACATATCAAATAGAAGCTTGATACTAGACCTACACTCTTATAACCAATGAAGCACCTTATCACATCCCTGAAGGGCCAAAAAGGTACTTAAACCCTCCAAATGTCTATAACATCGACTTCGGGAGTCCATTTTGCCTCTAACAAATATCAAATTGAAGCTTTTGACTATATCTACACATCTATGACTAATAGGAACACGTTATCACGTTCTTAAAGACCCAAAAGGTCATTAAGTCCTCCAAATGAGAATAACATCTGGTCTGGGTGTCCGTTTCACCTCTACCACATATCTAATTGAAGCTTGCGACTAGCTCTACACATCTGTGACAACCACGAACAACTAAATAACCCTAAAAAACCATGAATAACTCCATAAACCCTAAACACCATTAAAAACAATTAAAACCCCTTAAAAACCCCAAAAAATCTCTAACAAACCCCAATAAGCACTAAGAAACCCCAATAAACACAAAAAACCCAAAGAAACCCTAAAAAACCGCTAAGAAACCCTAATAAAACATAACATAACCCTAAAAATCCTAAAAACCCTTACCAAAACCTAATAAAACCTAAGAAAAACTAACACACCCTTAGAAACCTTAACACTCCCTTAAAAAGCCTAGCACTCCCTTAGAAACCCTAGCACACCCTTAGAAACCAAAACTCACCCACAAAAACCCTAACACAACCTTAGAAACCATTAGAAACTATAGCACACCCTTAGAAACCCTAACACACCAATGAAAACCCTAACCCACCCTTAGAAACCCTAACACACCCTAAGAAACCCTAACAAACCCTTAGACACCCTAAATCACTCTAACAAGAAATAATAAATCCTAAAAATCCCTAAAAACCAATAATAAACCATAATAAACCCAAATAAACCCTAAATCCCACTACTAAATCCAAATAAACACTAATAAAACATAATAAACCCTAAAAACCCTATTAGACCCCAATAAAAGCTAAAAAATACCTAAAAACCCAAATATACAACAAAATTGCTATTAAACCATTCAAAATGCTAATATTTCCAAAAAAGCCTAACAAACCCGACAAAACCTGAAAAACCCCAAAAAATGCTAAAATAATCCTAACAAAGAATAAGAAATCCAAACACACCCATAAAACCCAAAAAAATGCATAAAACCCCAAAGAACTCAAACAAAATGTAACAATCCCTAAGAACCCTAAATAAACCTAAAAACCCTAACAACCACTAATAACCTCTAAGTACCACTAATAAAACCTAATAACCCAGAAAACCCACTATTAAACCCTAAATACCCTAATAAACACTAATAAATCATAATAACCTATAATAAACCCTAACAAACTCTATTAGACCCTAATAAACACTACAAAAGCCCTAAAACCTCTAATATACAATAAAAACACTATTAAACCATAATAAACCCTAATAATAACTACAAACCCTAACAAACCAGACAAAACACTACACAAATCTCCAAATAATAGCCTACAAAACCCTACAACCCACTAATAAACCCTAAAAACCCTAAGAAACCCCAATAATCCATAAAAATCATAATAAACCCTAATAAATCATAATAAACCCAAATACATGTTACTAAACCCTAATAAATAAAATAAACCCTAATAAATCCTAAATAATCCTAAAAGGTTGATAAACCCTAGAAAAAACTATTAATGCCTACAAATGCCCAATAAAACCCTAGTATATAATAAAAAACACTAATAAACTATAACAAATCCCAAAGAACACTATTAAACCCTAAAGAACCCTAATAAATCCTAAAGAACCATATTAATCTCTAAAGAACACTAAAAAACCCTAAAGAACCCAAAAAACGCAAAAACACATTATATAAATCGTAAAACTCGTTACAGTACCCAAACAAACCCTAAAACACACTAACAACCCCTATCAATCCCAAAAAAAATAAACCCACAAACCCCCCAACCATTAAAAAGCCATCAAATACCAAAATACTCTTAAACACCTGCTGACATCTCTTAAAAAACCTAAAAAACACTAAAAACCATAAAAACCATTAAAACCCTAAATAAGTATTCAAATAGATACATAAACCCTAAAAACATTACATAAATCCTAAAAGCACTACATGAACCCTGGAACTGTAACATATACCCTAAAAACAACATAAACCCTAAAAATGCTACATAAAACCTAAAGATACAATATAAACCCTAAAACACTACATGAACCTTAAAAACGTTACATAAACCCTAAAAAAATCATTATAAATGCTACAACACCCCTAAAAACTCTACATAAACCCAGAAAACGCAACATAAACCCTAAAAAATGCAACATAAAATCTAAACCCTAAACATGCTACATAAACCCTAAAAATGTTACACAAACCCTAAAAATGAAACATAAATACGAAAACTCCTAACTAAAACCTAAAAATGCTACATAAACACTAACAATGATATATAAACTCTAACAATGCAATAAAAACCCTAAAAATGATACAAAAACCCTAAAGATGCTTCAATACCCTAAAAATATTAAACCCTGTGTACCATAATATAAAAAATTAAACCCTAATAAACCCCTAATAAACCCCTAAAAACCACTAAAGTAACTAAAAAGGCCCCATAAACCCTAACAATTGCTACAAAAAAAACCTAAAAATGCTTCAAAACACACAAAACGCAACATAACCCCAAAAAATGAAAAAATAACCCTAACAAAGCATAAAAAATCCAAACACACCCATAAATCCCAAAAATAGGAATTAAACCTCAAACAACTAAAACAAACCGTAATAAACCCTAAAAACCCTAACAATACCTAACGAACCCTAAAAATCACTAATAACCCCTAAGAACCACTAATAAACCCAAATAACCCCTAAAACGCACTATTAAACCCTAAAAACCCTAATAAACACTAATAAATCGCAGTAACCTATAATAAACCCTATCAAACTCTATTAGACCCAAATAAATGCTACAAAATCCCTAAAACCCCTAATATTCAATAAAAACGTTATTAAACCATAATAAACCCGAATAATCACTAAAAACCCCAATAGGCCCGACAAAACGCTACAAAAACCTCTAAATAATAGCCTACAAAACCCGACAACCAACTAATAAACCCTAACAAAGCCTAAAAAACCCATAATAAATCATAACAAACCCTAAAAACCCCAAATAAATGGTAACATATCCTAACAATGCCAAATATATTGCAACAAACTGAAACAAATCGTAACAAACCCCTAATAAACCGCAATAAACCCTAACAAATCATACTAAACCCTAAAAAATCGTAATAAACCCAAATACACGTTACTAAACCCTAATAAATAATATAAACCTTAATAAACCCTAATAAATCCCAAATAACCCTAAAAGGGGTTGATAAACCCTAGAAAAAGCTTTTAATGCCTACAAAATCCCAATAAAACCCTAATATACAATAAAAATCACCAATAAACTATAAAAAATCCTAAAGAACACTAATAAACCCTAAAGAATCCTAATAAACCCTAGAGAATCATATTAATCTCTAAAGAACATTAAAAATTCCAAAGAACCCAAAAAATGATAAAACACATAATATAAACCCTAAAAACCGCTACAGTACCCAAAAAAACCTAAAACACACAAAAAGGCCTAACAACACCTGTCAATCCCAAAAAAACAAATAAAGCCAAAAAAACCCCCCAAAACCCTTAAAAAGCCATCAGATACCATAAAAACCATAAACACCCGTTAACAAACCGTAAAACCCTAAAAAACACTACAAACCATAAAAAACCACTAAAACCCCAAAAAAGGATTCAAATAGATACATAAACCCTAAATAATGCAACAAAAACCCTAAAAATGCAACAAAAACCAAAAAACACAACATAAACCCTAAAAATGCTACAAAAACCCTAAAAGCACTACATAAACCCCAGAACTGTAACAAAAACCCAAAAAAACAAAACAAAAACCCTAAAACGCAACATAAACATTAAAAAATTCTACATAAAGCCTAAAACACAATATAAACCCTAAAAACACTCCATGGACCCTAAAACGTTACATAAACCCTAAAAATGCAACATAAATGTTACATCACCCCTAAAAACACTACATAAACCAAGAAAACGCAACATAAACCCTAAAATATGCTACAGAAAACATAAACCCTAAACACGCTACATAAACCCTAAAAACGTTACATAAACCCTAAAAATGATACGTACAATCTAAAACTGCTAACTAAACCCTAAAAATGGTACATAAACACTAAAAATGCTACATAAACTCAAACAATGCTACACAAACCCTATAAAATGCTACAAAAACCCTAAAATGCTTTAAAACCCTCAAAAATATTAAACCCTAATATAAAATAACATAAAAAATTAAAACATAATAAACCCCTTATAAACTCTAATAATTCCGAAAAACACCTTATAATCCCTATAATCCTACGAAACTTTACTCAACCCAAATAAAACTGCAAATATACCTAATAAACCCTAATAAATGATAATAAATCATAATAAACCCTAAGAACACGTTAATAAAACCTAAACAACCCTAACCAACCCAAATAGAAATTAATAAACACTAATAAATCCAAATGAACCCCCAAAAAACCGTAAAAAGCACTAATAAACCATAAATAAAGCCAAATAAACCCTACTTAACTGTAACAAACATTAACACACCATAATAACCCCTAATAAAACCCTACAAAACCCTAATAAAGAAATAAATGCTAGTATACCTTAAAATATCCCTAGAAACCCTGATAAACTCTAATATAACCTAATAAAGCCTAAAAACGCCAACAAACCATAAAAATGATCACAAAAAATAAAAATGCGCTATATTACCTAAAAAGACCTAAAAACACTAATATAACCTAATAAGGACAAAAAACACTAATATACCTTAAAAATTCCTAGAAACCATAATAAACCATAATAAACTCTAATATAACCAAAGAAACCCTAAAATGCTCACAAACCAAAACAAAATGCTCACCAACAATACAAACATGCTATATTATCTAAAAAGACCCAACAAATACTAATATAACCCAATAAAACAAAAAAACTAATAAGCCCCTGACAAATACTAATAAACCCTAAAAATCTATAATAAACCTTAATAAAAATGAATAAACCCTAATAAAACCCTAATAAAACCCTAAAAATACCTTCTCAACACTAATAAACCTTCACACACCCTATCAAAACCTAAAAAACCCAACTAAACCCCAATAAACAAAAAAACACAAACAAACCTTTAAAAAGCTCTAGAAACCCTAATAAATAATAATAAATTCAAGTAAAATCTAATAAACCATTAAAAATTCTCATAAACACTAAAAACATGCTAATAAAACCTAAAAAGTCATAATAACCCCTCTATATATTAACAAAAACTAAAAAACCCTCATATACCCAAATAAAAACACTAACAACCCCTAATAAACCCTAAAAATCCCTAACAAACCCTAATAAACCTTACTCAACCCTAATAAACCCTAATAAAACCTTAAATATACAGACTCAACCAAAATAAAACCCTAAAAATACCTACCCAAAACTAATAAACCGTAACACACCATAATAAACCATAATAAACCCCACTAAACCCTAAAAACTCAAATAAATCATTAAAAAGCCCTAAAATCCCTAATAAATGCTAATAAAACCTAAAAAAGCTTAAAATCACTAATAAACACGAATAAACATTACTAAACACTAAAAAACCATAATATTCCATCTTAAAAAATTAATAAACCATAATGAACCATAATAAACCCTAATAAATCCTATACATACCCAAATATATCATAATATACCATAATATACCCTAATAAACCCAACTCAATCCAAATAAAACACTAAAAATACTTAATAAACCCTAATAACCCTTGACACACCATAATAAACCCTAATAAAATCCTAATAACCCCCAACAAACACTAAAAATGCTAATATACCATTAAAACCCCTAAAACCCTAATAAACAATAATAAATGTTAATAACTCCTAAAAATCCTAAAAAAAATTGTAAACCCTAAAAATACCTCTAATAATAGTAGAAGTAATAACGCACTTGCATGTGAATATGCATGTGCATGGTTTAAATAATAAATCATAACGCACATGCATGTGCATATGCATGCGCATTTTCATGCGAATGATAATAAATAATAAATAATAAATAATAACACATGTGAATTGAATGTGTATGTGCATGTGCATGTGAATGATAATATATATTAAATAATAACGCACATCCAAGTGCATGTGCATGTGCATGTTCGTGAACATGTGCATGGTAATAAACAATAAATAATAAAAAATTCCCCATGAATGTGCATTTGCATGTGAATGATAATAAATAATAAATAATAACACATGTGATAATAGAATAATGCAAGTGTATTGCGTGGGCACGTGCATGAGAATAAATAATAACAACACATGTGATAATAGAATAATGCAAGTGCATTGCATTTTCATGTGCATGGTAATAAATAGTATATAATAACCCACACGTATGTGCATTTAAATGTAATGATAATGATAATGAAACATGCACGTGCATGGTAATAAATAATAAATAACAACGCACTTGCACATGCATTTGTATTTGATGATACAAACAACAACAACAACAACAACAATAATAATGATAGAATAACTCAAGTGCATTGCATGTGCACATTCATAGTTGTAAATAATAAATAAATAATAGTAAATAAAAACAAATATGCAAGTGCATGTGCATTTACATTTGATAATAATATTAATAATACTAATTGTAATAAAAATAATAATAATAACGTATGCACGTGCATGGTAATAAATACTAAATAACAACACACATGCATGTGGATTTGTATGTGATACTGATAATAATAATGATAATGATAATAATAATAATAACTGTGAAAATAATAATAATAATAATAATAATAATAAAAGAATATTACAAAAAGTGCATTTCATATGCACGTGCATGGTAATAAATATAAAATGATAACGCACATGCATCTGCATTTGCAAGTGATGATAATAATAATAACAATAGTAGTAGTAGTAGTGATAATAGTAGTAGTACCAATGCTTGTGATAATAGAATATTGCATGTGCATTATGTGTGCACGATCATGGTAATAAATAATAACACACGTGCATTTCATTTGCATGTGATGATGATGACGATGATAATAATAATAATAATAATAATAATAATAATAATAACAAAGTGTGTGATAATAGAATAATGCACGTGCATTGAATGTGCGTGTTTATGTATTTGTATGTGCATTTACAAGTGCATTTGCATGTGATGATAATAACAATAACAACAACGAAAACAACAACAACAACAAGAACAACCACAATAATAATAATAACAATAAGAATAACAACGTATGTGATAATAAAATAACGTCTGTGCATTGCATGTGCACGTGCATGGTAATAAAATTCATGGGATGATAACAATAATAATAACAATAACAGTAATAATAATTTCAACAATAATAACAATAACGCATGTGATAATAGAATAATGAACGTGCATTTCATGTGCAGTGCATCATAATAAATAATAACTCATAGCGCATGTGATGATAATAATAACCATAATAGTAATATTAATAATAATAACGTATGTGATAAAAGAATAATGCACATGTATTGAATGTACACATGTAAGGTAATAAATAATAACACACATGAATTTTCATTTTCATTTGATGATAATAAAAATAATTACAATAATAGTAATAATAACAATAATAATAAAAATGCATGTGATAATAGAATTATGTTGGTGCATTGCGTGTCCGCGTGCATGGTAATAAATAATAACTGATGCGCATTTGTATTTTCATGTGATGATAATAATAATAATACTATTAGTACTAATAATAATAACAAAAATAACAACAAAATATGCACATGCATATGAATAAATAATATATAGTAAATAATAAATAATAACGCACGTGCATCTGCATTTTCATGTGACGATAATAATAATAATAATAGTAATAACAATAATAATAATGATAATAATGATAATGATAATAATGACAATGATTATAATGATAATAATAACGTGTGTGATAATAGAATTACACACGTCCTAACAAACCCTACCAAAACCTAACAAACCCTAACAACCACTAATAACCCCTTAGAACCACTAATAAACCCAAATAACACCTCAAACCCACTATTAAACCCTAAAATCCTAATAAACACAAATAAATCATAGTAACCGAAAATAAACCCTAAAAACCCTATTAGACTCTAATAAACGCTAAAAATACCCTAAAAACACCAATATAAAATAAAAAACACTATTACACGATAATAAATCCTAATAATTACTAAAAACTCTAAGACACCCGACAAACCACTACAAAACCCACCAAATAATAGCCTAAGAAATAATACAACCTGCTAATAAACCCTAACAAACCCTAATAACCCCATAATAAATCGTAACAAACCATAACAACCCCAAATAAATCGTAACAAATCCTTACAATGCAAAATAAATCATAACAAACTGAGACAAACCATAAAAAACCACTAATAAAACGTAATAAACCCTAAAAAATCATAATAAACCCTTATAAATCATAATAAACCCAAATACATGTTAATAAACCCTAATAAATAAAATAAACACTAAGAGACCCTAATAAATCCTAAATAACCCTAAAAGGTAGATAAACCTTATAAAAGCTATCAATGCCTACAAAAGCCCAATAAAACCCAAATATACAATAAAAAATGCTAATAAATCGTAACAAATCCTAAAGAACACTAATAAACCCTAAAGAACCATAATAAACCTAAATACCATAATAAACTATAAAGAACACTAAAAACCCTAAAGAACCCAAAAAACGCAAAAACACATTATATAAACCCTAAAAACCGCTACAATACCCAAACAAACCCTAAAAAAACAAAAATCCTAACAACCCCTATCAATCCTGAAAAAACTAATAAACCCTTAAAAACCCCCAAAAACCCATTGAAAACCCATCAAATTCCATAGTAACCATAAACACCCGTTAACAACCATTAGAAACCCTAATAACTAGTAAAAACCATAAACAACCGTTAAAACCCTAAAAAAGGAAACAAATAGATACATAAACCCAAAAAACGTTACATAAACCCTAAAAATGCAACATAAACCCCAAAAACTAAACATAAACCTAAAAAACGCAACATAAACCCAAAAAACGCAACATAAACCCAAAAACCACTACATAAACCCTAGAACCATAAGATAAACCCTAAACAACACATCATAAAGAATAAAAAATGCTACATAATACCTAAAAACACAACATAAACCCTAAAAACACTACATGATCCCTAAAAACATTACATAAACCCTAAAAAATGCAACATAAATGCTCCATCACCACTAAAAATGCTACATAAACCCAAAAAACACAACATAAACCCAAAAAAAATGCTATATAAAACCTAACCACTAAACATGCCACATAAACCCTAAAAACATTACATAAACTCTAAAAAATGCAACATAGAACCTAAAACCGGTAACTAAACCCTGAAAGCACTACATAAACACTAAAAATGCTACAAAAACTTAAACAATGGTACACAAACACTAAAAAATTCTACAAAAACCCTAAAGACGCTTCAAAACCCTCAAAAATATTAAACCCTAATATACCATAATATAGAAAATTAAACCCTAATAAACCCCTAATAGACTCTAATAATCCCTAAAACGCCTTATAATCCCTAAAAACACCCAGTGACTCTACTAAACCCTAATAAAACCCCTAAACTACCTAATAAACCCAAATAAATGATAATAAAACATAATAAACCCTAAAAACACATTAAGAAAACCTAAACAACCCTAACCGACCCTAATAGACACTAATAAACACTAATAAACCGTAAAAAACTTTAAAAAAACCCTAAAATGCCTAATAAACCATAAATAAATCTAAATAAACCCTACTCAACCCTAACAAACCCTAACACACAGTAATGACCCCTAATAAAACCCTACAAAACCCTAATAACGAAAAAAACGCTTGTATACCATAAAAAATTCCTACAGACCCTGATAAACTCAAATAAAACGAAATAAACCCTAAAAAATCTCACAAACAATAAAAAATTGATCACAAACAATAAATACATTCTATATTACCTAAAAGGACCTAAAAACACAAATATAACCAAATAAAGACCAAAAACTCTAATATACCTTAAAAATACCTTGAAACCATAATAAACCTCAATAAACTCTAATATAAACTAAGAAACCCTAAAAATGGTCACAAACAAAAATAAAATGCTCACAAACAACAAAAAATGCTATATTATCTAAAAAGACTTAACCAACACTAGTATAACCTAATAAAACAAAAAAAAAACTAATAAACCCCTAACAAACCATAAAAATCCTTAAAAATCCCTAATAAACCCTAATAAAAACTAATAAAACCTAATAAAACAATGATAAAACCCAAAAAATACCATCAAAACCCTAATAAACCTTGACACACCATAATAAAACCTAATAATACCCAACTGACCCCAATAAACAAAAAAATGCAAACAAACCATTAAAAAGACCTAAAAACCCTAATAAACCATAATCTATTATAATAAAACCTAATAAACTATAAAAAATGCTCCCAAAAACTAAAAAAATTATAATAATACCAAAAAAGTCCTAACAACCACTTATATATATTATCAAAAACATAAAAATAATCATATACCCTAATAAAAACAATAACAAACCCTAGTAAACCCTAAAAATCCCTAAAAACACTAATAAACACTACTCAACCCTAATAAACCCTAAAGATACCTACTCAACCCTAATAAAACCCTAAAAATACCTACTCAACCCTAATAAACCTTAACACACTATAATAAACCATAATAAACCCCACTAAACCCTAAAAACGCAAATATACCATTAAAACCCCTAAAACCCCTAATAAATGATAATAAAACCTAACAAAGCCTAAAAGAACTAATAAACCCTAATAAACCCTGATAAACCCTAAAAAACCCTAATATACCCTCTTAAAAATTAATAAACCATAATGAACGATAATAAACCCTAATAAATCCTAAACATACCCAAATATACCATAATATACCATAATATACCCTAATAAACCAAACTCAATCCTAATAAAACTCTAAAAATACCTAATATACCCTAAAAAACCTTAACACACCATTATAAACCTTAATAAAATCCAAATAACCCCCACCAAACCCTAAAAATGCTAATATATCAATAAAAACCCTAAAACCCTAACAAACCACAAGAAATGTTAGTAACACCTAAAAATTCTAAAAATTGATAGTAAACCCTAAAAATACCTCAAATAAAAATAATTGTAATAATGCACGTGCAAGTGAATATGCATGTGCATGGTTTAAATAATAAATCATAATGCAATTGCATGTGCATATGCCTGCGCATTTGCATGTGAATGATAATAAATAATAAATAATAAATAATAATTCATGTGAATAACATATGTATGCGCATGTGCATGTGAATGATAATAAATAATAAATAATAACCCACATCCATGTGAATGTGCATGTGCATGTGCATGTGCATGGTAATAAACAATATGTAATAACCAAGTCCACATGAATGTGCATTTCCATGTGAATGATAATAAAGAATAAATAATAACACATGTGATAATTGAATAATGCATGTGCATTGTGTGTGCACGTGCATGAGAATAAATAATAATAACACATGTGATAATAGAATAACTCAAGTGCATTTCATTTTCATGTGTATGATAATAAATAATATATACTAACGCACGCGCATGTGCATTTACATGTAATGATAATGACGCATGCACATGCATGGTAACAAATAATAAATAACAACGCATGTGCATGTGCATTTGTATTTGATGATACAAACAAAAATAATAATAACAATAATAGTAATAATAATAGATTAACACAAGTTCATTTAATGTGCACATGTATAATAGTAAATAATAAATGAATAAAAATAAATAAGAACGCATATGCATGTGCATGTGTGTTTACATTTGATGATAAAAATAATAAAAACAATAATAGAAATAATATTAATAATAACAACGCACGTGATAATAGAATAATGCATGTGCATTGAATGTGCGTGTATGTGCATTCACATGTGCATTTGAATGTGATGATAACAACAACAACAACAACAACAACCACAACAATAACCACAATAATAATAATAAAAATAATAATAACAATGCATGTGACAATAAAATAATGTGTGTGAATTTCTTGTGCACGTGCATTGTAATAAAAATATAATAATAACGCACATGCATGTTCATGTGCATGTGGACGAGATGATGATAATAATAATAATAATAACAGTAATAATAAGTTATAGTTTTTTGAAAAAACATCAAACAGTGCAGAAATGCTAGAAATGGGGTCTCAAAAAACCTAATAAATCACAGAGTCATTGAAAAAGGCATAACATCTTTATTTGGTGTCCATTTCTGCTCCGTGAATAGTCAAACTGAATATTAGGGAACAAAGTATGATCAAAATAGGTTCCATAGGCTGAACAGACACACAGATTAGAAGTTATGACCATTTTTAGTAAAATTTGATAGGGATCTGTACACAGAAATGGAGTTTTGGATGCCCTCTGATGGGTTTTTGGGATTTTAGGGTCTCAATCACGACTTTGAATATGTTAAATTCATCATTCTGGGTAGATCTCTTCACAATTATTGATTTGATATGTGGTTGAGCTCAAACGGACAACCGAAGGGAATGTTATGGTCGTTTGAAGTTTAACTTTTTTTTTGGAGTGGTATAACTAATATATCTTATATTTATTTGATCTTCTCATAGATTCTACTAAACTTGGTCCTCAATCATCTCACGAGATTTGATTTTCCTCGTCATAATGCTCAAACAGACACCCGAAGGAGAAGTTTTGCCTATTTTAGTGAGATGTGGGCTTCTTAGGTTTTTAGGCGCTCTGAGAGTTGCACAATTTAAAACGACAATAACTTATTCTATGTGTGTTATTTTTGGCTCTACCACATATCAAATCAAATATTGTGAAAAGATACACACTTTGGTAACCACTGGAACTCTTTTTGACACTCTTCAACCCCCAAAAATACCCAAATCCCTTTGGATGGTCAAAAGATTGGCTTCTGGTGTCTGTTTTGCAATAACTTCTTCTATGGGTATCTTTTTTTCCTCTACCACATATCAAATCGAAGCTTGAGACTATACCTACACTACTATAACAACTGAATCACCTTCTCACATCCTTGAAGGCCCAAAGGTACTTAATCCCTCCCAAAACCATAACTTCTACTCCGGGAGTCCGTTTTGCCTCTACCATATATCAAATCGACATTTTCGACTAGATCTACACATCTGTGACCAATAGAAAGACCTTATCAAGTTCTTAAAGTCCCAAAAGGTCCTTAATTCCTTAAAATGTCCATAACATCTGCTATGGGTGTCTGTTTCACCTCTACAACATATCAAATTGAAGCTTGTGACTAGCTCTACACATCTGTGACAACCATGAATAACTAAATAACCCTAACAAACCATTAATAACACCAAAAATTCTAAAAACCATTAAAAACAATGAAAACCCCTAACAAAACCTAACAAACCCTATCAAATACTATGAAACCCTCACAAACCCTATCAAACCCAAACAAACCCTAACAAACCCCAAAATACCCTAAAAACATAAAAAAAATATAAATAACCCTAACAAACCCCAATAATTACTAAGAAACCCCAATAAACACAAAAAACCCTAAGAAGCCCTAAAAACCCCCAATGAAACCGTAAGAAAACATAACATAACCCTAAAACCCTAAAAACTTAAAAAAACACAAAGCAACCCAAAGAAACACTAACACACCCTTAGAAACCCTAACACATCCTTAGAAACTCTAACACACCCTTAGAAACCCTAGCACACCCTTAGAAACCCCAACACAACCATAGAAACCCAAACACAACCATAGAAACCCTTAGAAACCAAATCACACCCTTAGAAACCCTAAACTGCCCGTAAAAACCCTAACCCACCCTTAGAAACCCTAACACACCCTTAGAATCCCTAACAAACCCTTATACACCCTAAATCACTCTAATAAGAACTAATAAATCCTAAAAAACCCTAACAACCAATAATAAAGCATAATGAACCCATATAAACCCTAAATCCCACTACTAAACCCTAATAACCACTAATAAATCGTAATAACCCCTAAAAACCCTATTAGACCCCAATAAAAGCTACAAAATACCTAAAACCCAAATATACTACAAAAACGCTATTAAACCATTCAAAATGATAATATTCACAAAAAAACCCATATAATCTCGAAAAAACCTGACAAAACCCAAAAAAACCCCCTAAAATCCCAAAAAAACGCAAAAAAACCCTAACAAAGCATAAAAAGTCCAAACACACCCATAAAACCCAAAAAAAATGCATAAAACCACAAAAAACTCAAACAAACTATAACAAACCCTAAAAACCCTAACAACCACTAATAACCCCTAAGAACCACTAATAAAGCCCAATAACCCAGAAAACCCACTATTAAACCCTAAAAAACCTAATAAACACTAATAAATCATAATAACCTGTAATAAACACTAACAAAATATATTAGACCCTAATAAACACTAAAAAAATCTCTAAAACATCTAATATACAAAAAAACACTATTAAACCCTAATAAACCCTAATAATGACTAAAAACCCTTACAAACCCAACAAAACACTACAAAAATCTCCAAATTATAGCCTATAAAACCCCACAACCCACTAATAAACCCTAAGAAACCCCAGTAAACCCTAACAAATCATAATAAACCCTAATAAATATTAATAAAACCAAATACACGTTACTACACCCTAATAAATTAAATAAACCCTAATAAATCCTAAATAACCCTAAAAAGGTTGAAAACCCCTAGAAAAAGCTATTAATACCTACGAAAAGCCCAATAAAACACTAATATACAATAAAAAATGATAATAAACTGTAACAAATCCTAAAGAACAAAAATAAACCCTAAATAACCCTAATAAACCCTAAAGAACCATATTAAACTCTAAAGAACACTAAAAACCCCTAAAGAACCCAAAATACGCTAAAACATATTATATAAACCCTAAAAACTGCTACAATAACCAAACAAACCCTAAAACACATTAAAAACCCTAACAAACCCTATCAATCCCAAGAAAACAAATAAACCCATAAACCCCCCACAACCATTATAAAGCCATCAGATACCATAAAAACCCTTAACCACCTGTTAACATCCCTAAAAAATCCTAAAAAACACTACAAACCATAAACAACCATTAAAACCCTAAAAAAGGATTCAAATAGATACATAAACCCTAAAAACATTACCTAAACCCTAAATGCACTACATGAACCCTAGAATTGTAACATAAACCCTAAAAAAACAACATAAACCCAAAAAAATGCAACATAAACATTAAAAAACGCTACATAAAACCTAAAAACACAATATAAACCCAAAAAACACTACATGAATCCTAAAAAAGTTACATAAACCCTTATAAATGCAACATAAATGCTACATCACCCCAAAAAATGCAACATAAACCCAGAAAATGAAACCTAAACCATAATAAATGCAACATAAAATTTAAACCCTAAACATGCTACACAAACCCTAAAAACGATACACAAACCCTAAAAATGATACATAAAACCTAAAAACGCTAACTAAAACCTAAAAATGCTACATAAATACTAAAAATGCTATATAAACTCTAAAAACTCTATAAAAACCATAAAAAATGCTACAAAAACACTAAAGACACTTCAGACCCCTCAAAAATATTATAACCTAATATACCGTAATATATAAAATTAAACCCTAATAAACCCCTTAAAACCACTAATAACTCTAAAAACCCTAATAAACACTAATAAATTGTAATAACCTGTAATAAATCCTAACATACTCTATTATACCCAAATAAATGCTAAAAAATCCCTAAAACCCCTAATATACAATAATAAACACCATTAAACCATAATAAACCTAATAATCACTAAAAACCCTAAAACACCCGACCAAACATTACAAAAGCTCCAAATAATAGCCTAAAAAACCCTACAACCCACTAATAAACCCTAACAAACCCTAATAACCCAAAAATAAATCGTAACAAACTATAAAAACCCCAAATAAATCGTAACAAATCGTAACAACGCCAACTAAATCGTAACAAACTGAAACAAATGATAAACCCCCCTAATAAACTGCAATAAACCCCAAAAAATCATAATAAACCCTAATAAATCATAATAAACCCAAATACACATTACTAAACCCTAATAAATAAAATTAATCCTAAGAAACCCTAATATATCCCAAATAACCCTAAAAAGGTTGATATACCCTAGAAAAATCTATTAATGCCTACAAAAGCCCAATTAAACCCTAATATAAAACAAAAAACACTAATAAACTGGAAAAAAATCCTAAACAACACTAATAAACCCTAAAGAACCCTAATAAACCCTAAATAACCTTATTAAACACTAAAGAACACTAAAAAAACCCTAAAGAACCCAAAAAACGCTAAAACACAATCTATAAACCCTAAAAACCGCAACAATACACAAACAAACCCTACAACACACTAAAAAACCCTAACAAACCCTATCAATCCCAAAAAAAAACAAATAAACCCATAACCCCCCCCCCAAAAAAAAACCATTAAAAATCCATCAGAGACCATAGAAAACCATTAACACTCATTAACAACCCTTCAAAACCCTAAAAAAACTACAAACCATAAATAGCCATTAAACCCTAAAAAGGGCTTCAAATAGATACCTAAACCCTAAAAATGTTACCTAAACCCTTAAAAATTCCACAAAAACCCTATAACAGCAACATATACAAAAAAACGCAACCTAAACCCAAAAAATGCAACATAAACCCTTAAAGCACTACATAAAACCTAGAACTGTAACATAAACCTTAAAGAAAACAACATAAACCATAAAAATGACACATAAACATTAACAAATGCTACATTAAACCTAAAAACACAATATTAACCCTAAAAAACTACATGAACTCAAATAAAATTACATAAAACCTAAAAAAATGCAACATAAACGCTATATCACCCCTAAAAATGCAACATAAACCCAGAAAACGCAACATAAACCATACTAAATGCTACATAAAACCTAAAACTTAAACACACTACATAAACCCTAAATACATTACATAATCCTTAAAAATTATAAAAAATTCTAAAATAGCTAACTAAACACTAAAAAATCTACAAAAACACTAAAAATGAAATATAAACTCTTATAACGCTACACAAACCCTAAAAAATGCTACAAAAACCCTAAAAATGCTTTAAAACCCTAAAAAATATTAAACCCTAATACACCATAATATAAAATGTTAAACCCTAATAAACCCCTAATAAACTCTAATAATCCCAAAAAACCTTAAGAAACTCTACTCAACACTAATAAAACCCCAAAATTACCTAATAAACACTAATAAATGATAATAAATCCTAATAAACCCTAAAAGCACTTTAAGAAAACCTAAATAACCCTAACCAACCCTATCCAACCCTAATAGACACTAATAAACACTAATAAACCATAATAAACCCCAAAAGACCCTATAAAGCCCTAATAAACCATAAATAAAGTCCAATAAACCCAACTCTACCCTAACAAACCTTAACACACTGTAATGACCCCTAATAAAACCCTACAAAACCCTAATAAAGAAAAAAAATGCTAGTATACCTTAAAAAATCCCTAAAAACCCTAAAAAACTCTAATATAACCTAATAAACCCTAAAAACTCTCAGAAACAATAAAAAAAATAAT
The DNA here is from genome assembly GCA_963277665.1 of Viscum album. Lineage (NCBI taxonomy): Eukaryota > Viridiplantae > Streptophyta > Magnoliopsida > Santalales > Viscaceae > Viscum > Viscum album. Next base: position 3,370,537 of record CAUJRU010000031.1, on the reverse strand, counting down.
CACAAATAATAAAAATGCGCTATATTACCTAAAAAGACCTAAAAACACTATTATAACCTAATAAAGACAAAAAAAACTAATATACATTAAAAATCCATAAAACCCCTAGTAAACCATAATAAACTCTAATATAACCTAAGAAACCCTAAAAATTTCCACAAACATAAACAAAATGCTCACAAACAATAAAAACATGACATATTGTCTAAAAAGTCCAAACAAACACTAATATAACCTAATAAAACAAAAATAATAATAAACCCCAAACAAACCCTTGTAAACCCTAAAAATCTCTTATAAACCCTAATAAAACCATAATAAAACCCTAAAGGTAACTTCTCAACCCTAATAAACCATGACATACCCTAACAAAACCTAATAAAACCCATCTAAACCCCAATAGAAAAACGCAAATAAACCATTAAAAAGTCCTAGAATCCCCAATAAACCATAATTAATTCAAATAAAAGCTAATAAACCATTAAAAATGCTCACAGACACTAAAAACATGCTAATATAACCTAAAAAGTCATAACAACCGCATATAAATATTAACCAAAACTGAAAAACACTCATATACCCTAATAAAAACACTAACAAACCATAGTAAACCCTATAAATCCCTAACAAACCCTAATAAACCGTACTCAACCCTAATAAACCCTAATAAAACCTTAAAGAAACAATCTCAACTCTAATAAAACCCTAAAAATACCTACTCAACCCTAATAAACTATAACACACCATAATAAACCATAAGAAACCCCACTAAACCCTAAAAAATTCAAATATACCATTAAAAAGCCCTAAAACCACTAATAAATTCTAATAAAACATAACAAAGCATAAAAGCGCTAATAAACCCAAATAAAAACTACTAAACACTAAAAAACCCTAATATACCCTATTAAAAATTATTAAACCATAATAAACCATAATAAACCCTAATAAATCCTAAAACTACCCAAATATACCATAATATACGATAATAAACCCAACTCAATCCTAATAAAACCCTAAAAATACAGAATAAACCCTAATAAACTATGAAATACTATAATAAACCCTAATAAAATCATAATAACCCCCACCAAACCCTAAAAACGCTAATATACCATTAAAAACCCTAAAACACTAACAAACCATAATAAATGTTAATAACACCTAAAAAACCATAAAAATGATTGTAAAACCTAAAAATACCTCTAATAATAATTGTAGTAATAACGCATGTGCTAGTGCATATGCATGGGCATGGTTTAAATAATAAATCATAACATACGTGCATGTGCATATGCGTACGCATTTGCATGTGAATGATAATGAATAATAAATTATAAATAATAACGCATGTGAATTGCATGTGTTTGTGCATGTGCATGTGAATGATAATAAATAATAAATAATTATGCACAAACAAGTACATGTGCATGGAAATAAACAATAAATAATAACCAAGTCCACATGAATGTGCAATTTCATGTGAATGATAATAAATAATAAACAATAACACGTGTGATAACAGAATAACGCATGTGCATTGCATGTGCACGTGCATTAGAATAAATAATAATAACACATGTGATAATATAATAACTCAAGTGCATTGCATTTGCATGCTTATGATAATATATAATATATAATAATGCACGTACATGTGCATTTACATGTATTGATAATGATAATGACACATGCACGTGCATGGTAATAAATAATAAATAACAACGCATGTGCATGTGCATTTGTATTTGATGATACAAACAACAACAACAACAAGAATAATAATAATAATAATAATAATAATAATAATAGAATATCGCAAGTGCATTTCATGTGCACATACATAGTAGTATATAATAAATATATAATAATAAATAAGAACACACATGCATGTGCATGAGCATTTACATTTGATGATAATATTAATAATACTAATTGTAATAATAATAATAATAATAACGCTTGCACGTGCTTGGTAATAAATAAAAAATAGCAACTCACATGCATGTTCATTTTCATGTGATAATGATAATAATAATGATAATGATGATGATAATAATAATAATAATAATAATAATAATAAAATAATAATACAGGTTCATTGCATATGCAGGTACATGGTAATAAATAATAAATAATAATGCTCGTGCATTTAAATTTGCATGTGATGATAGTAATAATAACAACAGTAGTAATAATAGTAGTAGTAGTTGTGATAATAGTAGTAGTACTAATGCATATGATTATAGAATATTGCATATGCATTATGTGTGCATGTGTGCATGTGAATGGTAATAAATAATAACTCTTGTGCATTGCATTTGCATGTGATGAAGAAGATGATAATAATAATAATAATAATATTATTATTATTATTAATAATAACAACGCATGTGATAATAGAATAACGCACATTCATTGAATGTGCATGTATGTGCATTTGGATGTGCATTTTCATGCGATGATAATAATAACAAAAACAACAACAACAACAACAACAACAAAAACAACAACAACAACAACAACAACAACAATAATAATAACAATAATAATAACAACGCATGTGATAATAAAATAACGTGTTTGCATTGCATGTGCATGGTAATAAAAATATTATAATAATGCACGTGCAGGTTCATGTGAAATTTCATGAGTTTATGATAATAATAATAATAATCATAACAGTAACAATAAGTTATATTTGTTTGCAAAAATAGCCGACATGACAAAAGTGCTAGAAATGGTGTCTGGAAAAACCTAACAATTCACAGAATCATTAGAAAAGAAATAACTTCTTCTTCAGGTGTCCATTTCTGCTCTGTGAACATTGAAACTCAATCTCATGGAATGAACTACGATAAAAACATGTTTTAGAGGCCAAACAGACACATAGATAAGAAGTTATGACCATTTTATGAAAAAATTGATACAGACCCGGACACAGAAATGGAGTTTTGGAGGCATTCTGAGGGGTTTTTGGGATTTTATGATTCCAAACATGACTTGAACTATGTTCAAGTTATACTTTATCATAGATCTCATCGCTTCCTTCGATTTGATATGTGGTAGAGTTCAAACGGAAAACTGGGGTGAATGTTATGGCCTTTTGAAGTTGGATTTTTTTAGAGTGGTATAACTAATATATATTATATTTCTTTGATCTTATCATGGTTTCTATTAGACTTGGTCCTCACACATCTCACGAGCTTTTATTTTACTAGTCATAGAGATCAAACAGACACCCGAAGGAGAAGTTATTCCTATTTTAGTTAGTTGCCGGTTTCATAGGTTTTTAGGCTCTAGGAGGGTCACTCAATTTAAAATGACAATAACTTCTGCTATGTGTGTTCATTTTGGCTCTACCACATATCAAATCTAAGATTGTGGAAAAGACACGCACTCTGGTAACCACTGGAAGCCTTTCTGACATTCTTCAACCCCCCAAAAGACCTAAAATCCCTTTGGATGGTCAAAAGACTGGCTTCTTGTGTCCGTTTTGCAATAACTTCTTCTATGGGTGTCCATTTTTCCTCTACTACATATCAAATAGAATCTTGAGACTAGAGCTACACTCTTATAACCAATGAAGCACCTTATCACATCCCTTAAGGGCCAAAAAGGTACTTAAACCCTCCAAAAGACCACAACTTCGACTTCGAGAGTCCATTTTTCCTCTAATATATATCAAATCAAACTTTCGACTAGATCTACACATCTATGACTAATACGAACACATTATCACGTTCTTAAAGACCCAAAAGGTCATTAAGTCCTCCAAATGAGAATAACATCTGGACTGGGTGTGTGTTTCACCTCTACCACATATCTAATTGAAGTTTGCGACTAGCTCTACATATCTGTGACAACCATGAACAAATAAATATCCCTAACAAACCATGAATAACTCCATAAACCCTAAACACCATTAAAAACAATGTAAAACCCTAAAAACCCCCAACAATCCCTAAAAAACCCCAATAAGCACTAAGAAACCCCAATAAACACAAAAAAACCCTAAGAAACCCTAAGAAAACATAACATAACCCTAAAAATCCTAAAAACCCTTAAAAAACCCTAATCAAACCTAAGAAAAACTAACACACCCTTAGAAACCCTAACACGCCCTTAGAAAGCCTAGCACACCCTTAGAAACCCTAGCACACCCTTAGAAACCAAAACACACCCACAGAAACCCTAACACAACCTTAGAAACCATTAGAAACTATACCACACCTTTAGAAACCCTAACACGCCAATAAAAACCCTAACCCGCCCTTAGAAACCCTAACACACCCTAAGAAACCCTAACAAACCCTTAGACACCCTAAATCACTCTAACAAGAAATAATAAATCCTAAAAATCCCTAAAAACCAATAATAAACCATAATAAACTCAAATAAACCCTAAAACCCACTACTAAATCCAAATAAACACTAATAAATCGTAATAAACCCTAAAAACCCTATTATACACCAATAAAAGCTAAAAAATACCTAAAAACCAAAATATACAACGAAAATGCTATTAAACCATTCAAAATGCTAATATTAAAAAAAACCCTATCAAACCCGACAAAACCCGACAAACCCCAAAAACGCTAAAATAACTCTAACAAAGCATAAAATATCCAAAAACACCCATAAAACCAAAAAAAATGTATAATACCCCAAAGAACTCAAACAAAATGTAACAATCTCTAAGAACCCTAAATAAACCAAAAAAACCCTAACAACCACTAATAACCTCAAAGTACCACTAATAAAACCTAATTACCATGAAAACCCACTATTAAACCCTAAAAACCCAAATAAACACTAATTAATCATAAAAACCTATAATAAACCCTAACAAACACTATTAGACCCTAATAAACACTACAAAAGCCCTAAAACCTCTAATATACAATAAAAACACTATTAAACCATAATAAACCCTAATAATAACTACAAACCCTAACAAACCAGACAAAACACTACACAAATCTCCAAATAATAGCCTACAAAACCCTACAACACACTAATAAACCCTAAAAAACCCTAAGAAACCCCAACAATCCCTAAAAATCATAATAAACCCTAATAAATCATAATAAACCCAAATACACGCTACTAAACCCTAATAAATAAAATAAACCCTAATAAATCCTAAATAAGCCTTAAATGGTTGATAAACCCTAGAAAAAACTATTAATGCCTACAAATGCCCAATAAAACCCTAGTATATAATAAAAAACACTAATAAACTATACCAATTCCCAAAGAACACTATTAAACCCTAAAGAACCCTAATAAACCCTAAAGAACCATATTAAACTCTAAAGAACACTAAAAAACCCTAAAGAACCCAAAAAATGCTGAAACACATTATATAAATCCTAAAACTCGTTACAGTACCCAAACAAACCCTAAAACACACTAACAACCCATATCAATCCCAAAAAAAATAAACCCATAAACCCCCACAACCATTAAAAAGCCATGAGATACCAAAAAAACTCTTAAACACCCGCTGACATCCCTTAAAAACCCTAAAAAAACACTAAAAACCATAATCAACCATTAAAACCCTAAAAAAGTATTCAAATATATACATAAACCCTAAAAACATTACATAAACCCTAAAAGCACTACATGAACCCTAGAACTGTAACATATACCCTAAAAAAACAACATAAACCCTAAAAAACGCTACATAAAACCTAAAGATACAATATAAACCCTAAAACACTACATGGACGTTAAAAACATTACATAAACCCTAAACAATTCAACATAAATGCTACAACACCCCTAAAAACGCTACATAAACCCAGAAAACGCAACATAAACCCTAAAAAATGCAACATAAAATCTAAACCCTAAACACGCTACATAAACCCTAAAAATGTTACATAAACCCTAAAAATGATACATAAATACTAAAACTCTTAACTAAAACCTAAAAATGCTACAAAAACACTAACAATTCTAATATAAACTCTAACAATGCTACAAAAGCACTAAAAATGCTACAAAAACCCAAAATATGCTTCAATACCCTCAAAAATATTAAATCCAATGTACCATAATATAAAAAATTAAACCCTAATAAACCCCTAATAAACCCCTAAAGAATCACTAAAGGAACTAAAAATTCCCCATAAACCCTAACAATTGCTACAAAAAATAAAAAAATGCTTCAAAACACACAAAATGCAAAAGAACCCCAAAAAATGTAAAAATAACCCTAACAAAGCATAAAAAATCCAAACACACCCATAAATACCAAAAAAAGGAATGAAACCTCAAACAATTCAAACAAACCGTAAGAAACCCTAAAAACCCTAACAATACCTAACAAGCCCTAACAATCACTAATAACCCCTAAGAACCACTAATAAACCCAAATAACCCCTAAAACCCACTATTAAACCCTAAAAACCCTAATAAACACTAATAAATCATAGTAACCTATAATAAACCCTATCAAACTCTATTAGACCCTAATAAATTCTAAAAAATCCCTAAAACCCCTAATATTCAACAAAAACACTATTAAACCACAATAAACCCTAATAATCACTAAAAACCCTAATAGGCCCGACAAAACGCTACAAAAACCTCCAAATAATAGCCTACAAAATCCGACAACCAACTAATAAACCCTAACAAACCCTAATAAACCCAAAATAAATCATAACAAACCCTAACAACCCAAAATAAATGGTAACATATCCTAACAACGCCAAATATATTGCAACAAACCGAAACAAATCGTAACAAACCCCTAATAAACTGCAATAAACCCTAACAAATCATACTAAACCCTAATAAATCGTAATAAACCCAAATACACATTACTAAACCCTAAGAAATAAAATAAACCTTAATAAACCCTAATAAATCCCAAATAACCCTAAAAGGGGTTGATAAATCCTAGAAAAAGCTTTTAATGCCTACAAAAGCCCAATAAAACCCTAATATATAATACAAAATGCTAATAAACCGTAAAAAATCCTAAAGAACACTAATAAACCCTAAAGAACCCTAATAAACCCTAGAGAACCATATTAATCTCTAAAGAACACTAGAAATACCAAAGAACCCAAAAAATGCTAAAACACATTATATAAACCCTAAAAACAGCTACAGTACCCAAAAAAAACCTAAAACACACTAAAAGGCCTAACAACACCTGTCAATCCCAAAAAAACAAATAAAGCCATCAAAACCCCCAAAAACCATTAAAAAGCCATCAGATACCATAAAAACCATAAACACCCGTTAACAAACCTTAAAAACCCTAAAAAACACTACAAACCATAAACAACCACTAAAACCCAAAAAAAGGATTCAAATAGATACATAAACCCTAAATACATTACATAAACCCTAAAAAATGCAACAAAAACCCTACAAATGCAACATAAACCAAAAAACGCAACATAAACCCAAAAATGCTACATAAACCCTAAAATCACTACATAAACCCTAGAACTGTAACAAAAACCCAAAAAAACACAACAAAAACCCTAAAACGCAACATAAACATTAAAAAATGCTACATAAAACCTAAAAACACAATATAAACCCTAAAAACACTCCATGAACCCTAAAAATGTTACATAAACCCTAAAAATGCAACATAAATGCTACATCACCCCTAAAAACTCTACATAAAACAAGAAAACGCAACATAAACCCTAAAATATGCTACATAAAACCTAAACCCTAAACACGCTACATAAACCCTAAAAAAGTTACATAAACCCTAAAAATGATAGGTATAATCTAAAACTGCTAACTAAACCCTAAAAAGGCTACATAAACACTAAAAATGCTACATAAACTCAAACAACGCTACACAAACCCTAAAAAATGCTACAAAAACCCTAAAGACGCTTTAAAACCCTCAAGAATATTAAACCCTAATATAACATAACATAAAAAATTAAACCATAATAAACCCCTTATAAACTCTAATAATTTCGAAAAACACCTTATAATCCCTAAAATCCTAAGAAACTCTACTCAACCCAAATAAAACCGCAAATATACCTAATAAACCCTAATAAATGATAATAAATCATAATAAACCCTAAGAACACGTTAATAAAACCTAAACAACCCTAACCAACCCAAATAGAAATTAATAAACACTAAAAAATCCAAATGAACCCCAAAAAACCGTAAAAAGCACTAATAAACCATAAATAAATCCAAATAAACCCTACATAACTGTAACAAACATTAACACACCATAATAACCCCTAATAAAACCCTACAAAACCCTAATAAAGAAAAAAATTCTAGTATACCTTAAAATATCCCTAGAAACCCTGATATACTCTAATATAACCTAATAAGGCCTAAAAACGCTAACAAACCATAAAAACGATCACAAAAAATAAAAATGTGCTATATTACCTAAAAAGACCTAAAAACACTAATATAACCTAATAATGACAAAAAACACTAATATACCTTAAAAATCCCTAGAAACCATAATAAACTCTAATATAACCAAAGAAACCCTAAAACGCTCACAAACCAAAACAAAATGCTCACCAACAATACAAATATGTTATATTATCTAAAAAGACCTAACAAATACTAATATAACCCAATAAAACAAAAAAAACTAATAAGCCCCTGACAAATACTAATAAACCCTAAAAATCCATAATAAACCCCAATAAAAATGAATAAACCCTAATAAAACCCTAATAAAACCCTAAAAAAACCTTCTCGACGCTAATAAACCTTGACACACCCTAACAAAACCTAAAAAACCCAACTAAACCCCAATAAAGAAAAAAAATGCAAACAAACCATTAAAAATATCTAAAAACCCTAATAAACAATAATAAATTCAAATAAAAATTAATAAACCATTAAAAATGATCACAAACACTAAAAAAATGCTAATAAAACCTAAAAAGTCATAATAACCCCACTATATATTAACAAAAACTAAAAAACACTCATATAGCCAAATAAAAATGCTAACAAACCCTAGTAAACCATAAAAATCCCTAACAAACCGTAATAAACCGTACTCAACCCTAATAAACCCAAATAAAACCTTAAAGATACCGAATCAACCAAAATAAAACCCTAAAAATACCTACTCAAAACTAATAAATCGTAACACACCATAGTAAACCATAATAAACCACACTAAACCCTAAAAACGCAAATAAATCATTAAAAATCCCTAAAACCCCTAATAAATGCTAATAAAACCTAAAAAATCTTAAAAGCGCTAATAAACCCGAATAAACACTACTAAACACTAAAAAACCATATTATTCCATATTAAAAAATTAATAAACCATAATGAACCATAATAAACCCTAATAAATTCTAAACATACCCAAATATATCATAATATACCATAATATACCCTAATAAACCCAACTCAATCCTAATAAAACACTAAAAATACTTAATAAACCCTAATAACCCTTGACACACAATAATAAACCCTAATAAAATCCTAATAACCCCCAGCAAACACTAAAAATGGTAATATACCATTAAAACCCCTAAAACCCTAATAAACCATAATAAATGTTAATAACCCCTAAAAATCCTAAAAAATGATAGTAAACCCTAAAAATACCTCTAATAATAGTAGAAGTAATAACGCAGGTGAATGTGCATACGCATGTGCATGGTTTAAATAATAAATCATAATGAATGTGCATGTGCATATGCATGCGCATTTTCATTCAAACGATAATAAATAATAAATAATAAATAATAACACATTTGAATTGAATGTGTATGTGCATGTGCATGTGAATGATAATAAATATTAAATAATAAGGCACATCCAAGTGCATGTGCATGTTCGTGAACATGTGCATGTGCATGTTCGTGAACATGTGCATGGTAATAAACAATAAATAATAACAAATTCCTTATGAAAGTGAATTTTCATGTGAATGATAATAAATAATAAATAATAACACATGTGATAATAGAATAATGAAACTGTATTTTGTGGGCACATGCATGAGAATAAATAATAATAACACATGTGATAATAGAATAATGCATGTGCATTGCATTTTCATGTGAATGGTAATAAATAGTATATAATAACCCACATGTATGTGCATTTAAATGTAATGATAATGATAATGATAATGAAAAATGCTCGTGTATGGTAATAAATAATAAATAACAACGCACGTGCACGTGCATTTGTATTTGATGATATAAACAATAACAACAACAACAATACTAATAATGATAGAATAACTCAAGTGCATTGCATGTGCACGTGCATAGTTGTAAATAATAAATAAATAATAGTAAATAAGAACAAATATGCATGTGCATGTGCATTTACATTTGATAATAATATTAATAATACTAATTGTAATAAAAATAATAATAATAACGTATGCGCATGCATGGTAATAAATAATAAATAACAACACACATGCATGTGGATTTGCATGTGATAATGATAATAATAATGATAATGATAATAATAATATTAATATTAATAACTCTGATAATAATAATAATAATAATAATAATAATAATAAAAAGAATATTACAAAAAGTGCATTTCAAATGCACGTGAAACGTAATAAATATTAAATGATAACGCACGTGCATCTACATTTGCATGTGATGATAATAATAATAATAACAGTAGTAGTAGTATTGATAATAGTAGTAGTACCAATGCATGTGATAATAGAATATAGCATGTGCACTATGTGTGCACGAGCATGGTAATAAATAATAACACACGTGCATTTCATTTTCATGTGATGATGATGACGATGATAATAATAATAATAATAATAATAATAATAATAATAATAACGTGTGTGATAATAGAATAACGCACGTGCATTGAATTTGTGTGTTTATGTATTTGTATGTGTATTTACATGTGAATTTGCATGTGATGATAATAAAAATAACAACAAAAACAACAACAAGAACAACCACAATAATAATAATAACAATGAGAATAACAACGTATGTGATAATAAAATAACGTCTGTGCATTGCATGTGCACGTTCAAGGTAATAAAAAATAAATAATAATGCATGTGCATGTGCATGTGCATATGCATGGGATGATAATAATAATAATAACAATAACAGTAATAATAATAAAAACAATAATTACAACAACGCATGTGATAACAGAATAACGCACGTGTATTTCATGTGCAGTGCATGATAATAAAAAATAACTCATAGCGCATGTGATGATAATAATAACCATAATAGTAATATTAATAATAATAGCGTATGCGATAATAGAATAACGCACATGTATTGAATGTACACATGTAAGGTAATAAATAATTACACACATGAATTTTCATTTTCATTTGATGATAATAACAATAATTACAATAATAGTAATAATAACAATAATAATAAAAATTCATGTGATAATAGAATTATGTTGGTGCATTGCGTGTGCGCGTGCATGGTAATAAATAATAACAGATGCGCATGTGTATTTGCATGTGATGATAATAATAATAATACTATTAGTACTAATAATAATAACAACAATAACAAAAAAATATGCACGCACATATAAATAAATAATATATAGTAAATAATAAATAATAACGCACGTGCATCTGCATTTTCATGTGACGATAATAATAATAATAATTGTAATAACAATAATAGTAATGATAACAATGATAATGATAATAATGACAATGATTATAATGATAATAATAACGTGTGTGATAATAGAATAACACACATCCTAACAAACCCTACCAAAACGAAACAAACCCTAACAACCAGTAATAACCCCTTAGAACCACTAATAAACCCAAATAACACCTCAAACCCACTATTAAACCCTAAAATCCTATTAAACACAAATAAATCATTGTAACCTAAAATAAACCCTAAAACCCTATTAGAGTCTAATAAAAGCTACAAATACCCTAAAAACCCCGATATAAAATAAAAAACACTATTTCACAATAATAAATCCTAATAATAACTAAAAACTCTAACAAACCCAACAAACCACTACAAAACCCACCAAATAATAGCCTACGAAACAATAGAACCTTCTAATAAACCCTAACAAACCCTAATAACCCCATAATAAATCGTAACAAACCCTAACAACCCCAATTAAATCGTAACAAATCCTAAAAATGCCAAATAAATCATAACAAACTGAAACAAACCATAACAAACCACTAATAAACTGTAATAAACCCTAACAAATCATAATAAACCCTAATAAATCGTAATAAACCCAAACACATGTTAATAAACTCTAATAAATAAAATAAACACTTAGAGACCCTAATAAATCCTAAATAACAATAAAAAGGTTGATAAACCTTAGAAAAAGCTATCAATGCCTACAAAATCCCAATAAAACCCAAATATACAATAAAAAATGCTAATAAATCGTAACAAATCCTAAAGAACACTAATAAACCCTAAAGAACCCTAATAAACCCTAAAAACCATAAGAAACTATAAAGAACACTAAAAACCCTAAAGAACCCAAAAAACGCAAAAACACATTATATAAACCCTAAAAACCGCTACAATACCCAAGCAAACCCTAAAACATACTAAAAATCCTAACAACCCCTATCAATCCTGAAAAAACAAATAAACCCTTAAAACCCCCAAAAAACCATTGAAAACCCATCAAATTCTATAATAGCCATAAACACCCGTTTACAACCATTAAAAACCCTAAAAACTAGTACAAACCATAAACAACCATTAAAACCCTAAAAAAGGCAACAAATAGATACATAAACCCAAAAAACATTACATCAACCCTAAAAATGCAACATAAACCCCAAAAACACAACATAAACCCAAAAAATGCAACATAAACCCAAAAAATGCAACATAAACCCAAAAAGCACTACATAAACCCTAGAACCGTAACATAAACCCTATACAACGCATCATAAAGATTAAAAAATGCTACATAATACCTAAAAACACAACATTAACCCTAAAAACATGACATGATCCCTAAAAACATTACATAAACCCTAAAAAATGCAACATAAACGCTACATCACCCCTAAAACGCTACATAAACCCAGAAAACACAACATAAATCCAAAAAATGCTCTATAAAACCGAACAACTAAACATTCTACATAAACCCTAAAAACATTACATAAACTCTAAAAAATGCAACACAGAACCTAAAACCGGTAAATAAACCCTGAAAGCGCTACATAAACACTAAAAATGCTACAGAAACTTAAACAATGGTACACAATCACTAAAAAATTCTACAAAAACCCTAAAGATGCTTCAAAACCCTCAAAAATATTAAACCCTAATATACCATAATATAGAAAATTAAACCCTAATAAACCCCTAATAGACTCTAATAATCCCTAAAACTCCTTATAATCCTTAAAAACACCCTGTGATTCTACTCAACCCTAATAAAACCCCTAAAATACCTAATAAATCCAAATAAATGATAATAAAACCTAATGAACCCTAAAAACACGTTAAGAAAACCTAAACAACCCAAGCCGACCCTAATAGACACTAATAAACACTAATAAACACTAATAAACCGTAATAAACCTTAAGCAAACCCTAAAAATGCCTAATAAACCATAAATAAACCCAAATAAACCCTACTCAACCCTAAAAAACCTTAACACACAGTAATGGCCCCTAATAAAACCCTACAAAACCCTAATAACGAAAAAAACTCTTGTATACCATAAAAAATTCATACAAACCCTGATAAACTCAAATAAAACCAAATAAACCCAAAAAATCTCACAAACAATAAAAAAGGATCAAAAACAATAAAAACATGATATATTACCTAAAAATACATAAAAACACAAATATAACCTAATAAAGACAAAAAACAGTAATATACCTTAAAAATCCCTAGAAACCATAATAAACCTCAATAAACTCTAATATAAACTAAGAAACCCTAAAAATTCTCACAAAAAAAATGCTCACAAACAACAAAAAACGCTATATTATCTAAAAAGTCTTAACCAACACTAGTATAACCTAATAAAACAAAAAAATAATAAACCCCTAACAAACCCTAAAAAACACTAAAAATCCCTAATAAACCCTAATAAAAACTAATAAACCATAATAAAACCATGATAAAACCCTAAAAATACCTTCAAAACCATAATAATCCTTAACACACCATAATAAAACCTAATAATACCCAACTAACCCCAATAAACAAAAAAAACTCAAACAAACCATTAAAAAGCCCTAGAAACCCTAATAAACCATAACAAATTCTAATAAAAACTAATAAACAATAAAAAATTCTCCCAAACACTAAAAACATGCTAATAATACCTAAAAAGTCCTAACAACCACTTATATATATATTAACAAAAACTAAAAAATACTCATATACCCTAATAAAAACAATAACAAACCCTAGTAAACCCTAAAAATCCCTAAAAACCCTAATAAACACTACTCAACCCTAATAAACCCTAACAAAACCCTAAATATACCTACTCAACCCTAACAAGACCCTAAAAATACCTACTCAACCCTAATAAACCTTAACACACTATAATAAACCATAATAAACCCTACTAAACCCTAAAAAATGAAAATATACCATTAAAACCCCTAAAACCCCTAATAAATGGTAATAAAACCTAACAAAGCCTAACAGAACTAATAAACCCTAATAAACCCTACTAAACCCTAAAAAACCCTAATATACCCTCTTAAAAATTAATAAACCATAATGAACGATAATAAACCCTAATAAATCCTAAACATACCCAAATATACCATAATATACCATAATATACCCTAATAAACCAAACTCAATCTTAATATATACAGGGAAGCGAACACGGTGGCGGACATACTCTCCAAGAAAGCAATTGAGGATGGATGTTCCATGTGGTCATTTATTGCACCAGATTTCTGCACTCCTCTTGTGGACTCAGACATAAAGGGTGAATTGCACACTCGGCTATGCAAACCCTCCTTGTAATGCCATGTACCTTTATTTTATGTTATTGAATATTGTGGGGCTGGGATCCGCCTGGCCCCAAACCTGTTTTGCCTAAAAAACCTTAACACACCATTATAAACCTTAATAAAATCCAAATAACTCCCACCAAACCCTAAAAATGCTAATATACCAATAAAAACCCTAAAACCCTAACAAACCATAAGAAATGTCAATAACACCTACAAATTCTAAAAATTGATAGTAAACCCTAAAAATACCTCAAATAAAAATAATTGTAATAACGCACATGCATGTGAATATGCATGTGCATGGTATAAATAATAAATCATAACGCAATTGCTTGTGCATATGCCTGCGCAATTGCATGTGAATGATAATAAATAATAAATAATAAATAATAATTCATGTGAATAACATTTGTATGCACATGTGCATGTGAATGATAATAAATAATAAATAATAACCCACATCCATGTGAATGTGCATGTGTATGTGCATGTGCATGGTAATAAACAATAAATAATAACCAAGTCCACATGAATGTGCATTTCCATGTGAATGATAATAAATAATAAACAATAACCCATGTGATAATTGAATAATGCACGTGCATTGTGTGTGCACGTGCATGAGAATAAATAATAATAACACATGTGATAATAGAATAACTCAAGTGCATTGCATTTTCATCTGCATGATAATAAATAATATATACTAACACACACGCATGTGCATTTACATGTAATGATAATGACGCATGCACATGCATGGTAACAAATAATAAATAACAACACACGTGCATGTGCATTTGTATTTGATGATACAAACAATAATAATAATAATAATAATAATAGTAATAATAATTGATTAACACATGTTCATTTCATGTGCACATGTATATAGTAAATAATAAATGAATAAAAATAAATAAGAACACATATGCATGTGCATGTGTGTTTACATTTGATGATAAAAATAATAAAAAAATAATAGAAATAATATTAATTATAACAACACATGTGATAATAGAATAATGAACGTGCATTGAATGTGCGTGTATGTGCATTCGCATGTGAATTTGAATGTGATGATAACAATAACAACAACAACAACAACAACAACCACAATAATAATAATAATAATAATAATAATAATAACAATGCATGTGACAATAAAATAATGTGTGTGAATTGCTTGCGCACGTGCATTGTAATAGAAATATAATAATAATGCACATGCATGTTCATGTGCATGTGGACGGGATGATGATAATAATAATAATAATAACAGTAATAATAAGATATAGTTGTTTGAAAAAACATCAAACCGGGCAGAAATGCTAGAAATGGGGTCTCAAAAAACCCAACCAATCACAGAGTCATTCAAAAAGGCATAACATCTTTTTTTGGTGTCCATTTCCGCTCCATGAATAGTCAAACTGAATCTCAAGGAACAAAGTAAGATAAAAATAGGTTCCAGACGCTGAACAGACACACAGATCAGATGTTATGACCATTTTTAGTAAAATTTGATAGGGATTTGTACACGTAAATGGAGTTTTGGATGCTCTTTGATGGGTGTTTGGGATTTTAGGGTCTCAAACATGACTTTTACTATGCTAAATTCATCATTCTGGGTAGATCTCTTCACAAACTTTGATTTGATATGTGGTAGAGCTCAAATGGACAACCGGAGCGAATGTTATGGTCGTTTGAAGTTTGACTTTTTTTCGGAGTGGTATAACTAATATATATTATAATTATTTGATCTTCTCATAGATTCTACTAAATTTGGTCCTCACTCATCTCACGAGATTTGATTTTCCTAGTCACAACACTCAAACGGACACCCGAAGGAGAAGTTTTTCCTATTTTAGTGAGTTGTGGGCTTCTTAGGTTTTTAGGCGCTCTGAGAGTTGCACAATTTAAAACGACAATAACTTATTCTATGTGTGTTATTTTTGGCACTACCACATATCAAATCAAATATTGTGAAAAGATACATACTTTGGTAACCACTGGAACTCTTTTTGACACTCTTCTACCCCCAAACAAACCCAAATACCTTTGGATGGTCAAAAGATTGGCTTCTGGTTTCCGTTTTGCAATAACTTCTTCTATGGGTATCTTTTTTTCCTCTACCACATATCAAATCGAAGCTTGAGACTATACCTACACACCTATAACAACTGAAGCACCTTCTCACATCCTTGAAGGCCCAAAAAGGTACTTAATCCCTCCCAAAACCATAACTTCTACTCCGGGAGTCCGTTTTGCCACTACCATATATCAAATCGAAGTTTTCGACTAGATCTACACATCTGTGACAAATAGGAACACCTTATCAAGTTATTAAAGTCCCAAAAGGTCCTTAATTCCTTCAAATGTCCATAACATCTGCTATGGGTGTCTGTTTCACCTCTACAACATATCAAATTGAAGCTTCTGACTAGCTCTACACATCTGTGACAACCATGAATAACTAAATAACCCTAACAAACCATGAATAACCCCACAAATACTAAAAACCATTAAAAACAATTCAAACCCCTAACAAAACCTAACAAACCCTATCAAATACTAAGAAACCCTCACAAACCCTATCAATCCCAAACAAACCCTAACAAACCCTAAAATACCATAAAAACATAACAAAATCTAAATAACCCTAACAAACCCCAATAAGAACTAAGAAACCCCAATATACACAAAAAACACTAAGAAACCCTAAAAACCCCCTATGAAACCGTAAGAAAACAGAACATAACCCTAAAACCCTAAAAACCCTAAAAAACACTAAGAAGACCAAAGAAACACTAACACACCCTTAGAAACCCTAACACATCCTTAGAAACCCTAACACACCCTTAGAAACCATAGAACACCCTTAGAAACCCCAACACAACCATAAAAACCCTAAAAAACCATATAAACCCTTAGAAACCAAAGCACACCCTTAGAAACCCTAAACATCCCATAAAAACCCTAACCCACCCTTAGAAACCCTAACACACCCTTAAAATCCCTAACAACCCCTTAGACACCCTAAATCACTCTAATAAGAACTAATAAATCCTAACACACCCTAACAACCAATAATAAACCATAATGAACCCAAATAAACCCTAAATCCCACTACTAAACCCTAATAACCACTAATAAATCGTAATAAACCCTAAAAACCCTATTACACCCCAATAAAATCTACAAAATACCTAAAACCCAAATATACAACAAAAACGCTATTAGACCATTCAAAATGATAATATTCACAAAAAACCCCATACAATCTCAAAGAAACCTGACAAAACCCAAAAACCCCCTAAAATCCCAAAAACTAAAACGCAAAAATAACCCTAACAAAGCATAAAAAGTCCAAACACACCCATAAAACCCAAAAAAAAACGCCTAAAACCCCAAAAAACTCAAACAAACTGTAACAAACCCTAAAAAACCTAACAAAACCTAACAAACCCTAAAAAACACTAATAACCACTAAGAACCACTAATAAAGCCTAATAACCCAGAAAACCCACTATTAAACCCTAAAAACCTAATAATCACTAATAAATCATAATAACCTATAATAAACCCTAACAAACTATATTAGACCCTAATAAACACCAAAAATCCCTAAAACATCTAATATACAATAAAAACACTATTAAACACTAATAAACCCTAATAGTTACTAAAAACCCTAATAAACACTAATAGTTACTAAAAACCCTAACAAACCCAACAAAACACTACAAAAATCTCCAAATTATAGCCTACAAAACCCCATAACCCACTAATAATCCCTAAGAAACCCCAGTAAACCCTAAAAAATCATAATAAACCGTAATAAATCTTAATAAAACCAAATACACGTTACTAAACCCTAATAAATAAAATAAACCCTAATAATACTAAATAACCCTAAAAAGGTTGATAAACCCTAGAAAAAGCTATTAATACTGACAAAAATCCAAATAAAACCCTAATATACAATAAAAAATGATAATAAACTGTAACAAATCCTAAAGAACACAAATAAACCCTAAAGAACCCTATTGAACCGTAAAGAACCATATTAAACTCTAAAGAACACTAAAAACCCCTAAAGAACCCAAAAAACGCTAAAACACATTATATAAACCCTAAAAACCACTACAATAACCAAACAAACCCTAAAACACACTAAAAACCCTAATAACCCCTATCAATCCCAAAAAAAACCCATAAACCCCCCAAAACAATTAAAAAGCCATCAGATACCATAAAAACCCTTAAACACCCGTTAACATCCCTTAGAAATCCTAAAAAACACTACAAACCATAAAAAACCATTAAAACCCTAAAAAAAGATTCAAATAGATACATAACCCCTAAAAGCACTACATAAACCCTAAATGCACTATATGAACCCTAGAATTGTAACATAAACCCTAAAAAACACAACATAAACCCTAAAAAATTCAACATAAACATTAAAAAATGCTACATAAAACCTAAAAACACAATATAAACCCGAAAAACACTACACGAACCCTAAAAACATTACATGAACCCTTAAAAATGCAACATAAATGCTACATCACCCCAAAAAATGCAACATAAACCCAGAAAATGCAACCTAAACAATAATAAATGCAACATAAAATTTAAACCCTAAACATGCTACACAAACCGAAAAAACGATACACAAACCCTAAAAATGATACATAAAAACTAAAACCACTAACTAAAACCTAAAAATTATACATAAATACTAAAAATGCTATATAAACTCTAAAAACGCTACACAAACCATAAAAATGCTACAAAAACACTAAAGACACTTCAAACCCCTCAAAAATATTAAACCCTAATGTACCATAATATAAAATATTAAACCCTAATTAACCCCTAAAAACCTCTAATAACCCTAAAAACACTAATAAACACTAATAAATTGTAATAACCTATAATAAATCCTAACATACTCTATTATACCGAAATAAACGCTACAAAATCCCTAAAACCCCTAATATACAATAATAAATACCATTAAACCATAATAAACCTAATAATCACAAAAAACCCTAACACACCCGACCAAACGTTACAAAAGATCCATATAATAGACTACAAAACCCTAAAACCCACTAATAAACCCCAACAAACCCTAATAACCCAAAAATAAATCTTAACAAATTGTAACAACCCCAAATAAATCGTAACAAATCCTAACAACACCAACTACATCATAAAAAACTGAAACAAATGATAAAACGCCCCTTATAAACCGCAATAAACCCCAATAAATCATAATAAACCCTAATAAATCGTAATAATCCCAAATACACATTACTAAACCCTAATAAATAAAATAAATCCTATGAAACCCTAATATATCCTAAATAACCCTATAAAAGGTTGATAAACCCTATAAAAAGCTATTAATGCCTACAAAATCCCACTTAAACCATAATATAGAATAAAAAACACTAATAAACTGTAACAAATCCTAAACAACACTAATAAACCCTAAAAAACCCTAAAAACCCTAAACAACCTTATTAATCACTAAAGAACACTAAAAACCCTAAAGAACCCAAAAAGCGCTAAACCACAATCTAGAAACCCAAAAAACTGTAACAATACCCAAACAAACCCGAAAACACACTAAAAAACCCTAACAACCCCTATCAATCCCAAAAAAAAACAAATAAACCCATAACCCCCCCCCCCAAAAAAACCATTAAAAATCCATCAAAGACTATAATAAACCATAAACACTCATTAACAACCCTTCAAAACCCTAAAAAACCCTAAAAAACTACAAACCATAAACAACCATTAAACCCTAAAAAAGGCTTCAAATAGATACATAAACCCTAAAAACGTTACCTAAACCCTTAAAATTTCCACAAAAACCCTATAAAGGCAATATAAACAAAAAAATGCAACCTAAACCCAAAAAACGCTACATAAACCCTAAAAGCACTATATAAAACCTAGAACTATTACATAAACCCTAAAGAACACAACATAAACCCTAAAAATGCAACATAAACATTAATAAACGCTACATAAAACCTAAAAACACAATATTAACCCTAAAACACTACATGAACTCAAATAACATTACATAAACCCTAAAAAAATGCAATATAAACGCTATATCACCCCTAAAAATGCAACATAAACCCAGAAAATGCAACACAAACCATACTAAATGCTACAAAAAACCTAAAACTTAAACACACTACATAAACCCTAAAAACATTACATAATCCTTAAAAATGATACATTAATTCTAAAACAGCTAACTAAACCCTAAAAAAGCTACAAAAACACTAAAAATGCAATATAAACTCTTACAACGCTACACAAACCCTAAAAATGCTACGAAAACCCTAAAAATGCTTTAAAACCCTCAAAAATATTAAACCCTAATACACCATAATATAAAACTTTAAACCCTAATAAACCCCTAATAAACTCTAATAATCCCTAAAAACCTTAAGAAACTCTACTCAACCCTAATAAAACCCCAAAAATACCTAATAAACCCTAATAAATGATAATAAAACCTAATAAACCCTAAAAGCACTTTAATAAAACCTAAATAACCCTAACCAACCCTATCCAACCCTAATAGACACTAATAAACACTAATAAACCATAATAAACCCCAAAAAACCCTATAAAGCCCTAATAAACCATAAATAAAGTCCAATAAACCCAACTCAACCCTAACAAACCTTAACACACCATAATGACCCCTAATAAAACCCTACAAAACCCTAATAATGAAAAAAATGCTAGTATACCTTCAAAAATCCCTAAAAACCCTAAAAACTCTAATATAACCTAATAAACCCTAAAAACGCTCAGAAACAACAAAAAACAATCAAAAATAATAAAAACGCACTATATTACCTATGAAGACCTTAAAACACTAATATAACCTAATAAAGACAAAAAATACTAATATACATTAAAAATCCGTAGAAACCCTAATAAAACATAATAACCTCTAATATAACCGAAGAAACCCTAAAAATGCCCACAAACAAAAACAAAACACTCACAAACAATAAAAACATGCTATATTATCTAAAAATACCTAACAAACACTAATATAACCTAATAAAACCAAAAAACTAATAAACCCCTAACAAACCATAGTAAACCCTAAAAATCCTTTATAAACCCTAATAAAAACTAATAAACCTTAATAAAACCATAATAAAATCCTAAAAATACCTTCTCAACCCAAATAAACCTAGACACGCCCTAACAAAACATAATAAAACCCAAGTAAACTCCAATAAAAAATGCAATCAAACCATTAAAAATCAGTAGAAAACCTAATAAACCATAATAAATTCAAATAAAAGCTAATAACCCATTAAAAATGCTCACAGACACTAAAAACATGCTAATATAACCTAAAAAGTCATAAAAACTCCATATATATATTAACAAAAACTAAAAAACACTCATATACCCTATTAAAAACACTAACAAACCCTAGTAAACCCTAAAAATCCCTAACAAACCCTAATAAACCATAATCAACCCTAATAAACCCTAATAAAACCTCAAAGATACCATCTCAACCATAATAAAACCCTAAAAATTCCTACTCAACCCTAATAAACATTAACACACCATAATAAACCATAAGAAACCCCACTAAACCCTAAAAAATTAAAATATACCATTAAAAAGCCCTAAAACCACTAATAAATTCTAATAAAACCTAAAAAAGCATAAACGTGCTAATAAACCCGAATAAACACTACTAAACACTAAAAAACCCTAATATACCCTCTTAAAAATTAATAAACCATAATGAACCATAATAAACCCGAATAAATCCTAATCCTACCCAAATATACCATAATATACAATAATAAACCCAACTCAATCCTAATAAAACCCTAGAAATACCTAATAAACCCTAATAAACCATAAAACACTGTAATAAACCCTAATAAAATCATAATAACCCCCACTAAACCCTAAAAAACGCTAATATACCATTAAAAACCCTAAAACCCTAAAAAACCATAATAAATGTTAATAACACCTAAAAAACCATAAATATGATTGTAAAACCTAAAAATACCTCTAATAATAATAGTACTAATAACTCAGGTGCATGTGCATATGCATGTGCATGGTTTAAATAATAAATCATAACATATGTGCATGTGCATATGCCTGCTCATTTGCATGCGAATGATAATGATTAATAAATTATAAATGATAACGCATGTGAATTGCAGGTGTATGTGCATGTGCATGTGAATGATAATAAATAATAATTAATTACGCACAAACAAGTTCATGTTCATGGTAATAAACAATAAATAATAACCAAGTCCACATGAATGTGCATTTTCATGTGAATGATAATAAATAATAAATAATAACACATGTGATAATAGAATAATGCACGTGCATTTCATGTGCACGTGCTTTCGAATAACTAATAACAACACGTGTGATAATAGAATAACTCAAGTGCATTGCATTTGCATGTTTATGATAATATATAATATATAATATTGCACGTGCATGTGAATTTACATGTAATGATAATGATAATGATGCATGCACGTGCATGGTAGTAAATAATAAATAACAATGCACGTGCATGTGCATTTGTATTTGATGATATAAACAACAACAACAAGAAGAAGAAGAAGAAGAACAACAACAACAACAACAACAATAATAATAATAATAGAATAACGCAAGTGCATTTCATGTGCACGTGCATAGTAGTAAATAATAAATATACAATAATAAATAATAATGCACATGCATGTGAATGAACATTTACATTTGATGATAATATTAATAATACTAATTGTAATAATAATAATAATAACAACACAAGCACGTGCTTGGTAATAAATAAAAAATAATAATGCACATGCATGTGCATTTTCATGTGATAATGATAATAATAATGATAATGATGATAATAATAATAATAATAATAATAAAAGAATAATACCAGTGCATTGCATATGCATGTACATGGTAATAAATAACAAATAATAATGCACGTGCATCTACATTTTCATGTGATGATAGTAATAATAATAGCAGTAGTAATAATAGTAGTAGTATCGGTGATAATAGTAGTAGTACTTATGCATATGATAATAGAATATTACATATTCATTATGTGTGCATGTGTATGGTAATAAAAAATAACTCATGTGCATTGCATTTTCATGCGATGATGATGATGATGATGATGATGATAATAATAACAATATTATTAATATTAATAATAACAAAGTAAGTGATAATAGAATAACACACGTTCATTGAATGTGCATGTATGTGCATTTGGATGTGCATTTTCATGTGATGATAATAACAATAACAACCACAACAACAACAACAACAACAACAAAAACTACTACTACAACAACAACAACAACAACAACAATAACAACAACAACCACACCAATAATAATAACAATAATAATAACAACGCATGTGATAATAAAATAATGTGTGTGCATTGCATGTGCACGTGCATGGTAATAAAAATATTATAATAACACACGTGCATGTGCATTTTCATGAGTTTATGATAATTATAATAATCATAACACTAATAATAAGTTATATTTGTTTGAAAAAATAGCCGACATGACAAAAGTGCTAGAAATGGTGTCTCAAAAAACCTAACAATTCACAGAGTCATTAGAAAATGTATAACTTCTTCTTCAGGTGTCCATTTCCGCTCTTTGAATAGTCAAACTCAATATCATGGAATTAACTATGATAAAAATAGGATTCGGAGGCCGAACATACAAATAGATAAGAAGTTATGACCATTTTAAGAAACAATTGATAGGGACCCAGACACAGAAATGGAGTTTTGGAGTCATTCTAATGGATTTTTGGGATTTTACAGTTCCAAACATGAGTGGAACTGTGTTCAAGTTAGACTTTAGCATATATCTCATCGCTTCCTTTGATATGATATGTGGTAGAGCTCAAACGGACAACCGGGGTGAATGTTATGGCCTTTTGAAGTTGGATTTTTTTGGAGTGGTATAACTAATATATCTTTTGTTTCTTTGATATTATCACAGTTTCGATTAGACTTGGTCCTCACACATCTCACGAGCTTCGATTTTACTAGTCATAGAGCTCAAAAAGACACCCGAAGGATAAGTTATTCCTATTTTAGTGAGTTGCAGGTTTCTTAGGTTTTTAGGCGCTAGGAGGGTCACTCAATTTAAAACGACAATAACTTCTGCTATGTGTGTTCATTTTGGATATACCACATATCAAATCGAAGATTCTGAAAAAGATATGCACTCTACTAACCACTGGAAACCTTTCTGACATTCTTCAACCCCCCAAAAGACCCAAAATCCCTTCAAATGGTCAAAAGATTGGCTTCTGGTGTCCGTTTTGCAATAACTTCTTCTATCGGTGTCCATGTTTCCTCTACCACTTATAAAATAGAAGCTTGATACTAGAATTACACTCTTATAAAAACTGAAGCACCTTATCACATCCCTGAAGGGCCAAAAAGGTACTTAATCCCTCTAAAAGATCATAACTTCTACTTTGGGAGTCCATTTTGCCTCTACCATATATCAAATCGAAGCTTTCGACTAGATCTACACATATCTAACCAATAAGAACACATTATCACGTTATTAAAGACCCAAAAGGTCCTTTAGTCCTCCAAATGACCATAACATCTAGTCTGGGTGTCCGTTTCACCTCTAAAACATATCAAATTGAAGCTTACGACTAGCTCTACATATCTGTGACAACCACAAACAACTAAATATCCCTAACAAACCATGAATAACTCCATAAACACTAAAAACCATTAAAAACAATGCAAAACCCTAAAAACCCTAACTAACCCTAACTAACCCCAATAAGCACTAAGAAACCCCAATAAACACAAAAAACCCAAAGAAACCCTAAAAAACCACTAAGAAACCATAAGAAAACATAACATAACCCTAAAAATCCTAAACACCCTTAAAAAACCCTAATCAAACCTATGAAACACTAACACACCCTTAGAAACCCTAACACACCCTTAGAAACCCGAACACACCCTTAGAAACCCTAGCACACCCTTAGAAACCCCAACACACCCATAGAAACCCTAACACAACCTTAGAAACCATTAGAAACTACAAAACACCCTTAGAAACCCTAACCCACCCATAAAAACCATAACTCACCCTTAGAAACCCTAACACACCCTTAGAAACCCTAACAAACCCTTAGACACCCTAAATCACTCTAATAAGATATAATAAATCCTAAAAAAACTTAAAAACCAATAATAAACCATAATAAACCCAAATAAACCCTAAATCCCACTACTAAATCCAAATAAACACTAATAAATCGTAATAAACCCTAAAAACCCTATTAGACCCCAATCAAAGTTACAAAATACCTAAAAACCCAAAAATACAACAAAATGCTATTAAACCATTCAAAATTCTAATATTCAAAAAAACCCCTAACAAATCTGACAAAACCTGACAATACCCAAAAAACGCTAAAATAACCCTAACAAAGCATAAAAAAATCCAAACACACCCACAAAACCCAAAAAATGCATAAAACCCCAAACAACTCAAACAAAATGTAACAACCCCTATGAACCCTAAATAAACCTAAAAGACCCCAACAACCACTAATAACCACTAAGTACCACTAATAAACCCTAATAACCTAGAAAACCCACTATTAAACCCTAAAAATCTTAATAAACACTACTAAATCGTAAAAACCTATAATAAACCCTAAAAAACTCAATTAGACCCTAATAAACACTACAAAAGCCCTAAAAGCCCTAATATACAATAAAAAAACTATTAAACAATAATAAACCCTAATAATAACTACAAACCCAAACAAACCCGACAAAACACTACAAAAATCTCCCAATAATAGCCTACAAAACCCTACAACCCACTAATAAACCCTAAGAAACCCCAATAAACCCTAAGAATCATAATAAACCCTAATAAATCATAATAAACCCATATACACGTTACTAAACCCTAATAAATAAAATAAACCCTAATAAATACTAAATAAGCATAAAAAGGTGGATAAACCCTAGAAAAAAAACTATTAAAGCCTACAAATGCCCAATAAAACCCTAATATATAATAAAAAACACTAATAAAATATTACAAATCCTAAAGAACACTAATAAACCCTAAAGAACCATAATAAAGCCAAATGAACCATATTAAACTTTAAAGAACACTAAAAAATCCTAAAGAACCAAAAAAACGCTAAAACGCATTATATAAATCCTAAAACGTGTTACAATACACTAACAAACCCTAAAACACACTAAAAACCCTAACAACCCCTATCGATCCCAAAAAAATTAAACCCATAACCCCCCCCCAAACCATTAAAAATCTACCAGATACCATAAAAACCCTTAAACACCCGTTGACATCCCTTAAAAACCAAAAAAACACTACAAACCATAAACAACCATTAAAACCCAAAAAAGGATTCAAATAGATACATAAACCCTAAAAACATTACATAAACCCTAAAATCAATACATGAACCCTAGAAATTAACATAAACCCTAAAAAACACAACATAAACCCTAAAATACGCAACATAAACATTAAAAAATGCTACATAGAACCTAAAAATACAATATAAACCCTAAAAACACTACATGAACCTTAAAAACGTTACATAAACTCTAAAAAATTCAACATAAATGCTACATCACCCCTAAAAACGCAACATAAACCCAAAAAACTCAACATAACCCCTAAAAAATGATACATAAATACTAAAACTCCTAACTAAATCCTAAAAATGCTACATAAACACTTATAATTCTATATAAACTCTAACAATGCTACAAAAACCCTAAAATGCTACAAAAACCCTAATGACACTTCAATACCCTCAAAAATATTAAACCCTATGTACCATAATATAAAAAATTAAACCCTAATAAACCCCTAAAGAACCACTAAAGGAACTAAAAATGCCACATAAACCCTAAAAATTGTTACAAAAAAAACAAAAAATGCTTCAAAACACACAAAACACAACAAAAACCCAAAAAATGCTAAAATAACCCTAACAAAGCATAAAAAATACAAACACACCCATAAATCCCATAAAATTCATGAAACCTCAAACACCTCAAACAAACCATAACAAACCCTAAAAACCCTAACAAAACCTAACAAAGCCTAACAACCACTAATAACCCCTAAGAACCACTAATAAACCCAAATAACCCCTAAACCCCACTATTAAACCCTAAAAACCGTAATAAACACTGATAAATCATAATAACCTATAATAAACCCTATCAAACTCTATTAGACCCTAATAAATGTTAAAAAAGCCCTAATTCCCCTAATATTTAATAAAAACACTATTAAACCATAATGAACCCGAATAATTACTAAAAACCCTAACAGGCCTGAGAAAACGCTACAAAAACCTCCAAATAATAGCCTACAAACCCTACAACCCACTAATAAACCCTAAAAAACCCAAAATAAATCATAACAAACCCTAACAACCCAAATAAATGGTAACAAATCCTAACAACGCCAAATAAATTGTAACAAACTGAAAAAAATCATAACAAACCCCTAATAAACCGCAATAAACCCTAACAAATCTTACTAAACCCTAATAAATTGTAATAAACCCAAATACAAGTTACTAAACCCTAAGAAACAAAATAAACCTTAATAAAACCTAATAAATCCCAAATAACCCTAAAAATGGTTGATAAACCCTAGAAAAATCTATTAATGCCTACAAAAGCCCAATAAAACGCTAATAAATTGTAAAAAATCCTAAAGAACACTAATAAACCCTAAAGAACCTTAATAAACCCTAGAGAACCATATTAATCTCTAAAGAACACTAAAAACACTAAAGAAGACAAAAAACTCTAAAACACATTATATAAACCCTAAAAACCGAAACATTTCACAAACAAAACCTAAAACACACTAAAAAGCCTAAAAACACCTGTTAATCCCAAAAAAACAAATAAATCCATGAAACCCCCCAAAAAACCATTAAAAATCCATTAGATACCATAAAAAAACCATAAACACCTGTTAACTAACCTTAAAAACCATGAAAAACACTACAAACCATAAACAACCACTAAAACCCTAAAAAAGGATTCAAATAGATACATAAACCCTAAAAACATTACATAAACCCTAAAAAATGAAACAAAAACCCGAAAAACGAAACATAATCCAAAAAATGCAACATAAACCCAAAAAATGCTACAAAACCCTAAAATCACTACATAAAACCTAGAACTGTAACAAAAACCCAAAAAAACACAACAAAAACCCTAAAACGCAACTTAAACATTAAAAAACGCTACTTAAAACCTAAAAACACAAGATAAACCCTAAAAACACTCCATGAAACCTAAAAACGTTACATAAACCCTAAAAATGAAACATAAATGCTAGATCACACCTAAAAACGCTACATAAACCAAGAAAACACAACATAAACTCTAAAATATGCTACATAAAACCTAAACCCTAAACACGCTACATAAACCCTAAAAACGTTACATAAACCCTACAAATGATACGTACAATCTAAAACTGCTAACTAAACCCTAAAAACCCTACATAAACACTAAAAATGCTACATAAACTCAAACAACGCTACACAAACCCTAAAAAATGCTACAAAAACCCTAAAGACGCTTTAAAACCGTCAAAAATATTAAACCATAATATAACATAACATAAAAAATTAAACCCTAATAAACCCCTAATAAACTCTAATAATTATGAAAAACACCTTATAATCCCTAAAATCCTAAGAAACTCTACTCAACCCAAATAAAACTGCAAAAATACCTAATATATCCTAATAAATGAACCCTAAAACCCTACAAAACCCTAACCATCCCAAATAGAAATTAATAAACACTAATAAATCCTAATAAACCCCAAACAAACCCTAAGAAGCCATAATAAACCATAAATAAATCCAAATAAACCCTTTTTAACCGTAACAAACCTTAACACACCATAATAACCCCTAATAAAACCCTACAAAACCCTAATAAAGGAAAAATTCTAGTGTACCCTAAAATATCCCTAGAAACCCTGATAAACTCAAATATAACTTAATAAAGCCTAAAAACACTCAAAAACAATAAAAAATGATCACAAAAAATAAAAAACATGCTATATTACCTAAAAACACATAAAAACTCTAATATAACCTAATAATGACAAAAAATGCTAATATACCTTAAAAATCCTTTGAAACCATAATAAACCTTAATAAACTCTAATATATCTAAAGAAACCCTAAAACGCTCACAAACAAAAACAAAATGCTCACCAACAATAGAAACACGCTATATTATCTAAAATGACCTAATAAATACTAATATAACCCAATAAAACAAAACAACAAATAAGCCCCTAATAAATCCTAATAAACCATAAAAATCTATAATAAACCCTAATAAAAACGAATAAACCCTAATAAAACCCTAATAAAACCCTAAAAATACCTTCTCAACCCTAATAAACCTTGACACCCTAACAAAACCTAAAAAACCCCACTAAACCCCAATAAACAAAAAAAATGCAAACAAACCATTAAAAAGCTCTAGAAACCCTAATAAACAATAATAAATTCAAATAAAAGCTAATAAACAAATAAAAATGCTCACAAACACTAAAAACATGCTAATAAAACATAAAAAGTGATAACAACCCCTATTATATATTTTCAAAAACTAAAAAACACTCATATACCCAAATAAAAACACTGACAAACCCTAGTAAACCCTAAAAATCCTTAAAAAACCCTAATAAAATGTACTCAACCCTAATAAACCCTAATAAAACCTTAAAGATACCAACTCAACTCTAATAAAACCTTAAAAATACCTACTCAAAACTAATAAACCATAATAAACCCAAAAAAACAGAAATAAATCATTAAAAATCCCTAAACCCCTAATAAATGCTAATAAAACCTAACAAAGCTTAAAAGTGCTAATAAACCCGAATAAACACTACTAAACACTAAAAAACCATAATATTCCATCTTAAAATATTAATAAACCATAATGGACCATAATAAACCATAATAAACCCTAATAAATCCTAAACATACCCTAATATACCATAATATACCTTAATAAACCCTAATAAACCCAACTCAATCCTAAAAAATCGCTAAAAATACTTAATAAACCCTAATAACCCTTGACACACCATAATAAACCCTAATAAAATCCCAATAACCCCCACCAAACACAAAAAATGCTAATATACAATTAAAAACCCTAAAACCCTAACAAACCATAATAAATGTTAATAACCCCTAAAAATCCTAAAAAATTATAGTAAACCCTTAAAATACCTCTATTAATAATAGATGTAATAACACACGTGCATGTGCATATGCATGTGCATGGTTTAAATAATAAATCATAACGCACGTGCATGTGCATATGCATGCACATTTTCATACGAATGATAATAAATAATAAATAATAACACATGTGAATTGAATGTGTATGTGCATGTTCCTGTGAATGATAATAAATAATAAATAATAATGCACATCCAAGTGCATGTGCATGTGCATGTGCATGTTCGTGTACATGTTCATGGTGAAAAACAATAAATAATAACACATTCCTCATGAATGTACATTTGCATGTGAATGATAATAAATAATAAATAATAACACATGTGATAATAGAATAATGAAAGTGTATTGCGTGGGCACATGCATGAGAAGAAATAATAATAGCACATGTGATAATAGAATAACGCAAGTGCATTGCATTTTCATGTGCATGGTAATAAATAATATATAATAACACACACGTATGTGCATTTACATGTAATGATAATGATAATGACACATGCACGTGCATGGTAATAAATAATAAATAACAACACACGTGCCCGTGCATTTGTATTTGATGATACAAATAACAACAAAATTAATAATAATAATAATGATAGAATAATGCAAGTGCATTGCATGTGCACGTGCATAGTAGTAAATAATAAATATATAATATTAAATAAGAAAAAATATGCATGTTCATGTGCATTTACATTTGATAATAATATTAATAATACTAATTGTAGTAATAATAATAATAATAACGTATGAACTTGCATGGTAATAAATAATAAATAACAACACACATGCATGTGGATTTGCATGTGATAATGATAATAATAATGATAATGATAATAATAATAATAATAATAATAACTGTGATAATAATAATAATATTAGTAAAATAATAATACAAAAAGTGTGTTGCATATGCACGTGCATAGTAATAAATTATAAATAATAATGCACGTGCATCTGCATTTTCATGTGATGATAATAATAATAAAAGTAGTAGTTGTAGTAGTGATAATAGTAGTTGTACCAATGCATGTGATAATATAATATTGCATGTGCATTATGTGTGCACGAGCATGGTAATAAATAATAAAACACATGCATTTCATTTGCATGTGACGATGATGACGATGATAATAATAATAATAATAATAACAACGCGTGTGATAATGGAATTACACACGTGCATTGAATGTGTGTGTTTATGTATTTGTATGTGCCTTTGCATGTGAATTTTCATTTGATGATAATAACAATAACAACAACAATAAGAAGAAGAAGTACCGCAATAATAATAATAACAATAAGAATAACAACCTATGTGATAATAAAATAACGTGTGTGCATTGCATGTGCACGTGCATGGTAATAAAAAATAAATAATAATGCATGTCCATGTGCATGGGATGATAATAATAATAATAATAATAACAGTACTAATAATAACACTAATAATAACAACAATGCATGAGATAATAGAATAACGCACGTGCATTGCATGTGCAGTGCATAATAATAAATAATAACTCATAGCACATGTGATGATAATAATAACCATAATAGTAATATTAATAATAATACCATATGTGATAATAGAATAACACACATGTATTTAATGTACACATGTATGGAAATAAATAATAACACGTGTGCATTTTCATTTTCCTTTGATGATAATAACAATAATTACAATAATAGTAATAATAATAATAATAATAATAATGCATGTGATAATATAATAATGTTCGTGCATTGCGTGTGCGCGTGCATGGTAATATATAATAACAGACTCGCATGTGTATTTGCATGTGATTATAATAATAATAATACTATTAGTACTAATAATAATAATAACAACAACAACAAAATTTGCATGTGCATAGAAATAAATAATATATAATAGATAATAAATAATAACGCACGTGCATCTCCATTTGCATGTGACGATAATAATAAAATAATAGTAATAACAATAATGATAATGATAATAATGACAATAATAACGTGTGTGATAATAGAATAACACACGTCCTAAAAAACCCTAACAAACCTAACAAACCCTAACAACCACTAATACACCCCTTAGAACCACTAATAAACCCATATAACACCTCAAACCCACTATTAAACCCCAAAACCCTAATAAACACTAATAAATCATAATAACCTGAAATAAACCTTAAAAACCCTATTAGACTCTAATAAATGCTACAAAAACCCTAAAACCCCCAATATAAAATAAAAAATACTATTAAACCTTAATAAATCCTAATAATCACTGAAAACACTAACAAACCCGACAAACCACTACAAAACCAGACAAATAATAGCCTATGAAACAATACAACCTGCTAATAAACCCTAGAAAACCCTAATAACCCCATAATAAATCGTAAAAAACCCTAACAACCCCAAATAAATCGTAACAAATCCTAACAACGCCAAATAAATCATAAAAAACTGAAACAAACCATAGCAAACCCCTAATAAACTGTAATAAACCCTAACAAATCATAATAAACCCTAATAAATTGTAATAAACCCAAATACATGTTAATAAACCCTAATAAATAAAATAAACACTAAGAAACCCTAATAAATCCTAAATAACCCTAAAAAGGTTGATAAACCTTAGAAAATGCTCTCAATGCCTACAAAAGCCCAATAAAACCCAAATATAAAATAAAAAATGCTATTAAACTGTAACAAATCCTAAAGAACAATAATAAACCATAAAGAACCCTAATAAACCATAAAAAACCATAATTAACTATAAAGAACACTAAAAAACCCTATAGAACCCAAAAAAATGAAAAAACACATTATATAAACCCTAAAAACCGCTACAATAACAAAAAAAATCCTAAAACACACTAAAAACCCTATCAACCCCTATCAAACCTGAAAAAACAAATAAACCCTTAAACCCCCCCCCCCAAAAACCATTGAAAACCAATCAAATTCCAAAAATCCATAAACACCTGTTGACAACCCTTAAAAACCCTAATAACTAGTACAAACCATAAACAACCGTTAAAACCCTAAAAAAAGGCAACAAATAGATACATAAACCCAAAAAACATTACATAAACCCTAAACATGAAACATAAACCCTAAAAACGCAACATAAACCCAAAAAACGCAACATAAACCCAAAAAGCGCAACATAAACCCAAAAAGCACTACATAAACCTCTAACAGTATCATAAACCCTAAACAACGCATCATAAAGATTAAAAAATGCTACATAATACCTAAAAACACAACATAAACCCTAAAAAAGTACATGAACCCTAAAAACATTACATAAACCGAAATAAATGCAACATAAATGCTACATCACCCCTAAAAACGCTACATAATCCCAGAAAACGCAACATAAACCCTAAAAAATTCTATATAAAACCCAAACACTAAACATGCTACATAAACCCTAAATACGTTACATAAACGCTAAAAAATACTACATTAAAACCTAAAACTGGTAACTAAACCCTCAAAGCGCTACATAAACACTAAAAATGCAACATAAACTTAATCAACGGTACACAAACACTAAAAAATTCTACAAAAACCCTAAAGAGGCTTCAAAACCCTAAAAAATATTAAACCCTAATATACCATAATATAAAAAATTAAACCCTAATAAACTCTTAATAGACTCTAATAATCCCTAAAAACGACTTATAATCCCTAAAAACACTAAGAGACTCTACTCAACCCTAATAAAACCCCTAAAATACCTAATAAACCCAAATGAATGATAATAAAACCTAATAAACCCTAAAAACACATTAAGAAAAACTAAACAACCCAAACCAACCCTAATAGACACTAAAAAACACTAATAAACCATAATAAACCTTAAATAAACACTAAAAATCCAAAATAAACCCTACTCAACCCTAACAAAACTTAACACACTGTAATGGCCCCTAATAAAACCCTACAAAACCCTAATAACGAAAACAAATGCTTGTATACCATAAAAAATCCCTTGAAACCCTGATAAACTCAAATAAAACCAAATAAACCCTAAAAATTCTCACAAACAATAAAAAAATGATCACAAACAATAAAAACATGCTATATTACATAAAAGACCTAAAAACACAAATATAACCTAATAAAGACAAAAAATCTAATATACCTTAAAAATCCCTAGAATCCATAATAAACCGCAATAATATCTAATATAAACTAGGAATACCTAAAAATGCTCACAAACAAAATTAAAATGCTCACAAACAAAAATAAAATGCTCACAAACAACAAAAAATTCTATATTGTCTAAAAAGACTTAACCAACACTAATATAACCTAATAAAACAAAAAAATTAATAAACCCCTAACAAACCCTAAAAACCCCTAAAAATCCCTAATAAACCCTAATAAATACTAATAAACCATGATAAAACCATGATAAAACCCTAAAAATACCCTCTAAACCCTAATAAACCATGACACGCCATAAAAAATCCTAATAAAACCCAACTAACCCCAATAAACAAAAAAACGCAAACCAACCATTAAAAATCCCTAAAAACCCTAATAAACCATAATAAATTCTAATAAAACCTAATAAACCTTAAAAAATGCTCCCATTCACTAAAAACATGCTAATATTACCTAAAACGTCCTAAAACCCTTTATATATATTAACAAAAACTAAAAAACACTCATATACCATAATAAAAACCCTAACAAACCCTAGTAAACCCTAAAAATCCCTAACAAACCCTAATAAACACTACTCAACACTAATAAACCCTAATAAAACCCTAAAGATACCTACTAAACCCTAATAAAACCCTAAAAATACCTACTCAATCCTAATAAACCTTAACACTGTAACACCTCGACCCCATTTACCCCG
This sequence comes from Viscum album, assembly GCA_963277665.1. Taxonomy (NCBI): domain Eukaryota; kingdom Viridiplantae; phylum Streptophyta; class Magnoliopsida; order Santalales; family Viscaceae; genus Viscum; species Viscum album. The sequence goes on along the minus strand of CAUJRU010000031.1, from coordinate 3,334,245 downwards.
AGTCGGTGCATTATTACGTAACATTGGCATGATCACAAAAGATCAAGTCTCGAAAGACTGATTAGTTTAGTAGCCTTGGAACACTAGATACATTCATAAGTTTTACATTATGTCACAATGTACAAAAAACTACAACAACATCTTGTCTTCATATCCCCTCATACTATCCCTGTAGGTCATTTATAAAATACTTCTTAACATCCTGGAAAAATTAAAACTTTGAAAGGGGTGAGCTCAGAGGCTCAGTAAGGATAACAATATAGCGAAAACATTCATAAATAAACATAAACATTTAAGGCAATGTATAACTGGAACAAAAGCCTTTTAAAATTGAACTTCATCATAATATGGAAAAATAAAATGAAATAATGTCATTTACTTATTCACATGGATATTCTACTTGTCGAATAATCACATGAAATATCAATAAACACTTTCATAATGATGGAATGTATAATGCCAGACTATCATAACCATGTAGCCAAGGCCTCGTGCCAAGACTACAAATATGTTTTTGCCTAGGCCTCGTTACAAGACACTAGTTTGTCTCATGAGACCTACTGATGCATCGAGGAGCTATAACGGGCTCCACCCGTCACTTATTAACTCCAATGCATTCCTCATATGAACATGTTTAAACATATCATAAACCATATCATAATTGTATCACGTAAAACATGCATAAAGGAAACATAAAATTTCCACATTTCAATCAAAAGATATCAATACAACACATTGATATAATAAAAACACTGTCAAAACCATATTCAATACCGAAATAAAAGAAAATTAAAACTTGGTATTTATTTTTTATTTAAAAAAGGTTTTAGCTTGTAGAGGAAACCTAAACTCAAATAATGTTCATGGCGGCGGAGAAGTCTTTTTCACCACATATGTACGACAAATAAACATTCCCTTTTTTCATTTAGTAAAAAAACTTCATATGAAAAAGATTCCTTTTGAATAAACATAAAAGTCAAAGGGATTTATACACCGTATAAAAGAAAGTTGTGTATAAAACAAAATATGCCTCAATAAAAGGAGATTGAGACAAAGTCCCTTACCTCATGTCTGAATTGACTCGATCATTATTTAACCTCCTGAATAATAAACTATAGTTAATTTCTACTTTCTCAAGAACCTTTTTCAAGTTCATTATTCCTTTTTTATCACTTATTAGCATGTTATGAACATTATGTAATTATTTTAGTTAACAATGGTTGTTTTGTCGATCTATGGTACTGGAGTCAAAAATAAACTTCTTATAATTACATGTTGTTCATGTGGAAAAATAACCATTATATCCAGAATTATATTCATGATGTGGATATCATATATATCATATTTATCCAGTATATATATGCATTTATAATATTACATAACTTTTAGAGTTAAGAAATGAAATGCACCGTTCATGGAGACGGTAAGCCGTACGTACGCATCAACTATACTTTCATTTCTATTTCATATTTAATGTAATGAGAAAATAATTATATAAAGGTGTATTATAATTCTAGTATAATATCATATATAATATCATTTACTCCATCCTTTACATGTCCCACATATGGCATTAACGATTCAAATCACTTTGAGGGGGCGGTAGTCCGCACTTCCTAAAATGAAATTATCGCGTTTACCCCTAATGGAAATCATAATGGTATTCCATAAATGAAAAATACAGAAGTATAAGGAAAACATGAAAATAATTTATACCATATATAAATATAGTGACATCTTAATGGCCACCATGACAGGTGTTAAAAGAAGATTGAACAATCATCGTTTTGTGAGGCAGTAATTCACCACCCACAGAAACAATATGTTATTTAACCATTATACGAAGGTGTGTGTAAGTGTAAATCAAGTAATTATCATAAAAACAACCTATTATATTGAAGATACTGGTTTCATTACAAAATAAAGGAATAAAAAGAGTTTAAGGTGTTGGAGAAGAAAAATAAAACAAAAGAACATTTGGGAAGACATTACCTTAAAATCTGGTAACTCTTTTTTGATTTGAATCAAAGGATTACTTGGGAAGACTTCTGCCAAAATTGAGGCTTCTAGGAGTAAGAGAGGGAAGTTGAGAGAGTATTTGGGCATAGTTTGGCAGAGCCAAATGGCTTTGATGGTGTGAATAAGGTGGTAGAGGTGGGGGCCTTTTATAAGAGTAGAGGAGGGGCACTCTTGTAATGTCATGAAATGTTACATTATTATGAAGTGATTTTCGGATTTCAAAGGTACCAAAATTATATATTTCTAGGATAAGGTGATAAGGGTTCTAAATATACTCATTAAATATTTTTTTGACACGTTTAAGTCTTATATTTTACATCATCTTTTTATCTTATTTAAATCGTTAATTAATGAGGTAATTGATGCATCATCATGGTGTCATAAACTATTTAATTTATTTAATGTCTAAAAATTATAAAACAAATATCATGATGTAGTTAATCTTTTTATCTTTCCAATGAATATTCATAGTCGAGAAGTTAACTTATATAACCCTATGTAATAATTGTTTTAGTAAAACAACACATGTTTGTGACAATTTGATTTTTACATTAAATAAAAAGTTATTACTGTCATTTTCTTACCCAAGTGGCTCCATGGGGTCCCCAAGTTGACCCATGGATTGTCTTGGTCTTAAATGAATCATCCAATAAGGGTAGGGAAAGTGTCAAGATATTTTCATATTTTTATAATATCATTTTTAACTTAAATTTCACTAATTACCTTTAATCGCGATTAATAAAACGTAAAAGTTATTATTCACCAAAAATTATTTTCATCTCATTGAACAAAATTTTTGTTCCTAATGAAAACCATGTATGTCGGATTTTTGAAATTCAATACACAGAAGTGGTAATGTTTCATTTACATGAAAAATTAGTTTTTAAACTACCACTTAGTGGTTTTACTATTCATCGAAAATTGATGTTTTTCAAAAACATACCAAAAATTCACCCTAAGCTATAATTGATATTATGAATTTTAAAATGATGTCTATTTTTACAAAAATCCAAACATATAAGTTGCATTAATTAATTTTAAAATTAATTCCCGTTGTCAAAATAAATAGCTTGTTTTTAAGAAACAATATCAATCAAATGATTGACAATTTTTTATGTCCAATTTCAAAGTGAAATTACTTATAATGAAAAACATTGGATAAAATGGTAAAAATATATTATAATTATACTTTAAAACCACCCAATAGTATAATTTATCACTATAAATTATTTTAATTAAAAAAGTTGTTTTTAAGTATTTTTTTACTATTCATAGAAAATTGGAAGTTTTTCAGAAAAATACCAAAAATTCAGCCTAGACTATAATTGATATTCCGAATCCAAAAATGAAGTCCATTTTGAAATATAAAATTTATATAAATTCAAAAAGTGGGTATTACTATTCATAACGGCTACTTTGACTGGCTGCGGTGTGTTAGAACTCGAAGTTGCGTACAACACACGCTGCTCTATTATTCAAAGAGAAGCATACCATGAAAGAATGGGGTGTTACATTCTAGCCTCCTTCAATAAATTGCATCCTCTCAATTTGAAAATGTTCTTTGAAAATAAATGGTTGAAAATAGAAACTACCTTTGTGGAAAACCCACATCGGAAATAAGGTTAATAAAATTTAGCCTTAATAAGAGGGAAAGGGAAATGAAAAAGTCAACACCAAATTATGATCTCGATTAGGATAAATTGGTGGAAATTAGAGACATATAATTGGAGGAAAAACATAAATATTTGTAGGGAGTGATTGAGGTCATCAATCACAAACAAGTGTAAAATTGAGGGCCTCAGAGCCATCAATCTATGGTGATTTAAAATATCATTAGTTCAACAAAACATAAGGTATTAGGATAACACATTTTTTTAATATCCATTTCCTAAAGTTTAAGAATTAATTTATTAATAGAATAAGAGATAGGTATAAATATATATATTCTTGACAAGTAAAGTTTCAACCTTCAACTAATTTCTAACACAAAATTATCTTTCACTCAAAAAGATAATAGAACTCAAAAATATTATATTTATCCTAATCGTACAAGGTTCCAAATATTAACACATACCATTTAGATTAAGAAAACTATTTTGTAATAACTAGGGACTTCTTGTAGGCTAGTGGTAGGTAATAAAGGCATATCGCACCATGGTTGTGGGTTCGATTACTGCAGCTTTGTCCGACGTGACGGGTTATCCCCCAACCTGCAGGTTGTCCTTTTTCTAAAACTATAGTATTATAATATTCAAAAAATAATCTTCTGAAATGTTTTAACCCTAAATAATACTATCCAATGTTCAACTTAATCCATTACAACCTTTATAGTTATCCAAAATACCTCTATCCAGACTTTCTCTAAAAGTTCACAAAATTCCAAAATCAATTGTAACATTAGATTCCCTAAACAAAGTAAAGTTTATCTTATTGTCACATACTAAAAATATGATTACCTTCATCATATTAAAAACTTAATGAAAATAACAAGTACTACAGTACAATCCTTATATATATCACATTATTCTTATAACCACAATATAATCCTTGAGTCCAAATTCACCAATACATTTATTATTCTACTTCAACTGTAGTAACAACATAAGATTTTACTTGATCCCTTGGCCTTTTCTGAGGTAAGTTTCCCTGAAGCATAGGACATTCATTTGCATAATGCACCATTTACTTACAATTGTAGCATTAAAAATTGATATCCTCTTTCTTTACATTGTAATCACGAGCCTGGTGACCTTTTTCTCAACATTTATAACAAACTCACATTCATTTTAGGCAAGTACCAGGGTGATTCTTCCCACAATTATCGCATAGTGGAAAATCCTTCTTTCCCTTTTTACCTTTATCTATCTCTTGTTCCACCATTATCTTCTTCTCTTTCTTTACTTTATTGCCATAAAATTTAGAGAATTCCTTTTCTGTCTGGATAGAACATGAGACAATATCTTCGTACAACGAGAAAGATTGTGAGACTAAGGCTCGACGGAGAAACAATTTTAACCCATCAAAGAAACGATCAATATTACTTCTTGGGTTACGTATATAATATGTTGCATGCCTCGCTAAACTTGTAAATTTAGCCTCATACGTTATGGAATTCTCCTCCTTCATTTGTCTCAGACTCATAAATTTCCTTTCCATATCTGCTCGATTGTCATGTAGAACGTATTTTTCTAAGAAAATTTCCTTAAACTCACTCCATTCCATATTTGATACTTCTTCTTATTCCATTGTGTTTTGAATCAGTGACCACCATTGATCAGCATCTCCAGTGAGGCGGTAAACTACCATGATAACCTTTTCCCTTTCACTACTCCCCAATGCCAGAAATATTTTCTCTAGGGAACTTATCCATTGCTCAACTACTATGAGATTTGTACTCCCATTGAATGTTTGTGGTTGTATCCTATTGAATAGATCTAACATTGATCCTCCATATTGTGGATCAGGGTGATCCATATGAGTAAGGTTATTATTCATAACCTCAATGAGTTGTCCCAGTATGGTGATTATCTGATCAGCACCAGTTGCATCACCAGCCCCACTATAATTATCTTGAGTAGGAGGGCAGTCCCTACATGGAGTGTGTGCATTGATACAGTTTCCATTCCTTCCACTAGGTGCCATTTCTAAACAATGGTATAAACTAGATCAGTTTATGAATCAGAACACATAATTCCATACTTGTAAAACACTTAAAATAAATTGAACTATTTATGGATATAATCTATAATCATAAAAAAAAATCTTTAAGGAAGTATATACTCATAAACCCTTCATAGTGGTTTGTAAAGAAAATGAGAATTATCCTATGAATATCCCCTGGGAGTGTCGTAACAAAGAGTGCAGCAAGGCATGTTGTCGTGCACCAGTTCTCGTTTGAGTCTAGCTCAAATCAGTGTTTTAAGGTTTTACCCCTACGTACATCTATGCCAGATCCTCCTCAACCTGCTCATATCCAGATAGGGATGTATTTCTTGGAAAACTCACAAAATCTCTATAATACCAAAATTCTAGAAATTACTTCTATACTAATCCTCAATGTCTATCTTAGGGCTATGTTCTCTAATAAGATTTTATTTAAATCTTGCTTCCAAGGTTAGTACTAAACTGCCTCTGATACCAATTGTAACACCCCGACCCCATTTACCCAGAGTCGGTGCATTATTACGTAACATTGGCATGATCACAAACGATCAAGTCTCAAAAGACTGATTAGTTTAGTAGCCTTGGAACACTAGATACATTCATAAGTCTTACATTACATCATAAAGTACAAAAAACTACAACAACATCTTGTCTTCATATCCCCTCATACTATCCCTGCAGGTCATTCATAAAATACTTCTTCACATCCTGGAAAAATTAAAACATTGAAAGGGGTGAGCTCATATGCTCATTAAAGATAACAATATAGGGGAAACTTTCTTAAATAAACATAAACATTTAAGGCAATGTATAACAGAAACAAAATCCTTTTAAACTTGAACTTCAGAATAATATGGAAAAATAAAATGAAATAATGACATTTAATTATTCACATGGATATTCTAATAGTCGAAGAATCAATGCAATATCAATAATCACTTTCATAATGATGGAATGCATAATGCCAGAATATCATATCCATGTATCCAAGGCCTCATGCCAAGACTAAAAATAAGATTTTTTCAAGGCCTCGTGCCAAGACAATAGTTTTGTCTCATGAGACCTACCGATGTATCGAGGAACTATAGAGGGATCCACCCATCACTTATTAAGTCCAATGCATTCTTTATATGAACAGTTTTAAACATATCATAAACCATAACCTAATCTTATAACGTAAAAAATTCATAAAGGAAACATAACATTTCCACATTTCAATCACAAGATAACAATAAAACACATTGATATAAAAAAAACACCATCAAAACCATTTTCAATACCAAAATAAAAAAAAATTAAAACTTGGTATTTATTTCTTATTTTAAAAAATGTTATAGCTTGTAGAGGAAGCCGAAACTCAAATAATGGTCACGGCGGTAGAGAATTCATTGTCGCCACATAAGTACGACAAATAAACATTACCTTTTGTCATTTAGTAAAACGCTTCGTATAAAAAAGAATACTTTTGAATAAATGTAAAAGTAAAAGGGGTTTATACATCGTATAAAATAAAGTTGTGCATAAAACAAAATATGCCTCAATGAAAGGAGATTGAGACGAGGTCCCTTACCTCATGTCCGACTTGACTCGATCATTCTTTAACCTCCTGAATAATAAACAAGAGTTAATATATACTTTCATAAGATCCCTTTTCAAGTTCATTATTCCTTTTATATGACTTATTACCATGTTATTAACATTATGTAATTATTTTAGTAAACAACGGTCATTTTGTCGATCTTTGGTACTTGATTCAAAAATAAACTTCTTATAATTACAAGTTGTTCATGTGGAAAAATATCCATTATATCCATAATTATATTCATGATGTAGATATCATATATATCATATATATCCAGTATATGTATGCATTTATAATATTACATAACATTCAGAGGTAAGAGATGAAATGCACCGTTCATGGAGACGGTAAGCCGTACGTACGCATGAATGCTACTTTCATTTCTATTTCGTATTTAATGGAATGGGATAATAATTATATAAAGGTGTATTATAATTATAGTATAATATCATATATAATATCATTTACTCTATCCTTTACACGTCCCACATATGACATTAATGATTCAAATCACTTTGAGGGGGCGGTAGTCCGCACTTCCTAAAATGAAATAATCGCATTTACCCATAATGGAAATCATAAAGGCATGCCATAAATGAAAAATACATAAGCATAAGGAAAAAATAAACATAATATATATCATATATAAATATAATGACATCTTAATGGCCACCATGAGTGGTGTTAAAAGAAGATTGAACAATCATCGTTTCGTGAGGCAGTAATTCGCCACCCACAGAAACAGTATGTTCTTTAACCATTAGATGAAGGTGTGTGTAAGTGTAAATAAAATAATTCTCAAAACAATATAATAGTATATTGAAGATACTGGTGTTGTTACAAAATAAAGGAATAAAAAGTGTTTAAGGGGTTGGAGAAGCAAAATAAAACAAAAGAACATAAGAGAAGACATTACCTTAAAATCGGGTAACTCTTTTTGATTTGAGCCAAAGGCTTCCTTGGGAAGACTTATGCCCAAATTGAGTCTTCTAGGAGTAATATATGGAGGTTGAGAGAGTATTTGGGAAGAGGTTGGCCGATCCAAATGGCATTGATGGTGTGAATAAGGTGGTAGAGGTGGGGGCCTTTTATCAGAGGAGAGGAGGGGCACTCTTGGAATGTCATTAAATTTTATATTATTATGTAGTGCTTTTCGGATTTCAAAGGTCCCAAAATTATATATTTAGAGGATAAGGTGATCAGGGTTCGAAATATACTCATCCAATAAGTTTTTGACAAGTGTATGTCTTAGATTTTACATTATCTTTTCATCTTATTTAAATCATGAATTAATGAGGTAATCGCTGCATCATCATGGTGTCATAAAAATTTAATTTATTTAATGTATAAAAATTATAAAAAATATAATGATGTATTAAATATTTTTATCTTTCAAATGAATATTTATATTTGGGATGTTAACTTATATAACCCCATGTAATAATTTTTTTAGTAAAACAATACATGTTAGTGATAATTTTATTTTTACTTTAAATAAAAAGTTATTAATGTCATTTTCTTACCCAAGTGGCTCCATGGGGTCCCCAAGTTTACCCATGGATTGATAAAACATAAAACTTAAAATTTATCATTTTTACCTTAAATTTCACTCATTACCATTAATCGCGATTAATAAAACTTAAAAGTTACTATTCACCCAAAATTATTTTCATCTCATTGAAAGATATTTTCTTTTCTAATGACAACCATGTATGTAAAATTTTTGAAATTCAATACACAGAAGTGGTAATGTTTCATTTACACGAAAAATTTGTTTTTAAACTACCACTTAGTGGTTTCACTATTCATCGAAAATTGATGTTTTTCAGAAAAATAACAAAAATTCACCCTAATATATAATTGATATTCTGAATTAAAAAATGATGTATATTTTAAAAAATTCCAAACATATAAGTTTCATTAATTAATTTTATAATTAATTCCCCTTGTCAAAACAAATAGCGTGTTTTTAAGAAATAATATCAATCAAAAGATAGATAATTGTTTATGTCCAATTTCAAAGTGAAATTAATTCTAATGACCACCATTGAATAAAAGGGTAAAATTACATTATAATTATACTTTAAAACCAGTCAAAAGTATAATTTACCACTATAAATTATTTTGATTAAAAAAGTTGTTTTTATGTGTTTTTTTACTATTCATAGAATATTGGAAGTTTTTTAAAAAAATACCAAAAATTCACCCTAGGCTATAATTGATATTCTGAATCCAAAAATGAAGTCAATATTGAAATATATAATTAATATAATTTCAAAAAGTCGGTATTACTATTCATAACGGCTACTTTGATTGGTCACGGTGTGTTAGAACTCGAAGTTGCGTACAACACACACTACTCTATTATTCAAAGAGAAGCGTACCATGGAAGCTTGGGGTGTTACAAACACACTATAATAAACCATAATAAACCCCACTAAACCCTAAGAAACGCAAATATACCATTAAAAAGCCCTAAAACTCCTAATAAATGCTAATAAAACCTAACAAAGCTTAAAAGAACTAATAAACCCTAATAAACCCAAAAAACCCTAATATACCCTCTTAAAAATTAATAATCGATAATGAACGATAATAAACACAAATAAATCCAAAACATACCCAAATATACTATAATATACCATAATATACCCTAATAAACCAAACTCAATCCTAATAAAACTCTAAAAATACCTAATAAACCATAATAAACCTTAACACACCATTATAAACCCTAAAAAAATACAAATAACCCCCACCAAACCCTAAAAATGCTAATATACCAATAAAAACCCTAAAACGAAAACAAACCATTATTAATGTTAATAACACCTAAAAATTCTAAAAAATGATAGTAAACCCTAAAAATACCTCAAATAATAATAATTGTAATAATGCATGGGCATGTGAATATGCATGTGCATGGTTTAAATAATAAATCAAAACTCACTTGCATGTGCATATGCCCGCACATTAGCACATGAATGATAATAAATAATAAATAATAAATAATAATGCATGTGAATAACATTTGTATGAGCATGTGCATGTGAATGATAATAAATAATAAATAATAACCCACATCCAAGTGAATGTGCATGTGAATGGTAATAAACAATAAATAATAATCAAGTCCACATGAATTGGAATTTCCATGTGAAGGATAATAAATAATAAATAATAACACATGTGATAATTGAATAATTCACGTGCATTGCATGTGCACATGCCTGAGAATAAATAATAATAACACATGTGATAATAGAATAACGCAAGTGCATTGCATTTTCATGTGCATGATAATAAATAATATATAAAAATGCATGTGCATGTGCATTTACATGTAATGATAATGATGCATGCACATGCATGGTAAAAAATAATAAATAAAAACTCACGTGCATGTGAATTTGTATTTGATGATACAAACAATAATAAGAATAAGAATAAGAATAATAATAATAATAGATTAACAAAAGTTAATTTCATGTGCACATGCATAGTAGTAAATAATAAATTAATAAAAATAAATAAGAATGCATGTGCATGTGCATGTGCGTTTACATTTGATGATAAAAATAATAATAACAATAACAACAATAATATTAAAAATAACAACACATATGATAATAGAATAATTCATGTTCATTGAATGTGCATGTACGTGCATTCACATGTGCATTTTCATGTGATGATAATAACAACAACAACACCAACTACAACAACAACAACCGCAATAATAATAATAACAATAATAATAACAATGCATGTGATAATAAAATAACGTCTGTGCATTACTTGTGAACGTGCATGGTAATAAAAATATAATAATAACGCAGGTGAATGTTCATGTGCATGTGGAGGGGATGATGATAATAATAATAATAATAACAGTGATAATAAGTTATAGTTGTTTGAAAATATAGCAGACAAGACAAAAATGCTAGAAATGAGGTCTCAAAAAACCTAGCAAATCATAGAGTCATTGAAAAGGGAATTACTTCTTATTTCCGTGTCCATTTCCGCTCCGTGAATAGTCAAACTGAATCTCAAGGAATGAACTACGATAAAAATAGATGCCAGAGGCTGAACAGACACACATATCAGAAGTTATTACCATTTTTAGTAAAATTTTATAGGAATATGTACACGGAAATAGAGTTTTGGAGGCCTTCTGATGGGTTTCTGGGATTTTAGGGTCTCAAACATGACGTTGACAATGTTAAATTCATCCTTATGGGTAGATCTTTTCACAAATTTTGATTTGATAAGTGGTAGAGCTCAAACGGACAACCGGAATGAAAGTTATGGTCGTTTGAAGTTTGACTTTTTTTGGAGTGTTATAACTAATATATGTTATATTTATTTGATCTTCCCATATATTCTACTAATCTTGATCCTCACTCATCTCCCGAGCTTCGATTTGACTGGTCACAGCGCTCAAACGGACACCCGAAGGAGATATTATGCCTATTTTAGTGAGTTGTGGGTTTCATAGGTTTTTAGGCGCTCTGAGAGTTGCTCAATTTAAAACAACAATAACTTATTCTATGTTTGTTAATTTTGGCTCTACAAAATATCAAATCAAATATTGTGAAATGATAGAGACATTGGTAACCACTGGAACCCTTTTTGACATTCTTCAACCCCCAAAAGACCCAAATCCCTTTGGATGGTCAAAAGATTGGCTTCTGGTGTCTGTTTTGCAATAACTTCTTCTATGGGTATCTGTTTTGCCTCTACCACATATAAAATCGAAGCTTGAGACAATACCTATACTCTTATAACCACTGAAGCAACTTCTCACATCCATGAATTCCCAGAAAGGTACTTAATCCCTCCAAAAACCATAACTTCTACTTCGGGAGGCCATTTTGCCTCTACCATATATCAAATCGAGGGTTTCGACTATATATGCTCATCTGTGAACAATAGGAACACCTTATCAAGTTCTTAAAGTCCCAAAATGTCTTTAATTCCTTCAAATGTCCATAACATCTACTATGGGTGTCTGTTTCACCTCCACCACCTATCAAATTGAATCTTGCGACTAGCTCTACACATTTGTGACAACCATGAATAACCAAATAACCCTAACAAACCATGAATAACACCATAAATACTAACAACCATTAAAAACAATTCAAACACCTAACAAAACCTAACAAACCCTAAAAAATACAAAGAAACCCTCACAAACCCTATCAAACCCAAACAAACCCTAACAAACCCCAAATACACTAAAAACATAACAAACTTTAAATAACCCTTACAAACCCCAATAAGAACTAAGAAACCCCAATAAATAGAAAAAACCATAAGAAACCCTAAAAACCCCCTATGAAACCGTAATAAAACATAACATAACCCTAAAAACCCTAACAAAACACTAAGCAAACCAAAGAAATAGTAACATACCCTTAGAAACCCTAACACATCCTTATAAACCCTAACACACCCTTAGAAACCCTAGCACACTGTTAGAAACCCCAACACTACCATAGAATCCCTAACACAACCTTATAAACCCTTAGAAACTCTAGCACACCCTTTGAAACCGTAAATCGCCCATAAAAACCCTAACCCACCCTTAGAAACCCTAACACACCCTTAGAAACCCTAACAAACCCTTAGACTCCCTAAATCACTCTAATAAGAACTATTAAATCCTAACAAACCCTAACAACCAATAATAAACCATAATTAACCCAATTAACCCTAAATCTCACTACTAAACCCTAAAAACACTAATAAATTGTAATAAACCCTAAAACCCCTATTAGACCCCAATAAAAGCTACAAAATACATAAAACCCAAATATAAAACAAAAACGCTATTAAACCATTCAAAATGATAATATTCACAAAAAATCCCAAACAATCCTGAAAAAACCTAACAAACCCCAAAAAAACCCTAAAAACCCAAAAAACGCAAAAATAACCCTAACAAAGCATAAAAAATTCAAACACACCCATAAAACCCCAAAAAAAGCATAAAACCCCAAACAACTCAAATAAACTGTAACAAACCCTAAAAACCCTAAAAAAAGCTAATAAACCCTAACAACCACTAATAACCCCTAAGAGCCACTAATAAAACCTTATAACCTAGAAAACGCACTATTAAACCCTAAAAAACCTAATAAACACTAATAAATCATAATTAACTGTAATAAACCCTAACAAACTGTATTAGACCCTAATAAACACTACAAAATCCCTAAATACCCTAATATACAATAAAAAACACTATTAAACCATAATAAACCCAAATAATGACTAAAAACCCTAACAAACCCAACAAAACGCTACAAAAATCTCCAAATAATAGCCTACAAAACCCTACAACCCACTAATAAACCCTAAAAACCCTATGAAACCCCAACATACCCGAAAAAATAATGCTAAACCCTAATAAATCTTAATAAACCCAAATAAACATTAATAAACCCTAATAAATAAAATAAACCCTAATAAATACTAAATAACCCTATAAAAGGTTGATAAACCCTAGAAAAAGCTATTAATACCTACAAAAAGCCCAGTAAAACCCTAATATACTATAAAAAATGCTAATAAACTATAACAAATTCTAGAGAACACAAATAAACCCTAAAGAACCCTAATAAACACTAAAAACCCATATTAAACTCTAAAGAACACTAAAAAACCCTAAAAACCCAAAAACCGCTATAACAGATTATATAAACCCTAAAAACCTCTACAATAACCAAACAAACCCTAAAACACACTAAAAAAACCCTAACAACCCCTATCAATCACAAAAAAAAACAAATAAACCCATAACCCCCCCCCCCCCAATCCCTTAAAAAGCCATCAGATACCATAAAAACCATTAATCACCCGTTAACATCCCTTAAAAATCCTAAAAAACACTACAAACCATAAACAACCACTAAAACCCTAAAAAAGGATTCAAATGGATACATAAAATCCTAAAAACATTACATAAACCCTAAAAGCACTACATGAACCCTAGAACTGTAACATAAACCCTAAAAAACACAACGTAAACCCTCAAAAAAGCAACATAAACATTAAAAGAATGCTACATAAAACCTAAAAACACAATATAATCCCGAAAAAAACTACATGAACCCTAAAAACGTTACATAAACCCTATAAAATGCAACAAAAATGCTATATCACCCCCAAAAAACGCTACATAAATCCATAAAACGCAACATAAACCATAAAAAATGCAACATAAAATCTAACCCCTAAAAAAGCTACATAAACCCTAAAAACGATACACAAACCCTAAAAATGACACATAAAACCTAAAACCACTAACTAAAACCTAAAAATGCTACATAAAAACTAAAAATGCTATATAAACTCTAAAAATGCAACACAAACCCTTAAAAATGCTACAAAACACTAAAGACGCTTCAAACCCCTCAAAAATATTATACCCTAATATACCATAATATAAAAAATTAAACCCTAATAAACCCCTAATAAACCCCAAAAGAACCACTAAATCCACTAACAATGATACATAAACCCTAAAAATTTCTACAAAAAACTGAAAAATGCTTCAATACCCATAAAATGCATAAAACCCCAAAAAACGCTAAAAGAACCCTAACAATGAATAAAAAAACCAAACACACCCATAAATAAAAAAAAACGCATAAAACCCTCAAAAAAATCAAACAAACCGTAACAAACCCTAAAACCCCTAACAAAACCTAACAAACCCTAACAACCACTAATAACCCCTAGGAACCACTAATAACCCCAAATAACCCCTAAAACCCACTATTGAAACCTAAAAACCATAATAAACACTAATAAATCATAATAACCTGTAATAAACCCTAACAGACTCTATTAGACCCTAATAAATTCTACAAAAGCCCTAAAACCCCTGATATACAATAAAAACACTGTTAAACCATAATAAACCCTAATAATCACTAAAAACCCTAATAGACCCGACAAAACGCTACAAAAACCTCCAAATAATAGCATAAAAAACCCTACAACCCACTAATAAAACCTAACAAACCCTAATAACCCCAACATATATCATAAGAAATCCTAAAAACCCCAGATAAATCATATCATATCCTAACAATGCCAAAAAAAATCATAACAAACTGAAACAAACAATAACAAACCCCTAATAAACAACAATAAACCCTAACAAAGCATACTAAACCCTAATAAATTGTAATAAACCCAAATACACATTAATAAACCCTAATAAATAAAATAAACTTTAATAAACCCTAATAAATCCCAAATGACCCTAAAAAAGTTTGATAAACCCAAGAAAAAGCTATTAATGCCTACAGAAGTCCAATAAAACCCTAATATACAATAAAAATGCTAATAAACTGTAAAAAATCCTAAAGAACACTAATAAACCCTAAAAACCAATAATAATCCCTAAAGAACCATATTAATTCCTAAAGAACACTAAAACCACAAAAACCCCAAAAAAACGCTAAAACACATTATATAAACCCTAAAAACCACTACAATACCAAAAAAACCCTAAAACACACTAAAAACTCTAACAACCCCTATCAATCCCAAAAAAACAAATAAACCCATAACCCCCCTCCAAAAAAAACCATTAAAAAGCCATCAGATACCATAAAAAACCATAAACACCCATTAACAACCCTTAAAACCCCTAAAAACACTAAAACCACAAACAACCATTAAAAACATAAAAAGGGCTTCAAATAGATACATAAACCCTAAAAAACGTTTCATAAACACTAAAAAATGCAAAAAAACCCCTAGAATCGAAACATAAACCAAAAAACGCAACATAAACCCAAAAAACGCTACATAAACCCCAAAAAAACTATATAAACCCTAGAACTGTAACATAAACCAAAAACAACACAACATAAACATGAAAAAAGCAACATAAACATTAAAAAACGCTGCATTAAACCTAAAAACACAATATAAACCCTAAAACACTCCATGAACCCTAAAAACATTACATAAACCCTAAAAATACAACATAAACACTACATCACTCCTAATTGACACTAATAAACACTGATAAACCCTAATAAACCCCAAACAAACCCTAAAAAGACATAATAAACCATAAATAAATCCAAATAAACCCTGATGGATGTTTTTTGGTGGTGAATGGTTGTGGTGGTTTGAAATGGTGCTTTTGGTGCTAATGGATGTTTGCTGCGCTGGTCGTCGTTTGGCTGGGAGGTGCTGGATACTGGTTTTTTGAGTTTGGATGCTGCGAGGTGCTGGATGCTGGGATGCTGGATGATGGTGGTGGCTGCTTTGCCTTGTGTGTTTTCTTTTTTTTTTTTGTTCTTGACTTTTTTTGGGGTCTTTTGTCATGGGTCATTAAGGGTTTTTGGGTGTGGGTCGATTGACCCCTCCCCACCCTTGTCTACCGAGTCTATTTTTTTCCTTATAATAAATTGAGGGGGGGGGGTTGGGAATAGCCCGACCCTCACATCTTCTTTTCCCTAACAAACCCTAATAAACCCTAAAAATCCCTAATAAACCTTAACAAAAACGAATAGCCCTAATAAAACCCCAATAAAAACCTAAAAATACCTTCTCAACCCTAATAAACCTTGACAAACCATAACAAAACCTAAAAAAACTCAACTAAACCACAATAAACAAAAAAAAGCAAACAATCCATTAAAAAGCCCTAGAAACCCTAATAAATAGTAATAAATTCAAATAAATGCTAATAAACCATAAAAATCCTCATAAACGCTAAAAACACGCTAATAAAACCCAAAATGTCATAACAACCCCTCATATATATTAACAAAAACTAAAAAACACTCATATACCCTAATAAAAATGCAAACAAACCCTAAAAATCCCTAACAAACCCTAATAAACTCTACACAACCCCAATAAACCCTAATAAAACCTTAAAGATACCAATTCAACCCTAATAAAACCCTTAAAATACTTACACAACACTAATAAACTGTAACACACCCTAATAAACCATAATAAACCCCACTAAACCCTAAACAACGGAAATAGATCATTAAAATGCCCTAAAACCCCTCATAAATGCTAATAAAACCTAATAAATCTTAAAAGCACTAATAAACCTGAAAAAACACTATTAAACACTAAAAAACCCTAATATATGCTCATAAAAATTAATAAACCATAATGAACCATAATAAACCCTAAAAAATCCTAAACATTCCCAAATATACCATAATATACCATAATATACCCTAATAAACCCAACTCAATCCTAATAAAACCCTAAAAATACCTATTAATAATTGAAACACCATAATATACCCTAATAAAATCCTAATAACCCCCACCAAACACTAAAAAATGCTAATATACCATTAAAAAACCCTAAAACCCTATCAAACCATAATAAATGTTAATATCACCTAAAAATCCTAAAAAAATTATAGTAAACCCTAAAAATACCTCTAATAATAATATTAGTAATAACGCACGCGCATGTGCGTGGTTTTAATAATACATCATAACACACGTGCATGTGCATATGCATGCGTATTTGCATGCGAATAATAATAAATAATAAATTTTAAATAGTAACGCATGTGAGTTGCATGTGTATGCGCATGTGGATTTGAATGATAATAAATAATAAATAATAACGCACATCCTAGAGCATGTGCATGTGCATGTGCATGTGCATGTGCATGTGCATGTGCATAGTAATAAACAATAAATAATAACAAAGTCCTCATGAATGTGAATTTTCATGGGAATGATAATAAATAGTAAATAATAACACATGTGATAATAGAATAATGCAAGTGTATTGTGTTTGCACGTGCATGAGAATAAATAATAATAACACATGTGATAAAAGAATAACGCAAGTGCATTGCATTTTCATGTGCATGGTAATAAATAATATATAATAATGCACCTGTATGTGCATTTACATGTAATGATAATGATAATGATGCATGTACGTGCATGGTAATAAATAATAAATAACAACGCACATGCATGTGCATTTGTATTTGATGATACAAACAATAATAAAATAATAATAATAATAATAATTGAATAATGCAAGTGCATTGCATGTGCACGTGCATAGAAGTAAATAACAAATAAATAATAGTAAATAAGAACGCACATGCATGTGAATGTGCCTTTACATTTGATAATAATAATAATAATAATAACATAGGTATGTCCATGGTAATAAATAATAAATAACAATGCACATGCATGTGGATTTTCATGAGAAAATGATAATAATAATGATAAAGATAATAATAATAATAATAATAATAATAATAAAAATTGTTATAATAAAAAAAATACTACTGCATTGCATATGAACGTGCATGGTAATAAATAATAAATAATAACGCACGTGCATCTGCATTTGTATGTGATGATAATAATAATAACAATAGTAGTAGTAGTAGTGATAATAGTAGTTGTACCAATGCATGTGATAACAGAATATTGCATGTGCAATATGTGTGCATGTGCATGGTAATAAATAATAACACGCGTGCGTTGCATTTTCATTTGATGATGACGATGATGATGATAATAATAATAATAATAATAATAATAATGCATGTGATAAAAGAATAACACACGTGCATTGAAGGTTCGTGTTTATGTATTTTTATGTGCATTTGCATGTGCATTTTCATGTGATGATAATAACAATAACAACAACAACTACTACTACTACAACCACAATAATAATAATAACAACAATAAGAATAACAACGTATGTGATAATAAAATAACGTGTGCGCATTGCATGTGCACGTGCATGGTAATAAAAAAATAAATAATAATGCACGTACATGTGCATGTGCTTGTGCATGGGATGATAATAATAATAATAGTAATAAAAGTAATAATAATAACAATAATAATAACAACAACGCATGTGATAATAGAATAACACACGTGCATTGCATGTGCAGTGCATGATAATAAATAATAAATCCTAGCGCACGTGATGATAATAATAACAATAATAGTAATATTAATAATTATAGTGCATGTGATAATAGAATAACACACATGTATTGAATGTGCACGTGTATGGTAATAAATAATAACGCCCGTATATTTGCATTTGAATTTGATGATAATAACAATAATAACAATAATAGTAATAATAACAATAACAATAAAAATGCATGTGATAATAGAAAAATGTTGGTGCATTACGTGTGCGCGTGCATGGTAATAAATAATAACAGACGTGAAAGTGTTTTTCCATGTGATGATAATAATAATAATAATAATAACAACAACAACAACAACAACAACAACAACATATGCATGTCCATGGAAATAAATAATATATAATAAATAATAAATAATAACGCAAGTGCATTTTCATTTTCATGTGATGATAAAAATCATAATAATAGTAATAACAATAATGATAACTATAATAATGATAATGATAATAAAGATAATGATAATAATGATAATAATAATGTGTGTGATAAAAGAATAACACAAGTCCTAACAAACCCTAACAAAACCTAACAAACCCTAACAACCACTAATAATCCCTAAGAAGCACTAATAAACCCAAATAACACTTGAAACCCACTATTAAACCCTAAAACCCTAATAAACACTAATAAATCATAATTACTAATAATAAACACTAAAACCCTATTAGACTCTAATAAATGCTAAAAAATCCCTAAAACCCCTAATATACAATAAAAAACACTATTTATCCATAATAAATCCTAATAATCACTAAAAGCCCTAACAACCCAACAAAACACCACAATACACACCAAATAATAGCCTATAAAACCCTACAACCCGCTAATAAACCCTAATAAACCCTAATAACCCCATAATAAATCATAAAAAACCCTAACAACACCAAATAAATTGTAATAAATCCTAACAACACCAAATAAATCATAAAAAATTGAATCAAACCACAAAAAACACCTAATAAACTGTAATAAACCCTAACAAATCATAATAAACTCTAATAAATCATAATAAACCCAAATACACGTTAATAAACCATAATAAATAAAATAAACCCTACAAAACCCTAATAAATCCTAAATAACTCTAAAATATGTTGATAAACCCTAGAAAAAGCTATTAATGCCTACAAAAGCCCAATATAACCCTAATATACAGAAAAAATGCTAATAAACCATAAAAAATCCTAATGAACATGAATAAACCCTAAAGAACCCTAATAAACCCTAAAGAAACATAATAAACTCTAAAGAACACTAAGAAACCCTAAATAACCCAAAAAATGCTAAAACACATTAGATAACCCCTAAAAACCGCTACAATACCCAAACAAACCCTAAAACACACTAAAAAACCATAACAACCACTATCAATCCTGAAAAAAACAAATAAACCCAGAAAACCCCCCCAAAAACCATTGAAAACCCATCAAATACCCTAAAAACCATAAACACCAGTTAAAACCCCTTAAAAACCCTAAAACTCACTACAACCCATAAAAAACCATTAAAACCCTAAAAAAGGAAATAAATAGACACATAATCACATAAAATGTTACATAAACCCTAAAAATGCAACATAAACCCAAAAAATGAAACATAAACCCAAAAAACGAAACATAAACCCAGAAAATGATACATAAACCCAAAAAGCACTACATAAACCCAAAAACGGTAACATAAACCCTAAGCAACGCAACATGAACATTAAAAAGGATAAATAAAACCTAAAAACACAACATAAACCCTAAAAAACTACATGAACCCTAAAAATGTAACATAAACCCTAAAAAATGCAACAAAAACGCTACATCACCCCTAAAAAAGCCATATAAACCCAGTAAACGCAACATAAACCCTAAAAAATTCTACATAAAACCTAAACCGTAAACACGCTACATAAACCATTTAAATGTCAAATAAACCCTAAACAATGCTACAAAAAACCTAAAACCGCTCACTAAACACTAAAAGCGCTACATAAACACTAAAAATGCTACATAAACTCAAACAACGCTACACAAACACTAAAAAATGATGCAAAAACCTTAAAGACAATTCAAAACCCAGAAAAATATTAAACCCTAGTATACGATAATAAAAAAAACTAAACCCTAATAACCCCCTAATAAACTCTAATAATCCATAAAAAGTCCTTATAATCCCTAAAAACCCTTAGGGACTCTACTCAACCCTAATAAAACACCAAAAAATATCTAATAAACCCCAATAAAAGATAATAAAGCCTAATAAACCCTAAATACGTGTTAAGAAACCCTAAACAACCCTAACCAACCCGAATAGACACTAATAAACACTAATAAATCGTAGTAAACCCCAAAAAACCCCAAAATACTTAATAAACCATAAATAAATCAAAATAAACCACACTCAACCCTAACAAACCTTAACACACCATAATGACCCCTAATAAAACCTTACAAAACCCTAATAATGAAAACAAATGCTAGTATACCTTAAAAAATCCCTAGAAGCCCTGCTAAACTCTAATATAACCTAATAAACCCTAAAAACGCTCACAAACAATTAAAAATTGATCACAGTCTATTAAAACACACTATATTATCTAAAAAGACCTAAAAACACTAATATAACCTAATAAAGACAAAAAATGCTCATATACCATAAAAATCCCTAGAAATAATAATAAACCATAATAAACTCTAATATAACCAATTAAACCCTAAAAATGCTCACAAACAAAAACAAAATGCCCAAAAACAATAAAAAACGCTACATTATCTAAAAAACATAACAAAAACTAATATAACCTAATAAAACAAAAAAAAAATAAACCCATAAAAAACGCTTATAAACCCTAAAATCCCAAATAAACACTAATAAAAACTAATAAACCCAAATAAAACCATAATAAAACCCTAAAAATACCTTATCAACCATAATAAACCTTGACACGCCATAATAAAGCCTAATAAAACATAACTAAACCCGAATAAATAAAAAAACACAAACAAACCATTAAAAAGCCCTAGAAACCCTAAGAACCATAATAAATTCTAATAAAACCAAATAAATCATAAAAAATGCTCACACACACTAAACCCATGATAATAAAACCTAAAAAGTCGTAACAACCCCTCGTATATATTAACAAAAACTAAAAAACACTCATATACCCAAATAAAAACACTAACAAACACTAGTAAACCCTAACAAACCCTAACAAACCCTAATAAACACTACTCAACCCTAATAAACCCAAATAAAACCCTAAAGATACCTACACAACCCTAATAAAACCCTGAAAATACCTACTCAACCCTAATAAACCTTACCAACTATAATAAACCATAATAAACCCCACTAAACCCTAGAAAACACAAATGTACCATTAAAATTCCCTAAAATCCCAAATAAATTCTAATAAAACCTAACAAAGCATAAAAGCACTAATAATCACTAATAAACACTACTAAACCCTAAAAACCCTAATATACCCTCTTAAAAATTAATAAACCATAATGAACGATAATAAGACCTAATAAAATCTAAACATACCCAAATATACCAAAATATACCAAAATATACCCAAATAAACCCAAATCAATCCTAATAAAACCCTAAAAAACCTAATAAATCTTAATAAACCTTAACACACCATAATAAACCCTAATAAAATCCTAACAACCCCCACCAAACCATAAAAATGATAATTTACCATTAAAAAACCCTAAAACCCTAACATACCATAATAAATGTTAATAACACCTAAAAATTCTAAAAAATGATAGTAAACCCTAAAAATACCTCAAATAATAATAATATTAATAATGCATGTGCATGTGCATATGCATGTGGATGGTTTAAATAATAAATCATAATGCACGTGCATGTGAATATGCCTACGCATTTTCATGTGAATGATAATAAATAATAAATTATAATTAATAATGCATGTGAATAACATGTGTATGTGCATGTGCATGTGAATGATAATAAATAATAAATAATAACGCACATCCAAGTGCATGTACATGTTCATGGTAACAAACAATAAATAATTTGCATTTTCATGTGAATATTAATGTGCATTTGCTTGTGAATTATAATAAATAATAAATAATAACACATGTGATAATAGAATAATTCATGTGCATTGCGTGTGCACGTGCATGAGAATAAATAAAAATAACACATGTGATAATAGAATAATGCAAGTGCATTGCATTTGCATGTGCATGATAATAAATAATATATAATAACGCAGGTTCATGTGCATTTACATGTAATAATAATGATAATGGCACATGCACATGCATGGTAATAAATAATAAATAACAACGCACGTGCATGTGAATTTTTATTTGACGATAGAATCAATAATAATAATAATAATAATAATAAAAGAATAACACAAGTGAATTTAATGTGCACATGCAAAGTAGTATATAATAAATAAATAAAAATAAATAAGAACACATATGCATCTGCATGTGTGTTTACATTTGATGATACAGATAATAATAGTATTAATAATAACAACAAATGTGGTAATAGAATAACGCACGTGAATTGAATGTGCATTTATGTGGATCCACATGTGCATTTTCATGTGATGATAATAACAATAACAACAACAACAACAACCATAATAATAATAATAAAAATAATAATTACAACGCATATGATAATAAAATAACGTCTCTGCATTTCTTGTGCACATGCATGGTAATAAAAATATAATAATAATGAACGTGCATGTGCATGTGCATGTGTATGAGATGATGATAATAATAATAATAATAATAACAGTAATAATAAGTTATAGTTATTTGAAAAAATAGAAGACAGGACAAAAATGCTAGAAATGGGGTCTCGAAAAACCTAACAAATCACATGTCATTGAAAAGGCATAACTTCTTCTTTGGGCGTCCATTTCTGCTCCGTGAATAGTCAAACAGAATCTCATGGAACAAATTATGATAAAAACAGGCGCCATAGGCCGAACAGACACACAGATCAGAAGGTATGGCAATTTTTAGAAAACATTGATAGGGATCTGTACACTGAAAGGGAGTTTTGGAGGCCTTCTGATGGGTTTCTTGGATTTTAGGGTCTCAAACATGACTTGAACTATGTTTAAGTCATCCTTATGCACATATCTCTTCACTACTTTCAATTTGATATGTGGTAGAGCTCTAATGGACAACCGGAGCCAAAAGTTATGGCGATTTGTAGTTGGGATTTTTTTGGAGTAGTATAACTCATATATCATATATTTCTTTGATATTCTCATAGTTTTGACTAAACATGGTCCTCACTCATCTCACGATCTTCGATTTGACTGGTTACGTTGCTCAAACAGACACCCGAAAGAGAAGTTATGCCTATTTTAGTGAGTTGTGGGTTTCTTAGGTTTTTAGGTGCTATGCGAGTTGGTCAATTTAAAACAACAATAACATATGCTACATGTGTTCATTTTCGCTCTACTACATATCAAATCAATGATTTAGAAAAGTTACACACTCTGGTAACCACTAGAAAACTTATTGACATTCTTCAACCCCCCCAAAGACCCAAAATCCTTTTGGATGGTCAAAAGATTGGCTTATATTGTATTTTTTGCGATAACTTCTTCTATGGGTGTCTGTTTTGCCTCTACCACATATGAAATCGAATCTTGAGAATAGAAATACACCCTATAACCACTGAAGCACCTTCTCACATCCTTGAAGGCCCAAAAAGGTACTCAAACCCTCCAAAAGACCATAACTTCTACTTTGGGAGTCCGTTTTGACTCTACCATATATCAAATTGAAGTTTTCGACTAGATCTACACATATTTGACCAATAGGAACACCCTGTTATGTTCTTAAAGTCCCAAAAGGTCCTTAATTCCTTCAAATGACCATAACTTTTGCTCTGGGTGTCCGTTTCACCTGTACCACATATCAAATTGAATCTTGCAACTAGCTCTACACATCTATGACAACCATGAACAACTAAATAACCCTAAAAACCCATGAATATCTCCATAAACACTAAAAACCATTAAAAACCATTCCAAGCCCAAAAAAACCCTAACAAACACTAACAGCCCCTAACAAACCCTAAAAATCCCTAACAAACCCTAGAAAACCCTAACAAACCCCAAAAAACCCTAAAAACATAACAAACCCTAAGAAACCCTAAAAATACCTAATAAACCCCAAGAATCACTAAGAAACCCCAATAAACCTGAAAAAAACATGTAGAAACCCTAAAACCCCCCCTAAGAAACCACAAGAAACCCTAATAAAATCATAACAACCATAAAAAAACCCTAAGAAAACCTGAGAAACACTAAAAAACCCTTGGAAACCCTAACACACCCTTAGAAACCCTTACAAACCCTTAGAAATCCTATAACACCTTTAGAAACCCCAACACACACATAGAAACCCTAACACAACCATAGAAACCCTTAGAAACCATAACACACCCTTAGAAACCCTAACTCACCCCTAAACACCCTAACCCACCCTTAAAAACCCTAACACACCCTTATAAACCCTAAGAAACCCTTATACACCCTAAATCACTCTAATAAGAACTAATAAATCCTAAAAAAACCCTACCAACCAATAACAAACCATAATAAACCCTAATAAACCCTAAAACCCACTACTAAACCCAAATACACACTAATAAATCCTAATAAACCCTAAAACCCTATTAGACCCCAATAAAAGCTAAAAAATACTTAAAAACTCAAATATTCAACAAAAATGCTATTAAACCATTGAAAATTCCAATATTCATAAAAAACCCTAACAAACCCGGCAAAACCTGACAAAACCCTAAAAAACCCTAAAAACCCAAAAACACAAAAACCCCTAAAAATCCTAAAAACCCCTAAAAATAATAAAAAACCATAAAAACCTAAAAATCCCTAAAAACCCTAAACCCCTAAAAACACGAAAAAACCGAAAAACTCGAAAACAATCCTAAAAACCCCTAAACCCCTCAAAAAACCTCAAAATATGCTAAAAACCCTAAAAACCCCTAAAAACGCCAAAAAACCCCAAAAAATCCTAAAAACTCTTAACAAAACCCCAAAAAACCCTATGAAACCTATGAAACCCTAAAAACCCCATAGAAAACCCTAAAAACCAAAAATAAAACCCTAATACACCCTAAAGAACCCTAAAAAACCCTAAAGAACTACTAAAGCCACTAACAACGCCACATAAACACTGACAATTACTTCAAAAAACTGAAAAATGCTTCAAAACACACAAAACGCAAAAAAACCCCAAAAATGATAAAATAACCTTAACAAAGCATAAAAAATCCAAACACAACCATAAAACCCCAAACAACTCAAACAAACCACAACAAACCCTAAAACCCTAATAAAACCTAACCAACCCTAACAACCACTAATAACCCCTATGAACCACTAATAAATCCAAATAAGCCATAAAACCCACTATTAAACCCTAAAAACCCTAATAAACACTAATAAATCATAATAACCTATAATAAACCCTAAAAACCCTATTAAACCCTAATAAATACTACAAAAGCCCTAAAACCCCTAATATATAATAAAAAACACTATTAAACCATAATAAACCCTAATAATCACTAAAAACGCAGACAAACCCGACAAAACGCTACAAAACCTCCAAATAATAGCCTACAAAACCCTACAACCCTCTAATAAACCCTAACAATCCCTAAAGAACCATATTAAACACTAAAAAACACTAAAAACCCTAAAAAATCCAAAAAAAACGCTATAACACATTATATAAACCCTAAATACTACTACAATACCCAAAGAAACCCAATAACATACTAAAAAACCCTTACAACCCCTATCAATCACAAAAAAAAAACAAATAAACCCATAAAACCCCCAAAACCCCATTAAAAAGCCATCAGATACCATAAAAAACCATAAACACCCTTTAACAACCCTAAAAACCCTAAAAAACTACAAACCATAAAAAACCATTAAAACCCTAAAAAAGGCTTCAAATAGATACATAAACCCTAAAAATGTAACATAACCCCCTAAATATGCAACAAAACCCCTAAAAAGCAACATAAACCAAAAAATCCAACATAAACCCCAAAACTCTACATAAGCACTAAAAGCAATACATAAACCCTAGAACTATAACATAAACCCTATAAAACAAACATAAACCCTAAAAGCACATCATAAACATTAAAAAAGACAACATAAAAACTAAAAACACAATATAAACCCTAAAATCACTACATGAACCCTACCAACGTTACATAAACCATAAAAAACGCAACATAAACACTACATCACCCCTAAAAATGCTACATAAACCCATAAAAAGCAACGTAAACCCTAAAAAATGCAACATAAAACCTAAACCCTAAACACGCTACATAAACCCTAAAAACATTACAGAATCCCTAAAAATGATACATAAAATCTAAAATGGCTAACTAAACCGTAAAAACGCTACATAAACACTAAAAATGTTACATAAACTCTAACAACACAACAAAAAACCTAAAAATGCTACAAAAACCCTAAAGAAGCTTTAAAACCTTCAAAAATATTAAACCCACCATAATATAAAATATAGGTGTCGGAGGCCGAAAAGTCACACAAATCAGAAATGTGTCTCGAAAAACCTAACAAATCACAAAGTCATTAAAAAGGCATAATATATTCCTCAGGATTCCATTTCTGCTCTGTGAATATTCAGAATAAATCTCATGAGACGAACTATGATAAAAATAGGTGCGAGAGGCCGAACAGACACTGAGATCATAAGTTATGACCATTTTAGGAAACATTTGACAGGGATCCGGACACATAAATGGAGTTTTGGAGGCCTTATAATGGTTTTATGGTATTTTAGGGTCCCAAACATGACTTGAAATTTTTTCAAGTTAGCCTTTTCCATAGATCTCTTCACTTCCTTTGATTTGATATGTGGTAGAACTCAAACAAACAACCGGAGAGAAAGTTATGGCCATTTGAAGTTGGACTTTTTTTGGAGTGGTATAAATAATATATCTTCTGTTTCTTTAATCTTCTCACAGTTTCGATTAGACTTAGTCCACACTCATCTTACGAGTTTCGATTTTACTAGTCACATCGCTCAAACAAACACCCTAAAGAGAAGTTATGCCTATTTTAGTGAGTTCAGGGTTTCTTTAGGTTTTTAGGTGCTATGAGGGTTGCTCAATTTAAAATGACAATAAATTATGCTATGTGTGTTCATTTTGGATCTACCACATATCAAATCAAAGATTGTGAAAAGATACACATTCTGGAAACCACTTGAACCCTTTCTGACATTCTTCAACCCCCCAAAAGACCCAAACTCCCTTTGGATTGTCAAAAGATTGGTTTCTGGTGTCCTTTTTTCAATAACCTCTTCTATGGTTGTCTGTTTTGCCTCTACCACATGTCAAATCAAAGCTTGAGACTAGACCTACACTCCTATAACCATTGAGTCACCTTTTCAAGTCCATGAAGGCCCCATAAAGTACTTAAACCCTCCAGAAGACCGTAACTTCTACTCAGGTAGTCCTTTTGGACTCTACCTTATATCAAATCAAATCATTCGACTAGATCTACAAATCTGTGATCACTAGGAACACCTTATCATTTTATTAAAGACCCAAAAGGTTCTTATGTCCTCCAAATGACTATAAATTCTGCTCTGGGTCTCCGTTTCACCTCTACCACATATCAAATTAAAGCTTGGGACAAGATCTACACATTTGGGACAACCATGATCAACTAAACAAACCTAAAAATCCATGAATGACCCCATAAACACTAAAAACCATTAATAAAATGTGAAACCCTAACAAACCCTTACAAACCCGAACAAACACTAACAAACCCTAATAAACCCTAACAATCCCTAACAAACCCCGAAAACCCTAAAAAACATAACAAACCCTAATAACCCTAACAAGCCCTAAAAAACCCCAAGAAGCACTAAGAAACCCCAATAAACACAGAAAACCCGAAGAAACCCTAAAAACACCTAAGAAACCATAAGAAACCCTAACATAACCTAAAACTCCTAAAATGTTCAACAAAACCCTAATAAAACCTAAGAAACACTATCACACCCTTAGAAACCCTAACACACCCTTAGAAATCCTTACAGACCCTTAGAAACCCTAGCACACCCTTAGAAACCCCAACAAACACATAGAAACCGTAACAAAACCTTAGAAACCCTTATAAAGCATAACAAACCCTTAGAAACCCTAACCCGCCCATAAAAATCTTAACCCACCCGTAGAAACCATAACACACCCTTAGAAACCCTAACAAACCCTTAGACACCCTAAATCACTCTAATAAGTATTATTAAATCCTAACAAACCATACCAACCAATAATAAACCATAATAAACCCTAATAAACCCTAAATCCCACTACTAAACCCTAATAAACCCTAATAAATCGTAATAAACCCTAAAAACCCTATTAGGCCCGAATAAAAGCTACAAAAGACCTAAAACCCCAAATATACAACAAAAATGCTATTAAACCATTCAAAATACTAATATTCTCAAAAAACCCTAACAAACCAGGAAAAACCTGACAAAACCCTTAAAACAATAAAAACCCAAAATCCCCAAAAAACCCTAAAAACCCCTAAAAACCCTAAAAACCCTAAAAAATCCAAAAAACAGTAAAAAAACCCTAAAAACCCCTAAAACCCCGAAAAAACCAAAAAAAAACTGAAAAAAAACTAGAATACAAACCTAAAAACCCTAAAAAACCTCATAAAACGTCAAAATACCCTAAAAACCTAAAAATCACTAAAAAGCTAAAAACCCTAAAAATGCCTAACAAAACCCTAACCAACCCTATGAAACCCTTAATGAACCTAAAACACCATAGAAAACCCTAAAAACCACAAAAGAAACCATAATGCACCCTAAAGAACCCTAAAAACCCTAAAACCAATAAAGATCACTAAAGATCCTCTAAATCCACTAACAACGCTACATAAACCCCACCAATTTCTAAAAAAATCTGAAAAATTATTCAAAACCCAAAAAATGCAACAAAACCCCAAAAATGCTAAAATAACCCTAATAAAGCATAAAAAATCCAAACACACCCATAAAACCCAAAAAAACGCATAAAACCCCAAACAACTTAAACAAACCATAACAAAACCTAAAAAACCTAAAAAAACCTAACAAACCCTAACAACCGCTAAGAATCGCTAAGAACCACTACTAAACCCTAATAACCCATAAAACCCACCATTAAACCCTAAAATCCCTAATAAACACTAATAAATTGTAATAACCTGTAATAAACCCTAACAAACTCTAATAGACCCTAATATATGCTACAAAATCCCTAGAACCCCTAATATACAATAAAAACACTATTAAACCATAATAAACCCTAATAATAATTAAAAAAACTAACAAAACTGAAAAAACGTTACAAAAATCTCATAATAATAGCCTATAAAACCCTACAACCCACTAATAAACCCTAAAAACCCAAATAAACCAAAAATAAATCGTAACAAACCCTAACAACCCAAAATAAATTGTATCAAATCCTAACAATGCCAAATAAATCGTAACAAACTGAAACAAACCATATCAAACCCTTAATAAACCTCAATAAACCCTAGCAAATCATAATAAACCCTAATAAACCGTAATAAACCCAAATACAGATTACTAAACCCTAATAAATAAAATAAAACCTAATAAACCCTAATAAATTCCAAATAAGCCTAAAAAGGTTGATAAACCCTAGAAAAATCTATTAATGCCTACAAAAACCCAATAAAACCCTAATATACAATAAAAATACTTATAAACTATAACAAATCCTAAAGAACACTAATAAACCCTAAAAAACCCTAATAAGCCCTAAAGAACCATATTAAACTCTAAAGAACACTAAAAACCGCTAAAGAACCCAAAAAACACTAAAACACATTATATAAACCCTAAAAACTGCTACAACAACCAATCAAACATAAAAACACACTAAAACCCTAACAACCCCTATAAATCCCAAAAAAAAAATTAAACCCATAAAACCCCCCAAAACACATTAAAAAGCCATCATATACCATAAAAAACCATAAACACCTGTTAGCAACAATTAAAACCCTAAAAAACACTACAACCAAAAACAACCATTAAATCCCTAAAAAAGCTACAAATAGATACATAAACCCTAAAAAAGTTACATAAACCCTAAAAATGCAACAAAAACCCTAAAAATGCAACAAAAACCCTAAAAACGCAACATAAACCAAAAAACACAACATAAACCCAAAAAACGCTACATAAACCCAAAAATCACTACATAAACCCTAGAACTGCAACATAATCCCTAAAAACACAACATAAAGCCTAAAAAAGTAACATAAACATTAAAAAACACTACAAAAAACCTAAAAACACAATACAAACCCCCAAAACACTACAAGAACCCTAAAAACGTTACATAAACCCTAAAAAATGCAACATAAACGCTACATCACCCTTAAAAACGCTACATAAACCAAGAAAATGCAACATAAACCCAAAAAAATGCTACATAAAACATAAACCCTAAACATGCTACATAAACCCCAAAAACATTACATAAACCCTAAAAATGATACATAAAACCTAAAACCGCAAACTAAACCATTAAAATGCTACATAAACACTGAAAAAGATACATAAAATCTAACAGCACTACGCAAACTCTAAAAAATGCTAAAAAACCCTAAAGACACTTCAAACCCCTAAAAATATTAAACCCTAATATACTATAATATAAAAAATTAAACCCCAATAAACCCCTAATAAACACCTAATAAACTCAAATAATTCCTAAAAACACCTTATAATCCCTAAAAACCCTAATTTACTCTACTCAAACCTAATAAAACCCCACAATACCTAATAAACCCTAATAAATGATAATAAAACCTAATAAACCCTTAAAACACGTTAAGAAAATATAAACAACCATAAACAACCCTAATAGACACTAATAAACACTAATAAACACAAAAAACCCCCAAAAAAACCCTAAAAATCCCTAATAAACCATAAATAATTCCAAATAAACCCTACTCAACCCTAATAATCCTTAAAACACCATAATAACCCCCACTAAAACCCTACAAAATCCGAATAATGAAAAAAAATGCCAGTATACATTAAAAAATCCCTAGAAACCCTGATAAACTCTAATATACCCTAATAAACCCTATAAATGTTCAAAAACAATAAAAAAATGATCACAAACAATAAAAACGCGCTATATTACCTAAAATACCTAAAAACACTAATATATCGTAATAAGGACAAAAACGCTAATATACCAAAAAATCCCTAAAACCCCTTATAAACAATAATAAACTCTAATATAACCTAATAAACCCTAAAAGCACACACAAACAAAAATAAAATACTCTCAAACAAAAAACAACATTCTATACTATCTAAAAAGACCTAATAAACACTAATATAACCTAATAAAACAAAAAAAAACTAATAAACCCTTAAAAACCCTAATAAACTCTAAAAAACCCTAATAAACCCTAATAAAACCATAATAAAACTATAAAAATACCTTCTCAACCCTAATAAACCTTGACATGCCATTATAAAACCTTATAAAACCAAACTAAAACCCAATAAACAAAAAATACGAACAAACCATTAAAAAGCCCTAGAAAACCTAATAAACCATAATATATTCTAATAAAACCTAATAAACCATAAAAAATGCTCACAAACACTAAAAACACACTAATAAAACATAAAAAGTCCTAAAAACTGCTCATTTATTTTAACAAAAACTAAAAGACACTCATATATCCAAATAAAAACACTAACAAACTTTAGTAAACCCTAAAAATATCTATCAAACCCTAATAAACCCTACTCAACCCTAATAAACCATGATAAAACCATAAAGATACCTACTCAAACCTAATAAAAACCTAAAAATACCTAGTCACCCCAATAAACCATAACACACAATAATAAACCATAATAAACCCCACTGAACCCTAAAAAGGAAAATAAACCATTAAAAAGCCCTAAAACACCGAAAAAATGCTAATAAAACCCAACAAATCGTAAAAGCGCTAATAAACCCTAATAAACACTAAAACACCCTAAAACCCCCTAACATACCCTCTTAAAAATTAATAAAACATAATTAACCATATAAACCTGAATAAATCTTAAAATTACCTAAATATACCATAATATAGCATAATATACCCTAATAAACCCAACTCAATCCGAATAAAACCCTAAAAATACCTAATAAACCCTAATAAACCTTGACACACCATAATAAACCATAATAAAATCCTAATAACCCCCACCAAACCCTAAAAACGCTAATATACCAATAAAAATGTAACACTCCAAACTTCCACAGTACGCTTCTCTTTGAACAATACAGTAGCGTGTGATGTACACAACTTCGAGTTGTAACACACACCACTACCAATCAAACTAGAATTTATAAATAGTAATAACGGCTTTTTGAAATTTTATAAATTTTATCTTTCAAAATGGACTTCATTTTTGGATTCGGAAAATCGAAATTAGCTTAAGGTGAATTTTTGGTACTTTCCATATAACTTTCATATTTTGATGAATAGTGAAAATTACTAAATTTTAATTAAAAATAACTTTTTTAATCGAAATAATTAAGAATGAGAAATTATGAATTTGAGTGATTTTAAAGAATATTTAGAATATATTTTTACCATTTAATACAATGTTGGTCATTGGAAATAATTTCACATTTAAACTAGACATAAGGAAGTGTCAATCTTTTGATAGTTATTATTTACTAAAAACACGCTTTTTGTTTTGATAGTGGGAATTAATTTTAAATTAATTTCTGCTTGTAGAGACCCGAATCTTGACGTACATGGACATAACATTACTTTTGTTGAATACTTAATACCTAAAAAAACAGACACACAAGGACCGCAATAGTTTAGTATCTTTGGAAACTCGGAATATAAACTTCTAATCATGTTGAAATATCTTCAGCAACTCCCATAACGATCTTCCCCTTTTTTCCTTACCTAAAGACTTTATTTATATCCTGGGGAAAAGAAAACATATAAAGGGTGAGATCAAATGCTCAGTAAGGGTAAGCATGGATAAAATAAAACAAATCATATACATTTGAACTTAAAAACATGAACATAATGTTTAAACATCAAAAGCTTGAGCAATGACATAAAACATGGAAGTACGTAAAGCATAGATCATAAAGAAACATTAAGCATGATAAAATAGCATGGGAGTAAAACATGTAATTGTTTAAATCATTAAGCACATGTTATGATTTCCACAGTAGTCAAGGCATTGATGCCAAGACCATCATAGTGGACAAAGTCCCTTTCTGAATCGAGTTCACTCCTCGTTCTAGTCCTGTATTACTGAACCGGTTTAACATTCCGTTCCAGACATGTCTATATCATGAGATATAAATCTTTACCCAATTCATTGGAGGTAGATATATGTCCCACCCATCTCATAGTGAAATCATTCTTACTTGTGCCACAAAATAAACATACATCATTCATAATAACCCAACGAATAAAATGGGTTTCATAAACATCATACCATCATCACATAATCCATATAAAAGAAATGGATATCATTTAATAATAAGAAAAGTTAAACCATGTAAACCATAGAGACATGATAATTGAAACATACACATATGAAATAATTTCATCTTAGATTAAAAAAGGTTTTGATAAAACACTTGAAATGAATTCTTGAGGAAAATATCCTTTCTTCTACAAAATCATTTTCTTTTCACAAAATGTCATCCAATTTTAAAAGAAAATGATTTTGTTGAAAATAGTCATGAAATATTTTGGAGGAATCTTCATGAAAATAAGTCTTTATAAAACCATAAAAATCAGTTCGTTCCGTATAAGTTTAAAAAACATTTTTCTCATACTTTTGCCGGAAAAGTCAAAAAAGTACCTCGTAATCTAAAAAAAGAAAGATTCATTACATACCATGTAGAAAAAGTCAAAAATTGGTAAAAAGGACTTTAAACATACATGAAACCACTTTTATAAAACATGGACATGGATGATAAAAATAACCCCAGTAAATACTTACGAATGAGCAATCTCGGATAAAAATGAGATTTGCAAAATTATCCCTTACCTTAGGTCTGATATGCTTCGTATGGATCCGAAACTCCTGTATAATGATTTAAATAATTTCATTGACTTATTACATAATCATATTCATTATTATGATATCGTATATGTTTAACTTATGACTTTATATTACCCATTCTTTTGTAAATTCCATGTTAAAGCAGCGTTTTGGGTAAAATTATTTCATTTATCATATGTGTTTCGACTTTTCGTTCTTGATATTATTGCTCATATCATGATTTACATAATTCCAAAATTTAAAACATGATTTATATATAATATATATTCATCATATACATATATATTATAGATCGATAAAATGAATGAAATACACCGTTCATGGAGACGGTAGGCCGTACGTACGCATGAACGCTGTTTTCGTTTCCTTATTCAGTATAATGGAATTAAGTAGATGACATGAATATATATATACATAAATACAGTAGCTTTATAATGTCATATATTTCATTATTATTTCTTATATATACTTTATAATCATTCTTTAATTGTTAACATGGAGAATGAATCTCATCGCGTCGTGGAGACGGTAGTCTGTACGTACGCACGGGTGATGATATCGTTACCATAATTATTGAATTGAATTGGAGTGGATGATACAATATATCAGAATTATTATGGTGTTATAATAACTATGTATAGTTATTCTTTACATCATTATACCCATCCAAGTAAGGTGGTATTGGAAAAACAGATTACACCACGGTGTGGAGACGGTATTCCGTACGTACGCACTCGCGGTGATTTCATTTTCCATAAGATGGATAGAAGGTGAAATGGGATTGTTTCATACTTATAATAACATATCATTATATGATTGATACTGATGATATTAATTCATAATGAAACAACTAAATAAGAAGAAGTGGAAGAAGAAATAAAGTTGAAAGAATCGGTAACGGACTTTACCTCTTCTTTGAAGCACCCCTTTGAGACCTCCTCTTAAGGCACTAAAATTGGACTTTGAAGAAGACCAGGACCTCTAGGATGTTTATAGGGAATTTGAGAAGAGAATATGGCAGGGGTTGGCCGATCATGAAGGCGAAAAGTGGTGTGAGGAAGAGAGGGAGGAGGTGCCCTTTTATAAGGGAGGAGATGAGCACCTTTGGAAAAACAAAGAATATTATTTAATTATAAAGTCATATTCTGTTTTAAATATCTACAAACTGATTTATTTAAAAGCTAAGGTGTGTATGGGTCTAAATAATCTCATACAATAGAATTTGGACAAGTTTAGGTTACTATTTTAACCTTATCATTTAGATTTAACTTTAAGTTAGATAGTTTTACTTTTACCGTGTCTTTTTGTGTTCTTACACTATAAGGTTAATAAAATTACTATAACAAGCCAAACGAAGCACAACTTGTTTATTATTAATATATATAACCTTATCTAAGTCATTTTTCTGAACTTTAGATTTTTAGGAATAAAATAACAATTAATAATATAATATTAGTTTTAAAAACTATTTTATGTCAATTTTGACACTATTTAGTAATTGATTTTTTTGAAAATCATAACAGAATTATTAGTTCTAAAAACGTTAGTTAAAGCAATAATAACATGTCATATTAACCTAGAAAATTATTTTAATTCATAAAAAGTCTCAAATTATATTTATTTGGGTATTTATAACATCAATTATGTCAATATTTCATTAATAAGATAATTACTGCATCATCTTTGTGTCATAAATAAATTAAATTATTTAATGTATATAAATTATAAATAAAATACCATTATGTAGGAAATATTGTTATCTTTCTAATTAATATTTATAGTCGAATTGATCTTATGTATAACCCTATATTAAAAATTATTTACTTATTAAACTTTGATTTTACCTATTTTAACCCTTCTTTAAATAAATTAATATTAAATGTCCTAATCTAATCCAAGTGGGCCTAAATGGTCATATTTTATTCCTATGGTTGTTTTTGGTCGAATTACACTTATCCAATAGAATTATGACATGTTTTAGGGTAATAATAATATCAATTTTACTATTAATTACCCTATTTATTTTAACTGTGGTAAAAAAAAGTAAAAAGTTACTATTCACCAAAAATTATTTTCATCTCACTGAACCACATTTTACTTACAGAAATCAACCGTTTCTCTCGGATTTTTGAAATTACATTCACAAAAGTGGTAAAATTATGTTTTATGTAAATTTGCAAATTCTCCTAGGAGGTGGGTAAAAGACGGTCAAAAGTTCAATAAAATTTTTATATATCTAAAATTATTATAAAATGACTCCAATGAATTACATTGAACTTATATAGGTATTATGTATCAATTTTTACCTAAAATAAATTTAAATAAAATAAATAATTATTTAAATAAAAAGTAGGTTTTTAAATAGTAACCCAGTGTTTTCACTATTTATCAAAAATTGAATGTTTTCAGAAAATAACAAAATTTCACCCTAAGCTAATTTCGATTCTCCAAATCCAAAAATGAAGACCATTTTAAAGATAAAATTTACAAAATTTCAAAAAGTGGTTATTACTATTCATAACGGCTAGTTTTAATAATATTTTAATTGCATATCGTTGTGCAGTGAGACTCGGTATTGCGTACAAAACACGCTATCGAGGAAGGTCGCAATTGCGTATAATGCAGCCAATTTAGGGTTGTGTGTTGTGCAAGACTCCTTTTTTGTAGCGTACAACACAAGACATCAATAAAATTAAAAAGAATATTTTTCATAAAATCTCGGGGTATTACATTGTACCCCCCTTCAAATGAATTTCGCACTCGAAATTCGTCGGGGTTATAAATGGTTTACTACTCGAAAGTTTCTTTAATAGAAACCCACTTCGTAAAAAGGAATACCAAAACCAATATTTAAAAATTAAAGTATGAAACATAACAGTTACCCAAATTAACTAATCAATGGGTTTCCACATAGGATAACATAGGTGAAAGTATGGATATAGAAGAAAAACCTAACCATCATGTTCTGATGGAGAGTGGTAGAGAACATGGCTATGAAAAATCCAATAATCACAAAGCCATAGATTTGTGATGATCTAAGGTACCATATGATTCATCGGATATAAGGGAACTAGGACAACATTTTTTGTTTTCAAGATCATTTCCCTAAAGTTGAAGAATTTGAATTGAAATAAATACTTACTTTATTTTGGTACAATCTCACTGTTTTTCGTGATTTGAACAATTTCCACTTAATTTCTTAAAGAAATGAAGTTGAATTTGTTATTCATGAAGTGTTAATAGATCATGTGATAGAATGATGGGTCATTCCATCTTTTTCAAACAAATGGTTAGCAAAAGTTATCAAATATACAGAAGTCCATCTATGGTGAGGT
This sequence comes from Viscum album, assembly GCA_963277665.1. NCBI lineage: Eukaryota > Viridiplantae > Streptophyta > Magnoliopsida > Santalales > Viscaceae > Viscum > Viscum album. The sequence goes on along the minus strand of CAUJRU010000031.1, from coordinate 3,295,448 downwards.
TAATCGTATAAAATTTAAAAAATGAACTTATACTTCATATATCATACTGCGTAATAAAATAAAACTTGTTTCTACTAACCAGGGACTTCTTGTAGGCCATTGGTAGGCGATAAAGGCCAGTCGCAATTCAGTTGTGGGTTCGATTCCCACAGCCTTGTCCGACGCGATGGGTTGTCGCCCGTCCTGCAGGTTGTCCGTTTTCTAAAACTATATTACTATAACATCCCATCAATAATATCCAAAAAAGTACTATCCTTAAACAATACTAACATATGTCCAACATAATCGATTCCAATCTTTAGGCTTATCTAAAATAATTCGGTCCAATCTCATAGTATAAAGAAAATGATTACTTGAAATTTCACATAACAATCATATGAATTCCATCATTTATCCCCCATATATCATAAGATATATATTGTTGGTCAAATTAGAGACATGTGAATACCTTAATCATGTATTCTCTTGAATAATGTATACCCATTGAACCTTAATGAAAACATGAATGCAGTTAAAAGTTAACACTTTCCACATACCAAAATCCCCAAAATTCTATATACTCAAACCATGATATCACTTAGTCCTTATATAAATCATGAGCTCATGAATACAATCAGACATCTCATTATCTTCTTATCCCTTCATTATGCGCATATCATCTGCTTTCCAAAACATTTGAATCACTTTTCATGGTTACCGGTACCATTCAACATATACTTTCGAATACTTTAGGAAAAACAATAGTGTAACAATCCTTAGATGATTCTTTATTCCATAGTACCATACATTATTCTTTATAAACATACAATAATCCCACTAACTTCTTAAACCACTGACTGAGCTTCATCATTTCTTTCATCTCATATTTCATTTGTAGCCTCTTCATCATCATCCACATAAATACTACTCATATGTCCATGTTGATTCTCTTCATGAGATTTTCCCTTAGGGCATTGGTTTGCATAATTCCCATACATTCCACATTTAAAACATCTAATCATTGTTTATTTCGTAGAAATACCATTATCCTTTTCCATGGTGTTAACTGAACCTTTTCTTTTTCACTTATTGGCTTTGTGTCCTTCTTTTCCACACCCAAAGCATCTTCCAGATCCTTTGAAACAATCTCCCCGATGCCTCTTCCCACATGATTTACATGAGGGAAATTGAACTTTCTTTCATCTATGATCATCATGAAACTCCATCATTCTCTTATTATCTGAGTCGGGAAACTTACCAAAGTTGAGAGTATTGACCATATTATGAGATTGCTGATTAGGCATAATAACGATGTTTGGACTTCCAGATCTCGTTTCATTTGGTTGCTCATGAAGAATATCATTCCATTGTCCTCCATATCCTCCATTATCGTGAATCATCCAGTTTCCAGCCATTTTCTAAAACCCAAAAAGAATAGTGTGAGAGGCAAAAATCATGCTAGGGAAAACAACATAGTAAAGGGGGAGTACCCTAAATATCTAACATCTTATGTTAAATTCTAAAATCGTTACAATAGTTCTAGGACTATATCCTATACGTATACTTATCCTTAGGGACATCCCTAGACATACCTTAGAAATATCTCTAGGGATCTCACTAATGTTTTCACATCCTAGTTTCCAATGGTTGACTAAACCATTCCTATGATACCAACTGTAGAGACCCGAAGATTGACATATATGGACATTAAATTACATTTGCGGAATACTTAATACATAACAAAACAGTCACACAAGGACCGTAATAGTTTAGTGTCTTTGGAAACTCGGAATATAAACTTCTAATCATGTTGAAATATCTTCAACAACTCCCATAACGATCTTACCCTTTTTGTTTCCTTACCTAAAACCTTTCTTTATATCCTGGGGAAAAGAAAACATATAAAGGGTGAGCTCAAATTCTCATTAAGGGTAAGCATGGATAAAATAAAACAAATCATATACATTTGATGTTAAAAACATGAACATAATGTTTAAACATCAAAAGCTTGAGCAATGACATAAAACATGGAAGTACGTAAGGCATAGATCATAAAGAAACATTAAGCATGATAAAATATCATGGGAGTAAAATATGTAATTGTGGAAACCATTAAGCACATGTTATGATTTCCATAGTATCCAAGACATTGATTCCAAGACCATCTTAGTGGACAAAGTCCCTTTATGAATGGAGTTCACTCCTCGTTCCAGTCCTGTATTACTAAACTGGTTTAACTTGTCGCTCCAGACATGTCTATCTCATGAGATATAAATCTTTACCCAATGCATTGGAGGGAGATATAGGTCCCACCCATCTCATAGTGAAATCATTCTTACTTGTGCCACAAAATAAACATACATCATTCATAATAACCCAACGAATAAAATGGGTTTCATAAAATCACACCATCATCACATAATAAAAATAAAAGAAATGGATATAATTTCATAATAAGAAAAGTGAAACCATTTAAACCATAGATACATGATACTTGAAACATACACATATGAAATAATTTCATCTTAGATGAAAAATGGTTTTGATAAAACACTTGAAATGAATTCTTGAGGAAAATATCCTTTCTTCTTAAAAATAATTTTCTTTTCAAAAAATGTCATCCAATTTTAAAAGAAAAGGATTTTGTTGAAAATATTCATGAAATATTTTGGAGTAAGCTTCATGAAAATAAGTCTTTATAAAACCGTAAAAATCAGTTCGTTCCGTATAAGTTAAAAAAACATTCTTCTCGTACTTTTCCCAGAACAGTCAAAAAAGTACCTCGTAACGTAAACAAAAGAAAGATTCCTTACATAACATGTAGTAAAATTAAAAAATGGGTAAAAAGGAATTTAAACATACATTAAAGCACTTTTATAAAACATGGACATGGATGATAAAAATAACCCCAGTAAATACTTACAAATGAGCAATCTCGGATAAAAATGAGATTTGCAAAATTATCCCATACCTTAGGTCTGATATGCATTGTATGGATCCGGACCTCCTGTATAATGATTTAAATAATTTCATTTACTTATTAAATAATCATATTCATTGGTATGATATCATATATGTTTCACTTATGACTTTATATTACCCGTTCTTTTGTAAATTCCATGTTAAAGCAGCGTTTAGGGTAAAATTATTTCATTTATCTTATGTGTTTCGACTTGTCGTTCTTGATATTATTACTCATATCATGATTTAAATATTTACAGAATGTAAAAAATGATTTATATATAATATATATTCATCATATACATATATATTATTGATCTATAAAAGGAATGAAATACACTGTTCATGGAGACGGTAGGCTGTACGTACGCATGAACGCTGTTTTCGTTTCCTTATTGAGTATAATGGAATTAAGTATATGACATGAATATATATATATATAAATAAATCCAGTAGCTTTATAATTTTATATATTTCATTATTATTTCTTATATATACTTTATAATCATTCTTTAATGGTCAACATGGAGAATGAATCTCATCGCGTCGTGGAGACAGTAGTCCGTATGTACGCATGAGCGATGATATCGTTTCCATAATTATTGAATTGATTTGGAGTGGATGATACAATATATCAGAATCAGTATGGTGTTATAATGACTATGTATAGTTATACTTTACACCATTATTCCCATCCAAGTAAGGTGGTATTGGAAAAACAGATTACACCACGGCGTGGAGACGGTATTCTGTACGTACGCACGCGCGGTGATTTCATTTTCCATAGGATGGATAGAAGGTGAAATGGGGTTGTTTCATAATTATAATAACATATCAGTATATGAGTGATACTGATGTTATTACTTCATAATGAAACAACTAATGAAGATGAAGTGGAAGAAGAAATAAAGTTGAAAGAATCGGTAACAGACTTTACCTCTTCTTTGAAGCGCCTCTTTGAGACCTCCTCTTAGGGCACTAAAATTGGTCTTTGAAGAAGACCAAGACCTATAGGATGTTTCTAGGGAAGTATAGAAGATAATATTTCAGGGTTTGGCCGAGATTGAAGGCTCAATGTGGTGTGAGGAAGAGAGGGAGGAGGTGCCCTTTTATAAGGGAGGAGAGGACACCTTTGGAAAAACTAAAAATATTATTTAATTATAAAGTCATATTCTGTTTTAAATAGATCCAAATTGATTTATTTCAATACTAAGGTGGGTATGGGTCTAAATAATCTCATATAATAGAATTTGGACAAGTTTAGGCTACTATTTTAACCTTATCATTTAGATTTAACTTTAAGTTAGATAATTTTACTTTTACCGTGTCTTTTTGTGTTCTTACACTATAAGGTTAATAAACATACTATAACAAGACAAAATTACCCCAAGTTGTTTATTATTAATATATATAACCTTATATAAGTCATTTGGCCGAACCTTATATTTTTATGAATAAAATAACAATTAATAATATAATATTTTTTTTAAAAACTATTTTATGTCAATTTTGACACTATTTAGTAATTGATATTTATGAAACTCATAACAGAATGATTAGTTCCAAAAAAGTTAATTAAATCAATAATAACATGTCATATTAACCTATAAAATTATTTTAATTCATAAAAAGTCTAAAATTACATTTATTTGGGTATTTATAACATCAATTATGTCAATATTTTATTAATAAGATAATTACTGCATCATCATTGTGTCATAAATAAATTAAATTATTTAATGTCTAAAAATTATAAATAAAATACCATCATGTAGGAAATATTTTTATCTTTCTAATTAATATTTATAGTCTAATTTATATTATGTATAACCCTATATTAAAAATTATTTACTTATTAAAATTTGATTTTACCTATTTTAACCCTTCTTTAAATAAATTAATATTAAATGTCCTAATCTAATCCAAGTGGGCCTAAATGGTAATATTTTATTCCTAAGGTGGTTTTAGGTCTAATTAAACTTATCCAATAGAATTATTACATGTTTTAGGGTAATAATAATATCATTTTTACCCTTAATTACCCTATTTACTTTTAATCGTGGTAAAAACAATTAAAAAGTAACTATTCACCAAAAATTATTTTCATCTCATTGAACCAAATTTTACTTATTTACATCAACCATGTCTCTCTGATTTTTGAAATTTCATCCCCAAAAGCGGTAAAATTATGTTTTATGTAAATTTGCAAATTCTCCTAGGAGGTGGGTAAAAGACGGTCAAAAGTTCAATAAAATTTTTATATATCTAAAATTATTATAAAATGACTCCAGTGAATTACATTGAACTTATATATGTATTATGTATCAAGGTTGACCTAAAATAAATTTATATAAAATAAATAATTATTTAAATAAAAAGTCGGTTTTTAAATAGTAACCCAGTGTTTTCACTATTTATCAAAAATAGAATGTTTTCAAAAAAATACCAAAATTTCACCCTAAGCTAATTTTGATTCTCCGAATCCATAAATGAAGTCCATTTTGAAAGATAAAATTTACAAAATTTCAAAAAGTGGTTATTACTATTCATAACGGCTAGTTTTAATAATATTTTAATTGCATATCGTTGTTCAGTGAAACTCAGTATTGCGTACAACAGACGCTATCGAGGATGGTTGCGATTGCGTGTAATGCAGCCAAGTTATGGTTGTGTGTTGTGAAAGACTCCTTTGTTGTAGCGTACAACACAAGACATCAATAAAATTAAAAAGAATATTTTTCATAAAATCTCGGGGTATTACATTCTACCCCCCTTAAAATGAATTTCGCCCTCAAAATTCATCGGGGTTATAAATGGTTTTCTACTCGAATGTTTTTTTAATAGAAACCCACATCATAAAAAGGAATACCAAAACAAATCTTTAAAAACTAAAGTATGAAACATAACGGTTACCCAAATTAACTAATCACTAGGTTTCCACAAAGGAGAACATAGTTGAAAGTATGGATATAGAAGAGAAACCTAACCATCATGTTCTAATGGAGAGTGGTAGAGAACATGGCTATGAAAAAGCCAAAAATCACAAATCCATATATTTGTGATGATCTAAGGTACCATCCGATTCATCGGATATAAAGGAACTAGGACAACATTTTTGGTTTTCAAGATCATTTCCCTAAAGTTGAAGAATTTGAATTAGAATAAATACTTACATTATTTTGGTACAATCTCACTGTTGTTCGTGATTTGAACAATTTCCACTTCATCTCTTAAAGAAATGATGTTGAATTTGTTATTCGGGAAGTGTTAACAGATCATGTGATAGAATGATGGGTCATTCCATCTTTTTCAAACAAAAGGTTAGAAAAAGTTGTCAAATATACATAATTCCATCTATGGTGAGGTTAATCGTATACGATTCCAAAAATGAACTTATAATTCATATATCATACCGCGTAATAAAATAAAACTTGTTTCTACTAACCAGGGACTTCTTGTAGGCCATTGGTAGGCGATAAAGGCGAGTCACACTTCGGTTGTGGGTTCGATTCCCACAGCCTTGTCCGACACGATGACCTGTCGTCCGTCCTGCAGGTTGTCCTTTTTCTAAATCTATATTACTATAACATCCCATCAATAATATCGAAAAAAGTTTTATCCTTAAACAATACTAACATATGTCCAACATAATCCATTCCAATCTTTAGGCTTATCTAAAATACTTCGGTCCAAGCTCATAGTATAAAGAAAACGATTACTTGAAATTTCACATAACAATCACGTGAATGCCATCATTTATCCCCCATATATCATAAGATATATCTTGTTGGTCAAATTACAAACATGTGAATACCTTAATCATGTATTCTCTTGAATAATGAATACCCATTTAACCTTAGTGAAAACATGAATGTAGTTAAAAGTTAACACTTTCCACGTACCAAAATCCCCAAAATTCTATATACTCAAACCATGATATCACTTATTCCTTATATCAATCATGATCTCATGAATACAATCAGACATCTCATTATCTTCTTATCCCTTCATTATGCGCATATCATAAGCTTTCCAAAATATTTGAATCACTTTTCATGGTTACCAGTAACATTCCACATATACTTTCGAATACTTTAGGAAAAACAATAGTGTAACAATCCTTAGATGATTTTTTATTCCACAGTACCATACATTATTCTTTATAAACATACAATCATTCCACTAACTTCTTAAACCACTGACTAAGCTTCATCATTTCTTTCATCTCATATTTCATTTGTAGTCTCTTCATCATCATCCACATAAATACTACTCATATGACCATGCTGATTCTCTTCATGAGATTTTCCCTTAGGGCATTGGTTTGCATAATGCCCATACATTACAAATTTAAAACATCTAATCATTGTTGATGTCGTAGAAATACCATTATCATTTTCCATGGTGTTAACTGAACCTTTTCCTTTGCACTTATTGGATTTGTGTCCTTCTTTTCCACACCCAAAGCATATTCCAGATCCTTTGAAACAATCTCCCTGATGCCTCTTCCCACATGATATACATGAGGGAAATTGAACTTTCTTTCCTCTATGATCATCATGAAACTCCATCTTTCTATTATTATCTGAGTCGGGAAACTTACCAAATATGAGATTATTGATAATGTTATGAGATTTCTGATTAGGAATAATAATGATGTTTGGACTACCAGATCTCGTTTCATTTGGTTGCTTATGAAGAATATCATTCCATTGTCCGCCATATCCTCCATTATCGTGAATCATCTAGTTTCATCCATTTTCTGAAACCCAAAAAGAATAGTGTGAGAGGAAAAAATCATGCAAGGGAAAACAACATAGTAAAGGGGGATTACCCTCAATATCTAACATCTTAGGTTAAATTCTAAAATCATTACCATAGTTCTAGGACTATATCCTATACGTACACTTATCCTTAGGAAAATCCCTAGACATACCTTAGAAATATCTCTAGGGATCTCACTAACATTTTCGCATCCTAGTTTCCAAAGGATGACTAAAACTTTCCTCTGATACCAACTGTAGAGACCCGAAGCTTGACGTACATGGAAATTACATTACTTTTGTGGAATACTTAATACATAACAAAAATAGACACACAAGGACCGTAACAGTTTAGTTTCTTTGGAAACTTGGAATATAAACTTCTAATCATGTTGAAATATCTTCAACAACTCCCATAATGATCTTCCCCTTTTTGTTTCCTTACCTAAAACCTTTATTTATATCCTGGGGAAAATAAAACATATAAAGGGTGAGCTCAAATTCTCAGTAATGGTAAGCATGGATAAAATAAAACAAATCATATACATTTGAACTTAAAAACATGAACATAATGATTAAACATCAAAAGCTTGAGCAATGACATAAAGCATGGAAGTACGTAAGGCATAGATCATAAAGAAACATTAAGCATGATAAAATAGCATGGGAGTAAAACATGTAATTGTGGAAACCATTAAGAAAATGTTATGATTTCCATAGTAGCCAAGGCATTGATGCCAAGACCATCTTAGTGGACAAAGTCCCATTCTGAATGGAGTTCACTCCTCGTTGCAGTCCTGTATTACTAAACCGGTTTAACTTGCCATTCCGGCCTTGTATATCTCATGAGATATAAATCTTTACCCAATGCATTGGAGGGAGATATAGGTCCCACCTATCTCATAGTGAAATCATTCTTACATGTGCCACAAAATAAACATACATCATTCATAATAACCCAACGAATAAAATGGGTTTCATAAACATCATACCATCATCACATAATCCATATAAAAGAAATGGATATCATTTCATAATAAGAAAAGTGAAACCATGTAAACCATAGACAAATGATACTTGAAACATACACATATGAAATAATGCCATCTTAGATGAAAAATGGTTTTGATAAAACACTTGAAATGAATTCTTGAGGAAAATATCCTTTCTTCTTCAAAATCATTTTCTTTTCAAAAAATGTCATCCAATTTTAAAAGAAAAGGATTTTGTTGAAAATGGTAATGAAATATTTTTGAGGAATCATCATGAAAATAATTCTTTATAAAACTTTAAAAATCTGTTCGTGCCGTATAAGTTAAAAAACATTCTTCTCGTACTTTTGCCGGAAAAGTTAAAAAAGTGCCTCGTAACGTAAGAAAAAGTAAGATTCATTATATACCATGTAGTAAAAGTAAAAAATGGGTAAAAAGGACTTTAAAAATACATGAAAACACTTTAATAAAACATGGACATGGATGATAAAGATAAACCCAGTAAATACTTACGAATGAGCAACCTCGGATAAAAATGAGATTTGCAGAATTATCCTTTACCTTAGGTCTGATATGCTTCATATGGATCTGAACCTTCTGAATAATGATTTAAATAATGTCATTGACTTATTAAATAATCATATTAATTGTTATGATATCATATATGTTTCACTTATGACTTTATATTACCCGTTCTTTTGTAAATTCTATGTTAAAGAAGCGTTTTGGGTAAAATTATTTCATTTATCGTATGTGTTTCGACTTGTCATTCCTGATATTATTAATCATATCATGATTTACATAATTCCAGAATGTAAAACATGATTTATATATAATACATATTCATCATATACATATATATTATAGATCTATAAAAGGAATGAAATACATCGTTCATGGAGACAGTAGGTCGTACGTACGCATGAACGCTGTTTTCGATTCCTTATTGAGTATAATGGAATTAAGTAGATGAAATGCGCATATATATACATAAATAAAGTAGCTTTATAATGTCATATATTTCATTATTATTTCTTATATATACTTTATAATCATTATTTAATGGTTAACATGGAGAATTAATCTCATTGCGTCGTGGAGACGGTAGTCCGTATGTACGCACGAGCGATGATATCATTTCCATAATTATTTAATTGAATTGGAGTGGATGATACAATATATCAGAATCAGTATGGTGTTATAATAACTATGTAAAGTTATTCTTTACACCATTATACCCATCCAATTAAGGTGGTATTGGAAAACAGATTACACCACGGCGTGGAGACGGTATTCCGTACGTACGCACACGCGGTGATTTCGTTTTCCATAGGATGGATAGAAGGTGAAATGGTGTTGTTTCATAATTATAATAAAATATAATTATATGAGTGATAATGATGTTATTACTTCATAATTAAATAACTAAATAATAATAAATGGAAGAAGAAATAAAGTTGAAAGAATCAGTAACGGACTTTACCTCTTCTTTGAATCGCCTCTTTGAGACCTCCTCTTAGGGAACTAAAATTGGTCTTTGAAGAAGACCAGGACCTCTAGGATGTTTCTAGGGAAGTGGAGAAGAGAATTTATCTGGGGTTGGCCGATCATGAAGGCTCAATGTGGTGTGAGGAAGAGAGGGAGGAGGTGCCCTTTTATAAGGGAGGAGAGGGGCACCTTTGGAAAAACTAAACCAAATATTTAATTATAAAGTAATATTCTATTTTAAATAGCTCCAAATTGATTTATTTCAAAGCTAAGGTGGGTATGGGTCGAAATCCTCTCATCCAATATAATTTTGACAAGTTTAGGTTACTATTGTAAACTTATCATTTAGATTTAACTTTAAGATAGATAATTTAGTTTTACCGTGTCCTTTTGTGTTCTTACACTATAAGGTTAATAAACTTACTATAACAATCCAAACGAACCCAATGTTGTTTATTATTAATATATATAACCTTATATAAGTCATTTTGTCTAACCTTAGATTTTTAGGAATAAAATAACAATTAATAATATAATATTTGTTTTAAAAACTATTTTATGTCAATTTTGACACTATTTAGTAATTGATTTTTGTGAAAATAATAATAGAATTATTAGTTCGAAAAAGGTTAATTAAATAAATAATAACATGTCATATTAACCTAGAATTTTTTTAATTCATAAAAAGTCTCAAATTACATTTATTTGGGTATTTATAACATCAATTATCTCAATATTGCATTAATAAGATAATTACTGCATCAACTTTGTGTCAAAAATAAATTAAATTATTTAATGTCTAAAAATTATAAATAAAATACCATTATGTAGGAACTATTTTTATCTTTCTAATGAATATTTATAGTCTAATTTATCTTATGTATAACCCTATATTAAAAATTATTTACGATTTAAACTTTGATTTTACCTATTTTAACCCTTCTTTAAATAAATTAATATTAAATGTCCTAATCTAATCCAAGTGGGCCTAAATGGTAATATTTTATTCCTAAGGTTTTTTTTGGTCTAATTACACTTATACAATCGAATTAGGACATGTGTTAGGTAATAATAATATCATTTTTACCCTTAATTACCCTATTTACTTTTAACCGTGGTAAAAAAAGTAAAAAATTACTATTCACCAAAAATTATTTTCATCTCATTGAACCACATTTTACTTACTAACATCAACCGTGTCTCTCGTATTTTTGAAATTACATTCACAAAAGAGGTAAAATTAAGTTTTATGTAAATTTGAAAATTCTCCTAGGAGGTGGTAAAAGACGGTCAAAAGTTCAATAAAATTTTTATATATCTAAAATTATTATAAAATGACTCCAATGAATTACATTGAACTTATATAGGTATTATGTATCAATGTTGACCTAAAATAAATTTAAATAAAATAAATAATTATTTAAATAAAAATGTCGGTTTTTAAATAGTAACCCAGTGTTTTCACTATTTATCAAAAATTGAAAGTTTTCAGAAAAATACCAAAATTTCACCCTAGGATAATTTCGATTCTTCGAATCAAAAAATGTAGTCCATTTTGAAATATAAAATTTACAAAATTTCAAAAAGTGGTTATTACTATTCATAACGGCTGGTTTTAATAATATTTTAATTGCATATCGTTGTTCAGTGAAACTCGGTATTGCGTACAACACACGCTATCGAGGAAGGTCACGATTGCGTGTAATGTAGCCAAGTTAGGGTTACGTGTTGTGAAAGACTCCTTTGTTGTAGCGTACAACACAAGACATCAATAAAATTAAAAAAATATTTTTCATAAAATCTCGGGGTATTACACTACCACTTATATGTTTTGAATTTAGAAAAATGATTTCCATATTTATAATCAGGATTTCCAAATTGTGTAAATAGGTATCTTTTATTTTTAGTCATTTTGAATAATTATTTCGGTAAGTATTTTATTTACCATGGTGAAAGGGTAAATCCGTTAAATAAGGGTAAATAATATTATCATAATATTAATAAATTACCCTAAAACGTGTCATAGCCCTACTGGTTGATACATATCTGACCATGGGTATCTTTGGGTCGATTTTGGGACCCCATGGATCCACTTGTAAGTGATAATGACACTTTATATTAATTAAGTTAAAGTAAATACAAAAATGACATAAGCATATATCATTTAGTAAAACAATTTTTACATAGGGTTATTTATGTTATATTTTCAACTCTAAATATTTATTAGAAATATAAAAATATTTCCAACATAATGGTATTTTATTTATAATTTTTAGACATTGAATAATTAAATTTATTTATGACACAATAATGATTCAGTATTTTCCATATTAATAAAGGAATCTAATAATTGGTATTATAAAAGTTAAAATAAATATAATATGAAAGTTATGATGACATTAAGGAATTTTATTGGTTAATATGACATGTTATTATTGCTCAAATTAATTTATTTCAAATTAATTAAGTTTTTAAGACTAATAAAAATCAATTATTAAATAGTGTCAAAACTGACATAAAGGAGTTTTTAAAAACATATTATATTATTAATTGATATTATTTTCCTAAAAATCAATGGTTCGGCAAAAGGACTTATATAGTGATAGGTGTATTATTAATGGACCACTTGAGGGTTTCTTGGATGTATATAGTATGTTTTTTAACTATATAATATAAAATAACAAAGAGACATGGTAAATGTCAAACTAATTAACTAAGAGTAAAAACTAAAAGATAAGGTTAATATAGTGACCCAAACCTATGTAAAACCTATTGTTTGAGTTGTTTTCGACCTATCCACACCATAAACTTTAAATAATCCACTTTGGAGCCATTATAAACTGAATATGAATTTATTATAAAATAATATTTTTATATTTTCCTAAGCCGTCCCTCACCCCTCTTATAAAAGGGCACTCCCCCTTATATCAATTTCACACCTTCAAAGCCTTTTGGCTCTGCAAAAACCTTCCCAAATATTCTCTCAACTTCCATAACTTCATCCTAGAGGCCTTCTTTTAGTCAGAAATCCATCTTATGGAGCCCTTTTGATCAAATAAAAAGGTAGAACCCGAAGAAGAGGTAATGTTTTCACCACCCTCTTTCAAGTTCCTTTCTTTTTCAACTTCTTCATTCATTGTTATTTCCATTCTAAACAAATTACTCCAGTATCTCATATACAGTGTGATTTTATTATAAATATTTTACAACCATATTCAGTATTTTATCCATCCTTTGAATGACATGTCACCATACGTGCGTATGTACGGCCTACCGTCTCCACATCGTGGTGTAAATGTAATTCAATACATTAATATTTGTATGGGTATGATAATGATGTGTAATTGATGAAAATAATAAATATAACATAATTATGATTCTTTATATATGATATAACATCCAATTATATATTATTTTAATATCAAAAAAATGATATTGTCGCTCGTGCGTACGTACGGACTACCATCTCCACGAACGCGATGAGATTTATTCCCCATCATATCCATTCAAGAATAATTTTCATTTGATGGTTAAAAATAATGTTTAAAGACTTAATATAATTCTGTATATGAATAAGATACAACCTATCCATAACAAACATGGCTTTTGTAACAAAACATATAAAAGAAAATGAGTAAGTGAACACCCGAAACGACGATAATACTAAAATATTATTAACAAAACAATATTAAAAAATCATATATGATATCATATTTATGTATATTATTTTTGAATAATTCAATAACAATTATTTATCTATTATATAGTAGGTTAAACTACCCTCGACCAAGGAAAAGTACAAGGTAATGGTTTATTTCACAATCTCTTCAATATCCGAGGTTGTTTATACGTAATTATCTATTTGGACCTCTTTATCATCCAAATCCATGTTTCATAAAAATGTATTTCAAAACATTCTTAAGAATTTATAGAATATGGGTTAAATTCATTTATACCCTTGTTTTACATTTTATAATATGTTTATAAAGGTATCATTCCGTCGTTTTCCAAACAAGGTCCTTTTTAACTTTTTCGACAAAATTAAGTTATGAATGTCTTTTTCAACTTATACGGCGGGTGCAGATATTTTCTACCATTATAAAATCATCGAATCATCCCTTACAAGCTTATATAAATATTTTCAAAGTAACTGTTTTCTTTTATAATTATGTTACTTTTAAATGATTTCAAAAAATCGATATATTTCTCTCAAATAGTTCTGATTTCATCTATGTCAACATCCTTTGATGGATTTTAAGATTATTTGAAGTTGATTTATTATGATACAAAACATCCAAATTTTATTGAAGGTTTTTTGATATGTTTGACTGTGGATGTGTTAATTTTATACCATTCATGGTTTATGGAGAATCCATTGAAATTTCATATGCTATTTTTCATACTAATGTTTATTTTATTTTTAAACCTTTTCATATGAGGAATGAATTGGACTTAATAAGTGATGGTTGGAGCCTGCTATAGCTTCTTGATGCATCAGTAGGTCTCATGAGACAAACTAGGGTTTGGCACAAGGCCTTGAAAAAATCATATTTTCAGTATTGGCAAAAGGCCTTGAATATGTGGTTATGATACTATGGCATTATGAATTCCATCATTATGAAAGTGGTTATTGATATTTCATGTGATTATTCGACTATAAGAATATCATTGTGAATAAGTAAATGGAATTATTTCATTTTATTTCTTCCATATTATGCTGAATTTCAAGTTTAAAAGGCTTTTGTTTTAGTTATACATTTCCTTAAATGTATATGTTTATTTATGAATTTTTCTACTATATTGCAATCCTTACTGAGCATCTAAGCTCACCATTTTCAATGTTTTATTTTTTAGAGGATGTGAAGAAGTATTTTATGAATGACCTGTAGGGATAGTATGAGGGGATATGAAGACAAGATGTTGTTGTAGTTTTTTTTTCACCTTAAGATGTAACATAAGACTTATGAATATATCTAATGTTTCCAACCATACTAAACTAATCGGCCTTTCGAGACTTGATATTTTGTGATCATGCCAATGTTATGTAATAATACACCAACTCTGGGTAACTAGGGTCGGGACGTTATAGTTGGTATCATAGGATGTTTAGTACAAACCTTGGGAGCTAGATTTAGATTAACTCTAATTAGAGCACATAACCATAAGAGAGACTTTGAGGATTAGTATAGAAGAACTTCCTAGAATTTTGGTATTGTAGAGATTTTGTGAGTAATCTGAGAAATACATATTTATCTAGATACGAGAAGGTAGAGGTGGCTCTGGCATAGATGTACCTAGGGGTAAAACCCGAAAACACAGCTTTGAGCTAGACTCAAATGGGAACTGGTGCACGATAACAGGCCTTACAGCACTCTTGGGTACGACACTCCCGGGGGATATGCCTAGGATAATTCTCTTGTTCTTTACAAACCATTATGAAGGGTTTATGAGTATATACTTCCTCAAAGAATACATTTTTATTATTATGGATTATATCCATAAACTATTCAATTTATGTTAAGTGTTTTACAAGTTTGGATTTATGTATTGTGATTCATAAACTAATATAGTGTATGCCATTGTATAGAAATGACGCCCAGTAGAAGGAATGTGAACTCCCGCAAAACATATGATCCAAAGACTAAGAAGGATAATATCGTCTATGGTATTAAGCCATAATTTGGAATGGAAATAGTCTCTCATGTTTTCTCAACATATGAAGAAATAATATCATGTGTTAATAAGATAAGTAAAGAATTTTTTGAGTCCTATGTCTTTGAAGGGAAGCAAGAGAAGAAAAGGATGGAAGAGAGAAAGATGGATAAAGGGAAGAGGGAAAAGAAGAATTTTACCATCTGTGATAACTGTGGGAAGAAACACCTTGGAACATGCCTGAAGGTAATCAGAGTTTGTTATAAGTGTGGAGAAAAAGGACACCAAGTATGTGACTGCAAGGGAAAGAAAATGGTTTCAAATGTATAATGCTTCATCTGCAAGGAGTTGGGACACTACGCGAACAAATGTCCAAATCATAAGAGTATACTTCAAATGATGTTATTGTATTATAATAAAGTTTTGATACTACCTCAAATGAAGTGGAATGACTAGTATTCTTATGTTGTTATTTCATTTGAGTGTTGTATCAATAGTATACTAGTTATTTGAATTATGAAGATAAATAAGGATTGTACTGCAGTACTATATTATTGAGGATTTGATATTATATAGTTCTAATAAATGTGACTTAATAGTGAGCTACACTTTTGGTAAAATAAATGGTTGAAGGAAAGGTAGTCCTTAATATTGTCCCGATAATGAGGTAATGATTTTGGAATAAGAGATGGTTGATTTGAATAAATTATATTGGATATTATTGACTACCTTGAAACTGATTAATGATTTTTCATTGTTGGAGTTTACAACATTTCTAGATAGAAGCAGTATATCTAGAATTCTATAAGGAATTAGGGATCATGAATGTAATCAATAAGGTTTTATGGTAATTCAGAATATTACAGTGTTTTAAAATAATACATGATAAAGGTGATCATGTGTTATTACACGAAAAAAAAGAATTTTCATTGTTTTTTCCTTCCTTATAAATTGTGGACTCTGAATTAGGAAAAAAGTATTTTGGATAACTATAGTTTGAGATTATTTTTGGATTTCCATAAAAGGACAACCCAGAGGTCGGGTGGCAACTTGTCAGGTCCGGCAAGGCCGCGAGACTTGAACCCGCAACCGAAGGGCGACAAGGGTGTATCACCTACCATTGGCCCACGCGATGTCCTGGATTGAATAATGTAGGTTTAAAAAAAGGATCTGGTAGATGAATTATAAATTCATTTTTTTAAACCCCATACGAATAGGATAAATAGAATATTTTTTTATGTTCTATTATCTTTTAGAGTGAAAGATGAGTTTGTGGTATAAAATAGTTAAATGATGGAACTCTACTGGTCAAGTATATATTTTTCTTCTTATCTTATATTATGAATAATTTAATTTTTATACTTTATTGAAGGGATATTAAAACCAAAAATTTCTTATCAAAATACCTTATGTTTTGTTGAACCGGTGGTATTTTAAATCATCATAGATTGATGAATTTAAGGCCCTCAATTTTGTACTTGTTTGTGATTGATGACCTCAATCACTACCTATAAATATTTACGTTTTTCCTCCAATTATATGTCTCTAATTTCCACCAATGTTCTCCTAATCGAGATCATAATTTTGTGGTGAACCTTTCATTTATCTTTTCCTCTTATTAAAACTAAATTTTATTAACCTATTTTCCGATGTGGGTTTTCCCAAAGGTATTTTCTATTTTCAATATTTTATTTTAGATTTTTTTTTTCAAATTTAGAGGACGAAATTATTTGAAGAAGGGGAAAATGTAACACCCCAAGATTCCACGATATGCTTCTATTTGAATAATACAGTTGTGTGTGTTGTACGCAACTTCGAGTTCTAACACACACCACAACCAATAAAAATAGTCGTAATGAATAGTAATACCCACTTTTTGAAATTTTATAACTTTTATCTTTCAAAATGGACTTCATTTTTGGATTCATAAAATCAAAATTAGGTTAAGGTGAATTTTTGGTACTTTTCAGATAACTTTCATATTTTTATGAATAGTGAAAATTACTAAATTTAAATTAAAAACAACTTTTTTAATCGAAATAAATAAGAGTGATAAATTATGAATTTGAGTGATTTTAAAGAATATTTAGAATATATTTGTATCATTTAATACAATGTTGGTCATTGGAAATAATTTCACATTTAAACTAGAAATAAGGAAGTTTCAATCTTTGGATAGTTATTATTTCCTAAAAACACGCTTTTTGTTTTGACATTGGGAATTAATTTTAAATTAATTTCTACCACTTCTGTGTTTTGAATTTAAAAAAATGAATTCCATATTTATAATCAGGAGGTACAAATTGTGTAAATTGGTATCTTTTATTTTTAGTCATTTTGAATAATTATTTCAGTAAGTATTTTATTTACTATGGTTAAAGGGTAAATCCGGTAAATAAGGGTAAAAAATATAATTATAATATTAATAAATTACCCTAAAACGTTTCCTAACCCTATTGGTTGATACATGTCCGACCATGGGTATATTCGAGACGATTTTGGGACCCCATGGATCCACTTGTAAGTGATAATGACACTTTATATTAATTAAGTTAAAGTAAATACCAAAAAGACATAAGCATATATTTTTTAGTAAAACAATTTTTACAGAGAGTTATTTATGTTATATTTTCAACTATAAATATTTATTAGAAATCTAAAAATATTTCCAACATAATGGTATTTTATTTATAATTTTTAGACATTGAATAATGAAATTTATTTATGACACAATAATAATGCAGTATTTTCCTTATTAATAAAGGAATCTAATAATTGGTATTATAAAAGTTAAAATAAATATAATTTGAAAGTTTTGAGGTCATACACTAATTTTATTGGTTAATATGATATTTTATTATTTCTTAAATGAATTTTGTTTGAATTAATAAAGTTGTTAAGGCTTTAACAAAAATTAATTATTCAATAGTGTCAAAATTGACATAAAGGCGTTTTTAAAACAAATATTATATTATTAATTGATATTCTATTCATAAAAACCAGAGGTTAGGCCAAAAGACATGAATAATGATAGGGTTTTTATTAATGGACCAATTTGGGGTCACTTGGATGTATATAGTAAGTTTATTAACTATATAATATAAAAAACAATGAGACATGTTAAATGTCAAACTAATTAACTAAGAGTTGAAACTAAAAGATAAGGTTAATGTAGTGACCCAAACCTGTGTAAAACCTATTGTTTGAGTTTTTTTTGACCTATCCCCACCTTAAACTTTAAATAATCCACTTTGGATCCATTATAAACCGAATATGAATTTATTATAAAATAATATTTTTAGATTTTCCTAAGGTGCCCCCTCACCCCTCTTATAAAAGGGCACTCCCCCTTATCTTAATTTCACACCTTCAAAGCCTTTTGTCTCGACCAACCCCTTCCCAAATATTCTCTCAACTTCCATCAATTCATCCTAGAGGCCTTCCTTTAGTCATAAATCCATCTTATAGAGCCCTTTCGATCAAATCAAAACGTAGAACCCGAAGAAGTGGTAATGTTTTCACCACCCTCTTTCAAGTTCCTTTCTTCTTCAACTTCTTCATTTATTGTTATTTCCATTATAAAAAAATTACTCCAGTATCTCCTATATAATGTGATATTATTATAAATATGGTACAACCATATTCAGTATTTTATCCATCCTTTGAATGACATGTCACCAAACGTGCGTATGTACGGCCTATCGTCTCCACATCGTGGTGTAATTGTTATTCAATACATTATTATTTGGATGGGTATGATAATGATGTGTAATTGATTTAAATAATAAATATAACATAATTATGATTCTGTATATATGATATACCATCCAATTATATATTATTTTAATATCAAAAAAATGTTATGGTCGCTCGTGCGTACGTACGGACTACCGTCTCCACGAACGCGATGAGATTTATTCCCCATCATATCCATTGAAAAATAAAAATCATTTGATGGTTAAAAATAATTTATAAAGACTTAATATAATTCTGGATATGAATAAGATACAACCTATCCATAACAAACATGGCTTCTGTAACAAAACATATAAAAGAAAACGTGTAAGTGAACACCCGAAATGACGATAATACTAAAATATTATTAAGAAAACAGTATTAAAAGATCATATATGATATCATATTTATGTATATTATTCTTAAATAATTCAATAACAATTATTTAACTATTATATAGAAGGTTAACCTACCCTCGACCAAGGAAAAGTACAAGGTAAGGGTTTATTTCACAATCTCTTCATTATCCGAGGTTGTGTATACGTAATTATCTACTGGGACCTCTTTATCATCCACATCCATGTTTCTTAAAAATGTATTTCAAAAAAATCTTACAATTTTATAGAATATGGGTTAAATTCATTTATACCCTTGTTTGACATTTTATAAGATGTTTATGAAGGAATCTTTCCGTCATTTTCCAAACAAGGTCCTTTTTAACTTTTTCGACAAAATTAATGTATGAATGTATTTTTTAACATATACAGTAGGTGCGGCTATTTTCTACCATTATAAAATCATCAAATCTTCCCTTAAAAGCTTATAATAATATTTTCAAATTAAATGTTTTCTTTTATAATTATTTTACTTTTAAATGATTTTAAAAAAAGAAGATATTTCTCTCAAATTGTTTTGATTTCATCTATGTCAACATCCTTTGATAGATTTTAAACTTATTTGAAGTTGATTTATTATGATACAAAACATACAAATTGTATTGAAGGTTTTGTGATATGTTTGACTGTGGATGTGTACCATTCATGGTTTATGGAGAATCTATTGACATTTCGTATGCTATTTTTCATACTAATGTTTATGTTATGTTTAAAACTTTTCATATAAGGAATGAATTGGACTTAATAAGTGACGGGTGGAGCCTGCTATAGCTTCTTGATGCATCGGTAGGTCTCATGAGACAAACTAGGGTTTGGAACAAGGCCTTGAAAAAATCATATTTGTAGTCATGGCACAAGGCCTTGAAAAAATCATATTTTCCATCTTGGCACAAGGCCTTGAATATGTGGTTATGATACTATGGCATTATGAATTCCATCATTATGAAAGTGGTTATTGATATTTCATGTGATTATTCGACTAGAAGAATATCCTTGTGAATAAGTAAATTTCATTATTTCATTTTATTTATTCTATATTATGATGAAGTTCTAGTTTAAAAGGCTTTTGTTTTAGTAATACATTACCTTAAATGTATATGTTTATTTATGAATGTTTCCTCTATATTGCAATACTTACTGAGAATATAAGCTCACCATTTTCAATGTTTTATTTTTCCCCAGATGTGAAGAAGTATTTTATGAATGACCTACAGGGATAGTATGAGGGGATATGAAGACAAGATGTTGTTGTAGTTTTTTTTCACTTTATGATTTAATGTAAGACTTATGAATATATCTAGTGTTTCCAAGGATACTAAACTAATCGGTCTTTCGAAACATGATATTTTGTGATCTTTCCAATGTTATGTAATAATGCACCGACTCTAGGTAACGAGGGTCGGGGCATTACAGTTGGTATCATAGGAAGTTTAGTACAAACCTTGGGAGATAGATTTAGATAAACTCTAATTAGAGCACATATCCATAAGAGAGACTTTGAGGATTAGTATAGAAGAATTCCTAGAATTTTGGTATTGTAGAGATTTTGTGAGTTTTCTGAGAAATACATCCCTATCTGGATACGATAAGGTAGAGGCGGCTCTGGAATAGATGTACCTAGGGGTAAAACCCAAAAACACCGCTTTGAGCTAGACTCAAATGGGAACTGGTGCACGATAACAGGCCTTGCAGCACTCTTGGTTACGACACTCCCGGGGGATATTCCTAGGATAATTCTCTTGTTCTTTACAAACCATTATGAAGGGTTTATGAGTATATACTTCCTAAAAGAATACATTGTTATTATTATGGATTATATCCATAAACAATTCAATTTATGTTAAGTGTTTTACAAGTTAGGATTTATGTATTGTGATTCATAAACTAATATAGTGTATTCCATGGTATAGAAATGGCTCCCAGTAGAAGGAATGTAAACTCCAGCAATACATATGATCCAAAGAGTAAGATAGATCATATCTTCTATGGTATTAAGCCAAAATTTGGAATGGAAATAGTCTCTCATGTTTTATCAACATATGAAGAAATAATATCATGTGTTAATAAGATAAGTAAAGAATTTTCTGAGTCCTATGTCTTTGAAGGTAAGCAAGATAATAAAAGGATGGAAGAGAGAAAGATGGATAAAAGGAAGAGGGAAAAGAAGAATTTTACCATATTTGATAACTATGGGAAGAAACACCCTGGAACATGCCTCAAGGGAATCAGAGTTTGTTATAAGTGTAGAGAAAAAGGACACGAAGTATGTGACTGCAAGGGAAAGAAAAATGTTTCAAATGTACAATGCTTCATCTGCAAGGATTTGGGACACTATGCGAACAAATGTCCAAATCATAAGAGTATACCGAAAATGATGTTATTGGATTATAATCATGTTTTGATACTACCTCAAATGAAGATGAATGACTAGTATTCTTATGTTGTTATTTCATTTGAGTGTTGTATCAACAGTATACTGTTTACATGAATTATGAAGATAAATAAGGATTGTACTGCAGTACTATATTATTGAGGATTTGATATTATATAGTTCTAATAAATGTGACTTAATAGTGAGCTACACTTTTGGTAAAATAAATGGTTGAAGGAAAGGTAGTCATTAATATTGTCCCGATAATGAGGTAATGATTTTGGAATAAGAGATGGTTGATTTGAATAAATTACATTGGATATTATTGACTACCTTGAAACTGATTAATGATTTTTCATTGTTGGAGTTTACAACATTTATAGATAGAATCAGTATATCTAGTATTATATAAGGAATTAGGGATCATGAATGTAATCAATAAGGTTTTATGGTAATTCAGAATATTACAGTGTTTTAAAATAATACATGATAAAGGTGATCACGTGTTATTACACGAAAAAAAAAGAATTTTCATTGTTTTTGCCTTCCTTATAAATTGTGGACTCTGAGTTAGGACAGAAGTATTTTGGATAACTATAGTTTGAGATTATTTTTGGATTGCCATAAAAGGACAACCCAGAGGTTGGGTGGCAACCTGTCAGGTCCGGAAAGGCCGCGAGACTTGAACCCGCAACCGAAGGGCGACAAGGGTGTATCACCTACCATTGGCCCACGCGATGTCCTGGATTGAATAATGTAGGTTTAAAAAACAGGATCTGTTAGATGAATTATAAATTCATTTTTTTAAACCCCATACGAATAGGATAAATAGAATATTTTTTTAAGTTCTATTATCTTTTAGAGTGAAAGATGAGTTTGAGGTAGAAATTAGTTAAATGATGGAACTCTACTGGTCAAGTAAATTTTTTTCTTCTTATCTTATTCTATGAAAAATTAAATTTTTATACTTTATTGAAGGGATATTAAAACCAAAAATTTGTTATCATAATACCTTATGTTTTGTTGAACCGATGGTATTTTAATTCATCATAAATTGATGAATTTAAGGCCCTAAATTTTACACTTGTTTGTGATTGATGACCTCAATCACTACCTATAAATATTTACGTTTTCCCTCCAATTATATTTCTCTAATTTCCAACAATGTTCTCTTAATAGAGATCATAATTTTGTGGTGAAACTTTCATTTATCCTTTCCTCTTATTAAGACTAAATTTTATTAACCTAATTTCTGATGTGGGTTTCCCCAAAGTTATTTTCTATTTTCAATCTATTATTTTAGAATTTTTTTTCAAATTTCGAGGATGAAATTATTTGAAGGATGGGAGAATGTAACACCCCAAGCTTCCAAGGTATGCTTCTATTTGAATAATATAGTAGTGTGTGTTGTACGCCACTTCGAGTTCTAACACACACCACAACAAATAAAACAAGCCGTAATGAATAGTAATACCCACTTTTTGAAATTTTATAAAATTTATCTTTCAAAATGGACTTCATTTTTGGATTCAGAAAATCTAAATTAGCTTAAGGTGAATTTTTCGTACTTTTCAGATAACATTCATATTTTGATGAATAGTGAAAATTACTAAATTTTAATTAAAAACGCCTTTTTTAATCGAAATAATTAAGGGTGATAAATTATGAATTTGAGTGATTTTAAAGAATATTTAGAATATATTTTTACCATTTAATACAATTTTTTTCATTGGAAATAATTTCACAATTAAACTGGATATAAGGAAGTGTCAATCTTTTGATAGTTATTATTTCCAAAAAACACGCTTTTTGTTTTGACAGTGGGAATTAATTTTAAATTAATTTCAGCCACTTTTGTGTTTTGAATTTAGAAAATTTAATTCCATATTTATAATCAGAAGGTCCAAATTGTGTAAATAGGTATCTATTATTTTTAGTCATTTTGAATAATTATTTCGGTAAATATTTTATTTATCATGGTTAAAGGGTAAATCCGGTAAATATGGGTAAAAAATATTATTATAATATTAATAAATTACCCTAAAACGTGTCCTAACCCTATTGGTTGATACATTTCCGACCATGCGTATCTTTGGGTCGATTTTGGGACCCCATGGATCCACTTGTAAGTGATAATTACACTTTATATTAATTAAGTAAAAGTAAATACAAAAATGACATAAGCATATATCTTTTAGTAAAACAATTTTTACATAGGGTTATTTATGTTATATTTTCAACTATAAATATTTATTAGAAATATAAAAATATTTCCTACATAATGGTATTTTATTTATAATTTTTAGACATTGAATAATTAAATTTATTTATGACACAATAATGATGCAATATTTTCCTTATTAATAAAGGAATCTAATAATTGGTATTATAAAAGTTAAAATAAATATAATTTGAAAGTTTTGAGGACATCCACTAATTTTATTGGTTAATATTAAATTTTATTATTTCTTAAATGATTTTTTTTTGAATTAATAAAGTTTTTAAGGCTTTAACAAAAATTAATTATTCAATAGTGTCAGAATTGACATAAAGGGGTTTTTAAAACAAATATTATATTATTAATTGATATTCTATTCCTAAAAACCAACGGTTAGGCAAAAAGACATGAATAATGATAGGGTTTTTATTAATGGACCAATTTAGGATCACTTGGATTTATATAGTAAGTTTATTAACTATATAATATAAAAAAACAATGAGACATGGTAAATGTCAAACTAATTAACTAAGAGTTGAAACTAAAAAGATAAGGTTAATATATTGACCCAAACCTGTGTAAAACCTATTGGTTGAGTTTTATTCGACCTATCCCCACCTTAAACTTGAAATAATCCACTTTTTAGCCATTATAAACCGAATATGAATTTATTATAAAATAACATTTTGAGCTTTTCCTAAGGTTCCCCTCACCCCTCATATAAAAGTGCACTCCCCCTTCTCTAAATTTCACACCTTTAAAGCCTTTTGGCTCTACCAACCCCTGCCCAAATATTCTCTCTAGTTCCCTCACTTCATCCTCGAGTCCTTCCTTTAGTCATAAATCTACCCTAAAGATCCCTTTTGATCAAATCAAAAGGAAGAACCTAAAGAAGAGGTAATGTTTTCACCACCCTCTTTCAAGTTCCTTTCTTCTTCAACTTATTCTTTCTTTGTTATTTCCATTATAAAATAATAACTCCAGTATATCCTATATACTATATTGTTACTATAAATATGGTAATACCATATTCAGTATTCTATCCATCCTTTGAATGACATGTCACCATACGTGCGTACGTACGGCCTACAGTCTCCACGTCGTGGTGTAATTGTTATTCAATACATTATTATTTGGATGGGTATGATAATGATGTGTAATTGATGTAAATAATATGTATAACATGATAATGATTCTTTATATATGATATACCATACAATTATATATTATTTTAATATAAGAAAAATGATATTATCGCTTGTGCGTACGTACAGACTACCGTCTCCACGAACGCGATGAGATTCATTCCACATCATATCCATTCAAGAATAATTATCATTTTATGATTAAAAATAATGTTTAAAGACTTAATATCATTTTTGATATGAATAAGATACAACCTGTCCATAACAAACATGTCTTATGTAACAAAACATATAAAATAAAACGAGTAAGTGAACACCCGAAACGATGATAATACTAAAATATTATTACCAAAGCAATATTAAAAGATCATATATGATATCATATTTAGGTATAAAATTCCTGTATAATTTAATAACAATGCTTTAACTATTATACGGGAGGTTAACCTACCCTCGACCAAGGAAAAGTACAAGGTAAGGGTTTATTTTCACAATCTTTTCATTATCTGTGGTTGTTTATACATAATAATCTACTGGGACCTCTTTTTCATCCACATCCATGTTTCATAAAAATGTATTTCCAAACATTTTTACTATTTTATAGACTATGGGTTAAATTCATTCATACGCGTGTTTGAAATTTTATAATATGTTTATAAAGGAATCTTTCTGTCGTTTTCCAAACAATGTCCTTTTTAACCTTTTCAACAAAATTAAGGTAAGAATGTCTTTTTTAACTTATATAGTGGGTGTGACTATTTTCCACCGTTATAAAATCGTCGAAGCTTCCCTTGCAAGCTTATAAGAATATTTTCATATTAAATGTTTTCTTTTATAATTATTTGACTATTAAATGATTTCAAAAAAAGGAGATATTTCTCTCAAATAGTTTTGATTTCATCTATGTCAACATCCATTGACGGATTTTTAGCTTATTTGAAGCTGATTTATTATGATAAAAAACATCCACATTATATTGAAGGTTTTGTGATATGTTGGACTGTGAATGTGTTATTTTTATACCATTCATGGTTTATGGACAAAGTGTTGACATTTTCTATGCTATATTTAATACGAATGTTTATGTTATGTTTAACCCTTTTCATATGAGGAATACATTGGACTTAATAAGTGATAGGTGGAGCCCGCTATAGCTTCTCGATGCATCGGTAGCTCTCATGAGACAAACTAGTGTCTTGGAATAAGGCATTGACAAAATCTTATTTTTAGTCTTGGCACAAGGTCTTGACTATGTGGTTATGATAGTCTGGCATTATGCATTCCATCATTATGAAAGTGGTTATTGATATTGCATGTGATTATTAGACTAGTAGAATATCAATTTGAATAAGTAAATGAAATTATTTCATTTTATTTCTACCATATTATGCTGATGTTCAACTTTAAAATACTTTTGTTTTATTTATATATTGCCTTAAATGTTTATGTTTATTTATGAAAGTTTCCGCAATATTGTTATCCTTACTGAGCATCTGAGCTCACCCTTTTCGATGTTTTATTTTTCCCAGATTGTGAAGAAGTATTTTATGAATGACCTGCAGGGATAGTATGAGGGGATATGAAGAAAAGATGTTGTTGTAGTTTTTTTTCTCTTTATGTTGTAATGTAAGACTTATGAATATATCTGGTGTTTGCAAAGCTACTAAACAAATCGGTCTTTTGAGACTTGATCTTTTGTGATCATGCCAATGTTATGTAATAATGAACAAACTCTGGGTAACTATGGTCAAGGCATTACAAAAAAAACCCTAAAACCCTAACAGACCATAATAAATGTTAATACCACCTAAAAATCCTAAAAAATGCAACTAAACCCTAAAAATACATCTAATAATAATAGAAATAACACACGTGAAAGAGCATATGCATCTTCATGGTTTAAATAATAAATAATAACGCATGTTCATGTGCATTAGCCTGCGCATTTTCATGGGAATGATAATAAATTGTAAATTATAAATAATAACGCATGTGAATTGCATGTGTATGTTCATGGGCATTTGAATGATAATAAATAATAAATAATAATGCACATACAAGTGCATGTGCTTGTGCATGTGCATGTGCATGGTAATAAACAATAAATAATAACCAAGTCCACATGAATGTGCATTTGAATGTGAAAGATAATAAATAATAAATAATAACACATGAGATAATAGAATAACACATGCAAACCTCCTTGCTTCCACCCGAACTCTAACCCGTGACCTCCCCCCTTGCGTGCCAGCACCTTTACCACTACGCCATTTCATTTTTTCTCTATTTAATGATATATCTATTTATATATATATATAGTTCTATTTATTCATATATTAATATAGATTCATATTAATATAAATTTATTTAGTTATATTAATACATATATATTTAATCATATATTAGTATATATATATATTCATTCTTATATTAATATATATTTATATTAATATGTTTTTTATCAGTATATTTATTTTTATATTAATAAATATTTTTAAGATTAATTTAAAATAAATTTATAAAATATTTTTTTATATGTGTTTATAAATAAATAAATATATACATATATACCACACACACACACACACAAAGACACAAATATATTTACGAATAAATACATATATATGTGTATTTGAAAATCCATAGAATGTTAAAGTGACAATTACTTCTAATCTAGATTCCTGTTTCAACTCCACAACCAGTCCAATCGAAGAAAATAAAAAAAATCATTGATATTATATGTGGTACAGGCCTAACGGACATCCGGATCAGAAGTTATACGTGTTTGAATGTTACCAAATCAGGGTATCCTGACTAAATCCACTTACAATGCTATATAAACCCTATCAATTGCTACAAAATCCCAAAAAATGATTCAAAACCCACAAAAGGAAACAAAACCCCAAAAAACACTAAAATAACCCTAAAAAGCATAAAAAATCAAAACACAAACATAAAACCCAAAAAAATGCATAAAACCCCAAATAACTCAAACATACCGTAACAAACCCTAAAAACCCTACAAAAACCTAACAAACCCAAAAAAACACTAATAACCCCTAAGAACCACTAATAAACACTAATAACCCCTAAAACCCACTATTAAACACTAAAAACCCTAATAAACTCTAATAAATCATAATAACCTGTAATAAACCCTAAAAAACTCTATTAGACCCTAATAAATTCTACAAATACATTAAAACCCCTAATATACAATCAAAAACACTATTAAACCATAATTAACCCTAATAATCACAAAAACCCAAACAAACCTGACAAAACGCAACAAAAAACTCTAAATAATAGCTTACAAAACCCTTCAACCCACTAATAAACCTGAAAACAACCCTAATAACCACAAAATAAATCATAACAAACCCTAAAAACACCAAATAAATCGTAAAAAATCCTAACAACACCAAATAAATCATAACAAACTGAAACAAACCCTAAAAACCCCCTAATAAATGACAATAAATCCTAACAAAGCATAATAAACCCTAATAAATCGTATTAAACCCAAATTCAAGTTAATAAACCCTAATAAATAAAATAAACCCCAATAAACCCTAAATAACCCTAAAAAGGCATGATAAACCCTAGAAAAAGCTATTAATGCCTACAAAAGCCCAATAAAACCCTAATATACAATAAAAACACAAATAAACTGTAAAAAATCCTAAAGTACACTAATAAACCCTAAAGAACCCTAATAAACCCTAAAGAACCATATTAAACTCTAAAGAACACTAAAAACACTAAAGAACCCAAAAAAATGCTAAAACACATTATATAAACCCTAAAAACCGCTACAATACACAAAAAACCCTAAAACACACTAAAAAATCGTAACAACCCCTATCAACCCCAAAAAAACAAAAAAACCAAAAAAACTAGAAAACCATTAAAAATCCATCAGATATCATAAAAATCCATAAACACCTATGAACAACCCTTAAAAACCCTAAAAACACAACAAACCATAAACAACCATTAAAACCCTAAAAAAGGCTTCAAATAGATACATAAACCCTAAAAATGTAAAATAAAGCCTAAAAAATGCAACAAAAACCCTAAAAACGCAACATAAACCAAAAAACACAACATAAACACAAAAAACACTACATAAACCCTAAAAGCACTACATAAACCCTAGAACTATAACATAAACTATAAAAACATAAACCCTAAAAAACACAACATAAATATTAAAAAACGCAACATAAAATCTTACAACACAATATAAACCGTAAAAACACTCCATGAACCCACAAAACTTTACATAAACCCAAAAAAATGCAACATAAACACTACATCACCCCTAAAAACTTAACACAAACCCAGAAAACGAAACATAAACCCTAAAAATGCTACATAAAACCTAAACCCTAAACACGCTACATAAACCCTAAAAACATTACATAAACCCTAAAAATGATACATAAAATCTAAAACCACTAACTAAACCCTAAAAACGCTGCATAAATACTAAAAATGCTACATAAACTCTGACAATGCTACAAAAACCATAAAAAATGCTACAAAAACCATAAAGACGGTTTATAACCCTAAAAAATATTAAACCCTAATATACGTTAAAACAAAATTAAACACTAATAAACACCTAATAAACTCTAAAAATCCCTAAAAACAACTTATAATCCCTAAAATCCTAAGAAAATCTACTCAACCATAATAAAACCCCAAAAATACATAATAAACCCAAATAAACAATTATAAAACCTAATAAACACTAAAAACACGTTATGAAAACCTAAACAACCCTAACCAACCCTAATAGACAATAATAAAAACTAATAAACCCTAGTAAACCCCATAAAAACCCTAAAAAGCTCTAATAAACCATAAATAAAGACAAATAAACCCTACTCAACCCTAACAAACCTTAACACACCATAATAACCCCTAATAAAACCCTACAAAAACCTAATAAAGAAAAAAAAATTAGTATAGCTTAAAAATACCTAGAAACCCTGATGAACTCTAATAGAACCTAATAAACCCTAAAAACACTCACAAACAATAAAAAATGATCACAAACAATAAAAACGTGCTATATTACCTAAAAATACCTAAAAAACTAATTTAACCTAATAAAGAAAAAAACGCTAATATACATTAAAAATCCCTAGAAACCCTAGATGAGATGGATGAGCCAGCAGGGGGCTCGGGTGATTCTGTGGATCCATGGCCTCTGCCGGCTCTTCTGAATCGGGAGGTAGCTGATGCAGCGAAGAGCCCTGATTCTAAGCCCATTGGTCACAATGTACTCTTTTAGCTTTGTAACCCTCGTGTTGGAAAACCTGGTCAATCTTTGGCTTCACCTCTGGATGCGCCGAAGAAGAACTTTTCTGAGGTCGTTAAGTCTGCGAATTCCTCGTCTTTCTCTGATTTTGGCATCCCCTCCCCAGGGTGTGTCATCAAGAAAGGGAAAAGAGCTCATGTTTCTTCCAATCGGGAAGCAATTGAAGAAAGAATTAACCTCTGCAAATTTTCGATCATTGCTCGGGTGGTCATGCCTAAGGGTGGGAAATTATGGAGATTTGCTGAGCTTGTCAAGCGGGTTGCAGATCTCTGGGGTTTTTCGGACTGGAAAATGACATCCATGGGCCGTGGCTTTTATCACATCGTTTTTCCCTCTGATGAGCACAAAAGACGGGCTTGGAGTTTTGGATCACTTGCGCTTAAGCCTGGCCTGCTGCGGATTCAGGACTGGGACCGTAATTTTGAACCAACAAGCGTCAAAAATAATTTTGCCCAGGTCTGGATTCGTATTTGCAAATTGAATTGGCTTTATTGGCACCCTCGAATCTTGTGGGACATTGCCTCCTCGGTTGGTTTTCCTATTCGGCTTGACAGGGAAACTGATAATCCGAGATTTGGTCACTATGCTAGAGTTCTTGTTGAAGTTGACATGGCCAATACTTTGGTTGAAGAAGTGGTGCTGAACACTCTGGATGACATCATCGTGTTGGAAATACAGTATGAAAGAAGACCCAAGTTCTGCAGCAATTGTCTCTTTCTTGGTCACACTATCGATGAATGCAGGAGATTGAATACTTGTAGCATTTGTAAGGTGCGAGGGCATGAGGATGGGTCATGTCACGCTTTGAACAATAATGAAATCCGAAAGGATGCAGTGACTTCTGATACCCCCCCTGCAAGTTGGAAGCAACAATGCAGGAACAAGTGGGGTCCCAGACCAATCTGTTGTTCCTGAGAGGGTTTCTGATCCTATTTCCTTGACTCTGGTCGGGGATTCTAATGCTACCATTGCTGGGCATACTGCTCATGCAGTTTCTACCTCTCCTGGAGCCTCTGTTGTGCTTCCTATTGTGAAAACTTCACTTGCCCAACCTGATGCACCTGGTCTTGTATCTTCCAGTAGTGTCCATGTTGTACCTTCTCAGCCTCCTGATTCTTGCATGGCAGTGGCTCCCACTGACCGAATAGTTGCTGCCAGTGTCCACGATACAGCTATCTTGTCTCTCATCTCTTGCAATGTGGTGGCTCCAGTTGAGCAGGTTGTGACTTCTACAGGTGCTCCCTCTACTGTGGCTAATTCAGATCCTGTGACCATTGTGTCCCCTGCTAAGCGTCGGTCGTCTGTCCAGCCTGATGCAACTACTAATTTTAGCAGTGCATATGGTGCACCTGCTCAGTCACCCCAACTCACTCCTACATCCAGCAGCATGCATGATGTGCATATAGCAGATGCTTTTGCTGAGAAATTTAAGATTACTGATGGTGCTCCTCCGTTTGGGGCCCCTCCGGGGATTTCTGCATTATCGGATTCTTCTGCTCCTGGAATTCTCTCACCCAGCAGAGTACACGATGCAGCTGCTCAGTTGGATGCACCTGCTCTTGCTGATACAGCTGAGGTCTTTTCTCCTGTTCCTGCAGGAATTTCCAGTAAGTCCAAACTCACTGGAATTCCTCGTAATGACGGGATCTGTGTTACTAATTCCTTCTCTCCCCTATCTGGGAAATTCTGGGCTGATCAAGTTCATGACAGCCTAGATGCAGAGGTTATCCTTGAGGATGCTCCTATGGCCTCTACTCATGAGTTGCCAAACATTGAGAAAGTCATTAAGAAACCTCCTGGCAGACCTCCAAAGCAGGGAGGGAAAAGTAAAGGTGCCCCTTCCAAGAATACAAAAGGCCTGCCTCGCCAAAGAGGCGACTCAAACTCCAGTCAATGAAGCTGCTTTTTTGGAATTTTCAGGGGATTGGGAACTCTCCCACTGCAGTAGCCCTTCAACATTTCCTTGCTGTCAACAAACCCTATCTTGTGGCCATTGTTGAGCCTCTTATTAGCTTTGATCACTGTAAGGGCTTCAACTGGGCATCGCTCGGGTACTCATTTGTTTCTCATAATAGAGGTGCTGGTAATACTGAATCACTATGGGTGCTTCGACACAATGACTTGATGCTTGAGTCTTTTGAGATTTGTCACCAGGTTATTTTAGTTCACATCCGGATGCAGGACATTCCCCTCACCTTCTCTTTTGTCTATGCCTCTTGCTCTTACATCAGAAGAAGAGAACTCTGGGAAGATTTAGCTGCCCTCAGTGAGAACATGAATCACAATTGGGTCATCACTGGTGACTTCAATGTTGTTTTGAGTCCTGATGAAAAAACTGGCACCTATTTTCTCCACTCTGCTGCTCAAGATTTTCAATACTGTGTGGATCAATGTAATCTCATTGAAGTTCCTATGGCAGGCTCCAAATTTACCTGGGGAAGGTTCACTCTAAATGGGAGGCAATCCAGCAAAATTGATAGGTGCTTCATTCACGTCAATGATGCTGCTACTCCATTGGACATCTCAGGTTTTACTCTCCCTAAATTTAACTCTTATCATAATCCCATTGTTGTCTCCATTCGGGAGGATATTAGGAGACTTTCTCCCTTACCCTTCAAATTCAATAATGTCTGGCTCTCAATCCCAGGATGTAGGGAAGTTGTTCTTGATGGATGGAACTCCACTTTCCATGGCTCTCTTTACTTTGTGGTTGCCTCTAAGCTTAGGAGAATCAAAAGCCTTCTTAAATCTTAGAGTAAGCTCTCTTTCTCCAGAATTGATGAGGAGATCAAGGATGTGCAATTGCAGATGGTGTTTTTCCAAGAAAACAATCAGCAGGGGGATGTTCCTACTCATGAGGAACTTTAGTTTCACAAAAATCTTCATGATCTTCTTGCTCTCAAAGAGAATCTGGCAAAGCACCAATTCAGTGCTCGATGGCTCAAGGATGGTGACAGAAACTCAAAGTTCTTTCATCGCTTACAACGGGAGAAAAGGGTCAATAAAGGACCTAATCGTATCCGAATCAATGGGGAAACCTTGGTTGAGGAGAAATAGCTCTCTGATGCTGTTGTTGACCATTTTAAAGCTCTTTATAATGATGATGGTACCCCTCCCTCGGCCTCGGTTGCCGACTGTATTGAGCAGTGTCTGAATGACTCACAGAACAATGATCTGACCTCTCCTCCTCTTGAAGATGAAGTCAAATCTTGTCTCTTCTCTCTCAATTTTGAAAGTTCCCCTGGACCGGATGGATTCACTAACAAATTCTTCATCTTTTATTGGGATATCCTTCATGCAGAAATTACCAATGTTGTCAGGGAGTTCTTCATCTCAGGATCATTGCCATTTGGAGCCAACTCCAACTTCATTGCTCTGTTTCCCAAAAAAGAAGCTGCTATTGACATCGGTGACTTTCGTCCCATTGCCATTGGAAACACCATTCCAAAGATTATTAGCAAAATCATCATCACCAGGTTGGGGAAGTTTGTTGGTTCCATTATCACTCCTAATCAATTTGGCTTTGTTCCTGGGCGAAACATTCAAAGCTGTTTATATATGGCCTCTGAAGGAGTGAATATCATGAGAAAGAAAGTCAAATATGGGACCTTTGCTCTTAAACTGGATATATCCAAAGCTTTTAATACCATTAAGTGGAATTTTCTGTTCAGGTTGTTGGGTATGTATGGTTTCTCATCCAAATTTATCAGCATTATCTCTTCTATTTTGGAGAGTGTTAGAATTTCTGTTCTGATTAATGGGGCGCCAAAAGGTTTTTTTCAGTGTTCACGAGGGGTCCGACAAGGAGACCCTCTCTCTGGAATTCTTTTTGCACTTGCAGAAGATTACCAGAGTCATATTGTTACACATGCAATGATGGCTGGATTATATTTCCCTTTCAAAGTCAGCAAGGACTCCTATGTACCCTCACACCTTTTTTATGCTGATGATATCCTTCTATTTGGGCAGGCTAATATGCGAACTATCTCAGAAATCCGGAAAATCTTTAATCACTATGAAGATGTTTCCGGGCAGGCAATCAGTTGGTGTAAATCTTCTATTGTTTTTGGGAAAGGGTGCTCCTCAGTGAGGTAAAACAGAATCGTTAGATGTCTTGGCGTTAAAAAAGGATCTCTGCCTTTTAATTACCTTGGGGTTCCCCTCTTCTGGGGGAGGGAAAAGCACTACCACTTGGAAAGAATTTCTGTTGATATCACCCAGCAGCTAGCTAAATGGAAGGGAAAGTATCTATCTCAAGCAGGCAGAGTTTTCTTTATCAACTCCGTTATCACATCAAAGTTTGTTCATGCCTTCTCTTTATATAGATGGCCGGTAAGTCTGATCAAATCCCTTCAAGCCAAGATTCGAAACTTTGCATGGACATGATGCATTAGTGAAAATAAATTGGTAACTGTTGCATGGAAAGACTGCATCAAACCCATTAGCATGGGTGGTCTTGGAATTAAAGATATCAGGGCTTTCAATGAGGCCTTGTTGGCTAAATTCACCTGGAATCTCTTCGTGCACAAGGAAGGTGAGATGGATTTTCTTAAAGAACGATTCACTGGCCAATTGTGTAATGGCTACACTGGGTATATTCTCTCCTCAGTATGGACCACAATTAAATCCTCATTTCAGAATATTATCTCTCAATCTATCTGGACTGTTTCAAGACAATCCAATCTGAACTGTTGGCTCACCCCTTGGCTTGATTGTCCTCTGCATGAACTTATGCAAGTTCCACAAGGTCTGCAGCACATGACTATCAGTGAGCTCAATGCCAGGCTGATGGAGCTGGATGGAATTCTGCCATCACACATCATCTCCCAGATCCGCTATTACAACTACGTTGATTCGGACACTCTCATATGGAAGCCGGATCTGATTGGCCAGCTCACTGCAAGAGGTTTCTACGAGCATGAATGCCGGCAAGGTTTTGACCCCCCCCTCATGGCTTCTGAAATATAAGTGTCATTTCATTCCCCCTAGACACTTTCTTCTTCTTTGGAAAATTTGGAGGCGTAGGTTGCCTATGCATGGTCAGCTTCAAAAAACTGGGTTGCAGATTGCCTCGGTCTGCAGCATCTGTTTGTGAGGTGCTGAAATCATACAAAACCTCTTTATTGATTGCAATCTTGCACACAGATTATGGAGCTACATGCAGGATGTCTTTGGTCTCCGCTTTCCTCCTGGAACCTTTTCTCAATGGATGCTTTTTATCAATGATTTTAGCGGCAGTGAGAAGCTTCATAACTTCCTTCTTGCAACTTCGGCAGCCATTGTCTCTTTCCTATGGGCTACAAGAAATTCTTCTATGTTTCGGAACAAATCATGCTCCACGCATGAGGGTATTATTTCCATGCATAGTGTTGTTCGGCTGGCTGGGAGTCTCCAATCAAGTACGATGAACAACTTCTTCAACGATCTTGTTACACTCCGCACCCTTGGTGTCCCTGGAAGGTGCAAAAAACCAATGTTGATGAAGTACATTAGATGGATTCCACCAATCCCGTCATGGATCAAAGTTAATGTTGATGGTGTGGCGGCAGGCTCACCAGGTCCTTCAGGTTGTGGTGGGGTCTTTCGTACTTGTAGAGGATTCGTCAAGGGTATTTTCTATCACTACATTGGGAATGGATGTGCTTATGAGGCAGAGCTTTGGGCTATTATCAAGGCTGTTCGTTTTGCAATTCAATTTGGGTGGTTGCATCTATGGATCAAATCGGACTCAATGCTTGCAGTGGAGGCGCTTCGTCAAAACTCAAGGAAGGTTCCATGGAGGCTTCTTCCTCAATGGATTGATTTCCTTAGCCTATCCAAGAACCTGACTCTCAGGATTTCTCATGCATACAGGGAAGTCAATATGGTGGCTGATGCTCTCTCCAAGATGGCTATTGAAGAATGCTGCTCACGGTGGTCATTCATTGCTCCTTCCTTTTGCACGTCTCATGTAGCCGCTGACATGATGGGTGCTACCTGCACACAAATGTACAAGTCCCCCCTGTAATGTTTTGTACCTTTTCTTTTTATTAATTGAGGCGCCAAGCTTTCTACTTGGCACGCGCCTTCTTTGTCTATAGAAACCCTAATAAACCAAAATATACATTAATATAACCAAATAAACCCTAAAACGTTCACAAAAAAAAGATCACAAACAATAAAAGCACACAATATTATCTAA
This sequence comes from Viscum album, assembly GCA_963277665.1. Taxonomy (NCBI): domain Eukaryota; kingdom Viridiplantae; phylum Streptophyta; class Magnoliopsida; order Santalales; family Viscaceae; genus Viscum; species Viscum album. Next base: position 3,258,239 of record CAUJRU010000031.1, on the reverse strand, counting down.
AAAGACCTAACATACACTAATATAATCTAATAAAACAAAAAAACTAATAAACCCCTAACAAACCATAATAAACCCTAAAAATCCCTAATAAATGCTAATAAAAATGAATAAACCCTAATAAAACCCTAAAAATACCTTCTCAACCCTAATAAACCTTGACACCCCATAAAATAACCTAATAAAACCCATCTATACCCCAATAAACAAAAAAAACCCAAAAACCCATTAAAAGACCTAGAAACCCAAATAAACCACAATAAATTCAAATAAAAGCTAAAAACCCATTAAACAATGCTCACAAACACTAAAAACACGCTAATAAAACCTAAAAAGTCATAACAACCCCTCATATATATTAACAAAAACTAAAAAACACTTCTATACCCTAATAAAAACACTAACAAACCCAAGTAAATACTAAAAATCCCTAACAGGCCCTAATAAACTGCACTCAACCCTAATAAACCCTAATAAAACTGTAGAGATACTGACTCAACCCTAATAAAATCCTAATAATATCTACTCAACCCTAATAATCCTAAACACACCATAATAAACCATAATAAATCCCACTAATCCCTAAAAAATTAAAATATACAACTAAAAAGTCCTAGAACCCCTAATAAGTGCTAATAAAACCTAAAAATGTTTAGAAGCACTAATAAAACTGAATAAACACTACTAAACACTAAAAAACCCTAATATACCCTCATAAAAATTTATAAACCATAATGAACCATAATAAACTCTAATAAATCCTAAATATACAAAAATATACCATAATATACCATAATATACCATAATAAACCCAAATCAATCCTAATAAAACCCTAAAAATACCTAATAAACCCTAATAAACATTGACACACCATAATAAACCCTAATAAAATCATAATAACCCCCTCCAAACCCTAAAAACCGTAATATACCATTAAAAAACCCTAAAACCCTAACAAACAATAATAAATAGTAAATAATAACACACATCCAAGTGCATGTGCATGTGCCTAGTAATAAACAATAAATAATAACAAAGTCCACATGAATGTTCATTTTCATTTGAATGATAATAAATAATAAATAATAACACATGTGATAATAGAATAACGCAAGTGCGTTGCATGTGCATGTGCATGAGAATAAATAATAATAACACATGTGATAATAGAATAATGAAAGTGCATTGCATTTTCATGTGCATGGTAATAAAAAATATATAATAACACATTGGTATGTGCATTTACATGTAATGATGACGATAATGATGCATGCACGTGCATGGTAATATAAAATAAATTACAACGCACGTGCATGTGCATTGGTATTTGATGATACAAACTATAATAATAATAATAATAATAATAATAATAGAATAACGCAAGTGCATTGCATGTGCACGTGCATAGTATTAAATAATAAATAAATAATAGTGAATAAGAACGCACATGCATGTGCATTTTCATTTTCATTTGATAATAATATAAATAATACTAAGTGTAATATTAATAATAATAACGCATACACGTGCATGGTAATAAATAATAAGTAACAGCGCAGATGCATGTGGATTTGCATGCGATAATGATAATAATATTAATAATGATAATAATAATAATAGTAATAATAATAATTGTGATAATAATAATAATAATAATAAAAGAATAATACAAGTGCATTGCATATGAATTTGCATGATAATAAATAATAAATAATAACGCACTTGCCTCTGAATTTGTATGTGATGATGATAATAATAACAATATTAGTAGTAGTAGCGATAATAGTAGTAGTACCAATGCATGTGATAATAGAATATTACATGTGCATTACATGTGCACGTGCATGGTAATAAATAATAACCCGCGTGCATTGCATTTGCATGTGTTGATGATGACGATGATAATAATAATAATAATATTATTATTATTATTAATAACAATGCATGTGATAATAGAATAATGCACATGCATTGAATGTGTGTGTTTATGTATTTTCACGTGCATTTGCATGTGCATTTTCATGTGATGAAAATAACAATAACAACAACAACAACCACAATAATAATAATAACAACAACGTACGTGATAAAAAATAACATGTGTGCATTGCATGTGCATGTGCATGGTAATAAAAAATAAATAATAATGCATGTGCATGTTCATGTGATGGGCATGAGATGATGATGATAATAATAATAATAATAACAGTAATAATAATAATAATAAAAACAACAACACATGTGATAATATAGTAATGCACGTGCATTTCATGTGTTGTGCTTGATAATAAATAATAACTCATAGCACACGTGATGATAATAAAAAATAATACTAATATTAATAATAATACCGCCTGTGATAATAGAATAACGTACATATATTAAATGTGCGCATGTATGGTAATAAATAACAATTCACGTGCATTTTCATTTGAATTTTATGATAATAACAACTATAACAGTAATATTAATAACAACAATAACAATAATAACGCAAGTGATAATAGAATAATGTAGGTGCATTGCGTGTGCGCGTGCATGGTAATAAATAATAACAGATGTTCACGTGCATTTGCATGTGATGATAATAATAATAATAATAATTATTATTATTATTATAATAAAAACAACAACATATGCACGTGCATGGAAATAAATAATATATAATAAATAATAAATAATAATGAACGTGCATTTTCATTTTCATGTGAGGATAATAATAATAATAATATTAGTAATAAAAATAATGATAATTATAATAATGATAATGATAATAATGATAATAATAACGTGTGTGATAATAGAATAACACACATCTTAACAAACCCTAACAAAACCTAACAACTACTAATAACCCCTAAGAACCACTAATAAAATAAATTAACACATGAAACCAAGTATTAAACCCTAAAACCCTAATAAAAACTACTAAATCATAATAACCTATAATAAACCCTAAAAACCATGTTAGACTCTAATAAATGCTAAAAAAATCCCTAAAACCCCTAATATACAATAAAAACACTATTGAGCCATAATAAATTCTAATAATCACTAAAACCCCAACAAACCCAACAAAACAATTCAAAACCCACCAAATAATAGCCTACAAAACCTTACAACCTGCTAATAAACACTAAAAAAACCCTAATAACCCTATAATAAATCGTAACAAACCTTAACAACCCCAAAAAAATTGTATCAAATCCTAACAACGCCAAATAAATCGTAACAAACTGAAACAAACCATAACAAACCCCACATAAACTTCAATAAACCCTAAAAAATAATAATAAACCCTAATAAATCGTAATAAACACAAATACACGTTAATAAACCCTAATAAATAAAATAAACCCTAAGCAACCCTAATAAATCCTAAATATCCCTAAAAAAGGTTGATAAACCCTTGAAAAATCTATTAATGCCTAGAAATACCAATAAAACCCTAATATACAATAAAAAATTCTAGTAAACTGTAACAAATCCTAAAGAACACTAATAAACCCTAATGAACCCTATTAAACCCTAAAAACCATATTAAACTATAAAGAACACTAGAAAACCCTAACGAACCCGAAAAACTCTAAAACAAATTACATAAACCCTAAAAACCGCTACAATTCCCAAACAAACCCTAAAACACACTAAAAAACCCAATCAACCCCTATCAATCCTGAAAAAACAAATAAACCCTTAAAACCCCCCCAAAAACAATTGAAAACCCATCAAATACCATAAAAACCATAAACACCTGTTAAAAACCCATAAAAACTCTAAAAATAACTACAAACCATAAATAACCATTAAAACCATAAAAAAGGCAATAAATAGATACATAAACCCAAAAAACATTACATAAACCCTAAAAATGCAACATAAACCACAAAAACGCAACATAAACACAAAAAACGCAACATAAACCCAAAAAACACTACATAAACCCAAATAGCACTACATAAACGCTAAATCCGTAACATAAACCCTAAAAAATGCAACAAAAACATTAAAAACACTACATAAAACCTAAAAACACAACATAAACACTAAAAACACTACATGAACCCTAAAAGCGTTACATGAACACTAACAAATGCAAAATAATTGCTACATCTCCCCTAAAAATGCTACATAAACCCAGAAAATGCAACATAAACCCTAAAAATTGCTACATAAAACCTTAACCCTAAACACGCTACATAAACCCTAAAAATGTTACATAAACCCTAAACAATGCTACATAAAACCTAAAACCACTAACTAAACCCTAAAAGCTCTACATAAACACTAAAAATGCTACATAATCTCAAACAACGCTACACAAACACTATGAAATGCTTCAAAAACACAAAAGATGCTTCAAAACCCTCAAAATATTAAACCCTAATATACCATAATATAAATAATTAAACCCTAATAAACCCATAATAAACACTAATAATCCCGAAAATTGCCTTATAATCCCTAAAAACTGTAAGAGACTCAACTCAACCCTAATAAAACCCCAAAATACCTAATGAACCCTAATAAATTATATTAAAACATAATGAACCCAAAAAACACGTTAAGAAAACTTAAACAAACCTAACCAATCCTAATATACACTAATAAACACTAATAAACCGTTATAAACCCCAAACTAACCCTAAAAATCCCTAATAAAAAAATAAATAAATCCAAATAAGCTCTACTCAACCATAACAAACCTTAACAAACCATAATGACCACTAATGAAACCGTACAAATCCCTAATAACGAAAATAAACACTAGTATTCCTTAAAAAAATCCCTAGAACCACTGATAAACTCTAATATAACCTAATAAACCCTAAAAATGCTCACATACAATAAAAAAATGTACACAAACAATAAAAACATGCTATATTACCTAAAAAGACCTACAAACACTAATATAACCTAATAAAGACAAAAAATGCTAATATACCTTAAAAATCCCTAGATACCATAATAAGCCATAATAAACTCTAATATAACCTATGAAACCCTAAAAACTCTCACAAACAAAAAAATTCTCACAAACAATAAAAAACACTATATTATCTAAAATGAAATAACAAACACTAATATAACCTAATAAAACAAAAAAAACTAATAAACCCATAAAAACCCTAATAAACCCTAAAAATCCCTAATAAACTCTAATAAAAACTAATAAACCCTAATGAAACCATAATAAAACCCTAAAATTACCTTCTCAACCCAAATAAACCTTGACACAACATAATAAAACCTAATAAAACCCTACTAATACCCAATAAACAAAAATACGAAAACAAACCATTAAAAAGCCCAAGAAACCCTAACCATAATAAATTCTAATAAAACCTAATAAACGAGAAAAAATGCTCAAAAACACTAAAACCATGCTAATAAAACCTAAAAAGTCCTAACAACCCCTCATATATATTAATAAAAACTAAAAAACACTCATATTCCCTAATAAAAACACTAACAAACCATAGTAAAACCTAAAAATCCCTAACAAACCCTAATAAACACTAATCAACCCTAATAAACCCTAATAAATCCTTATAGATACCTACTCAACCACAATAAAACCCTAAAAATACGTACTCAACCGTAATAAACCTTAATACGCTATAATAAACCATAATAAACCCCACTAAACCCTAAAAAATGAAAATATACCATTAAAAATCCCTAAAACCCCTAATAATTTCTAATAAAACCTAAAAAAGCTTAAAAGCACTACTAAACCCTAATAACCACTACTAATCCCTAAAAAACCCTAATATACCATCTTAAAATTAATAAACCATAATGAATGATAATAAACCCTAATAAATCCTAAACATACCCAAATATACCATAATATATCATTATATACCCTAATAAACCCCACTCAATCCTAATAAAACCCTAAAATACCTAATAAAACCTAATAAACATTAACACACCATAATAAACCCTAATAAAATCCTAATAACCTCTATCAAACCCTAAAAATGCTAATATACCATTAAAAAGCCCTAAAACCCTAACAAGCCATAATAAATGTTCATAACACCTAAAAATACTAAAAAATGATAGTAAACCCTATAAATACCTCTAATAATAATAATAGTAATAATGCACGTGCATGTGCATATGCATGTGCATGGTTTAAATAATAAATCATAACGCACGTGCATGTGCATGTGCCTGCGCATTTGCATGTGAATGATAATAAATAATAAATTATAAATAATAACGCATTTGAATTAAATGTGTATGTGCATGTGCATGTGAATGATAATAAAAAATAAATAATAACACACATCCAAGTTCATGTGCATGTGCATGTGCATGTTCATGTGCATGTGCATGGTATTAAACAATTAATAATAACCAATCCCACATGAATGTGCATTTGCATGTGAATGATAATAAATAATAACACATGTGATAATTAAATAATGCACGTGCATTGCGTGTGCACGTGAATGAGAATAAATAATAATAACACATGTAATAATAAAATAATGCAAGTTCATTGCATAGCATGTGCATGATTATAAATAATATATAATAACGCATGTGCATGTGCATTTACATGTAATGATAATGATAATGACGCATGCACGTGCATGGTAATAAATAATAAATAACAACACATGTGCTTGTGTATTTGTAATTGATGATACAAAATAATAATAATAATAATAATAACAGAATAACAAAAGTTCATTACATGTGGATGTGCATATTAGTAAATAATAAATAAATAAAAATAAATAAGAACACACATGCATCTGCATGTTCATTTACATTTGATAATAATATTAATAATACTAAATGTAATAATAATAATAATAACGCATGCACGTGCATGGTAATAAATAATAAATAACAACGCACATGTATGTGCATTTTCATGTGATAATGATAATAATAATGATAATGATAATGATAATAATAATAATAATAATAATAATAATAGTAATAATAAAAGAATAATACAAGTGTGTTGCATATTCACGTGCATGGTAATAAATAATAAATAATAACGCACGTGCATCTACATTTTCATGTGATGATAGTAATAATAAAAGCAGTAGTTATAATAGTAGTAGTAGTGGTGATAATAGTAGTAGTACCAATGCATGTGATAATAAAATATTTCATGTGTGTTACGTGTGCACGTGTATGGTAATAAATAATAACGCTCGTGCATTGCATTTTCATGTGATGATGATGATGATAATAATAATAATAATATTAATAATAATAATAACAACGCATGTGATAATAGAATAACACATGTGCATTTAATGTGCGTGTATGTGCATTCACATGTGCATTTTCATGTGTTGATAACAACAACAACGACAACAACAACAACCACAGTAATAATAATAACAACGCATGTGATAATAAAATAACGTGTGTGTATTGCATGTGCACGTACATCGTAATAAAAATATAATAATAATGCATGTTCATGTGCATGTGCATGTGGATGAGATGATGATAATAATAATAATAATAATAACAATAATAATAAGTTATAGTTGTTTGAAAAAATAGCAGACATGAAAAAAATGCTAGAAATGGGGTCTCGAAAAACCTAACAAATCATAGAGCCATTGAAAAAGACATAACTTCTTCTTCGGGTGTCCATTTTCGCTCTGTGAATAGTGAAACTGAATCTCATTGAACGAACTATGATAAAAACAGGTGTCGGAGGCCGAACAGACACACAGATCAAAAGTTATGACCATTTTAAGAAAAATTTGACAGGGATATGTACATGGAAAAGGAGTTTTGGAGGGATTTTGAGGGTTTTCTGAGATTTTAGGGTCTCAAACATGACTTGAACTATGTTCAAGTCATCCTTCTACGTAGATCTCTTCGCTACTTTAGATTTGATATGTGGTAGGGCTCAAATGGAGAACCGGAGTGAAAGGTATGGCCGTTTGAAGTTGGACATTTTTTTGGAGTGGTATAACTAATATATATTATATTTCTTTGATATTCTCATAGTTTCTACTAAACTTGGTCCTCACTCATCTCACAAACTTTGATTTGACTAGTCACGACGCTCAAACGGGCACCCGAAAGAGAAGTTATTCCTATTTTAGTGAGTTGTGGGTTTCTTAGGTTTTTAGGCACTAGGAGAGTTAATAAATTTAAAACGACAATAACATCTGATACATGTGTTCATTTTGGCTGTGCCACATATCAAATTGATGATTGTGAAATGATACACACTCTGGTTACCACTGGAACCTTTTCTGACATTCTTCAACCCCCCCAAAGACCCAAAATCCATTTGGATGGTCAAAATATTGGCTTCTAGTGTCCGTTTTGCAATAACTTCTTCTATGGGTGTCCATTTTTCCTCTACCACATATCAAATTGAAGCTTCAGACTAGACCTAGACTCTTATAACCACTAAATCACCTTCTGACATCCTTGAAGTCCCAAAAAGGTACTTACACTCTCCAGAAGACCATAACTTCTACTCCGGTAGTCCGTTTGGCATCTACCATATATCAAATTGAATATTTTCACTAGATCTACACATATGTGACCAATAAGAACACCTTATCAAGTTCTTAAAGTCCCAAAAGGTCCTTATGTACTCCAAATTACCATAACTTCTGCTCTAGGTGTCCGTTTCACCTCTACCACATATCAAATTGAAGCTTGCGACTAGCTCTCCACATCTGTGACAACCATGAGAAACTAAATAACCCTAAAAAACCATGAATAACCCCATAAACACTAAAACCCATTAAAAACTATGAAAAAACCTAACAAACCCTAACAAACCCTATCAAACCCCAAAAAACCCTAAAAACATAACAAACCCTAACAAACCCAAAAAACCCTAAAAAACCCTAACAAACCGCAAGAAGAACTAAGAAACCCCAATAAACCCTAAAAAATCCGGAAGAAACCCTAAAAACCCCCTAGGAAACCATAAGAAACCCTCAGAAAACCCTAAAAACCCTAACAAAACCCTAAGAAAACCTAAGAAACACTAACACACCCTTAGAAACCCTAACACGCCCTTAAAACCTGAACACACCCTTATAAACCCTAGCACGCCCTTATAAACCCCAACACACCCATACAAACCCTAACACAACCTTAGAAACCCTTAGAAACCATAACACACCCTTAGAAACACTAACCCGCCCATAAAAACTCTACCCCACACTTAGAAACCCTAACTCACCCTTAGAAACCCTACCAAACCCTTTGACACCATAAATCACTCTAAAAATCACTATTAAATCCTAAAAAACCCAACCAACCAATAAACCATAACTTACAATAATAAACCCTAAGACCACTACTAAACCCTAATAAACACTAATAAATCATAATAAACCCTAAATACCCTATTAGACCCCAATAAAATCTAAAAAACAACTAAAAACCCAAATATACCACAAAAATGCTATTAAACCATCCAAAACGCTAATATTCACAAAAGAAAACCCTAACCGACCCGGCAAAACCTGACAAAACCCTAAAAAACACTAAAAACCCAAAAAACCCAAAAAACACTAAAAAACCCAAAACCCCCCTAAAATCCCTAAAAAATCCTAAAAACCCTAAAAAACTGTAAAACCTCTAAATACTCGAAAAAACCGAAAAAACCGGAAACAAACCTAAAAACCCTAAAAAACCTCAAAAAACCTAAAATACGTTAAAAAAGCTAAAACCCCCTTAAAATGCGAAAAATCCCTAAAAACCCTATAAATTCTTAAAAAAACCCTAAACAACCCTATGAAACCCTTAAAACCCACTAGAAAAACCTAAAAATTACAAAAGAAACCCTAATACACCATAAAAACCCTAGAGAACCCTAAAGAACTACTAAAGTCACTTATAACGCTACATAAACCCTAACAATTGCTAAAAAAACCAAAAAATGCTTCAAAACCCACAAAATGATACAAAACCCCAAAAAATCTTAAAACAACCCTAACAAAGAATAAAAAATCTAAACACAACCATAAAACCCAAAAAACGCATAAACACGCAAACAACTCAAACACACCGTAATAAACCCTAAAAACCCTATCAAAACCTAACAAACCCAAAAATCCACTAATAACCCCAAAGAACCACTAATAAACCCTAATAACCCCAAAACCCACTATTAAACCCAAAAACCCCTAATAAACACTAATAAATCGTAATAGCATGCAATAAAACCTAACAAACTCTATTAAACCCTAATAAATGCTACAAAATACCTAAAAACCCTAATATACAATAAAAACACTATTAAACCATAATAAACCCTAATAATCACAAGAAACCATAACAAACCCAACGAAACGCTAAAAAAACCTCGAAATAAAAGCCTACCAAACCCTAAAACCCACTAATAAACACTAACAAACCCTAATAACCCCAAAATAAATCGTAACAAACCCTAACAACCCCAAATAAATCATAACAAATTCTAACAATGCCAAAAAAATCATAACAAGCTGAAACAAACCATAACAAACCCTTGATAAACCGCAATAAACCCTAACAAATCATAATAAGCCCTAATAAATTTTAATAAATCCAAATACATTTTACTAAACCCTAATAAAAAAAATAAACCCAAATAAACACTAATAAATCCTAAATAACCATAAAAAGGTTGATAAACCCTATAAAAATCTATTAATGCCTATAGAAACCCAATAAAACCCTAATATAAAATTAGAAAATGCTAAAAACAGTAACAAATCCTAAAGAACACAAATAAACCCTAAAGAACCCTAATAAACCCTAAAGAATCATATTAAACTCTAAAGAACACTAAAACTCCAAAGAACCCAACAAAACACTAAAACGCATTATATAAACCCTAAAAACTGCTACAACACCCAAACAAACCCAAAAACAAACTATAAAATCCTAACAACCCCTAACAATCAAAAAAACAAATAAATCCATAAACCCCCCAAAAAAACCATTAAAAGGCCATCAGATAGCATAAAAACCCACAAACACCCGTTAACAACCCTTAAAAACCCTAAAAAACTACAAACCATAAACAACCATTAAAACCCTAAAAAGGCTTCAAATAGATACATAAACCCTAAAAACGTTACATAAACCCTTAATAATACAACAAAACCCCTAAAAATGCAACTTAAACCAAAAAATGCAACATAAACCCAAAAAACGCTACATAAACCCAAAAAGCACTAGATGAACCCTAGAACTGTAACATAAACCCTAAAAATTCAACATAAACCTTAAAAAACACTACATAAAACCTAAAAACACAATATTATCCCTAAAAACACAACATGAAGCAAAAAATCATTACATAAACCCTAAAAAATGCTACATTAATGCTACATCACCCCTAAAAACGCTACATAAACCCAAAAAACGCAACATAAACCCAAAAAATGCTACATAAAACTGAAACCATAAACACGCTACATAAAACCTTAAAACGTTATGTAAACCCTGAAAATGATACATAAAATCTAAAACTAATAACTAAACCCAAAAAAGCTACATAAACCCTAAAAATGCCACATAAACTCTAACAACACGACACAAACCCTAAAAAATGCTAAAAAACCCGAGAGATGCTTTAAAACCCTATAAAATATTAAACCCTAATATACCATAATATAAAAAATTAAACCCTAATAAACTATTAATAAACTTTAATAATCCCTAAAAACACCATATAATCACTAAAAATCCTAGGGAACTCTACTCAACCCTAATAAAACCCCAAAAATACCTAATAAACCCTAAAAAATGATAATAAAACCTAATCAACCCTAGAAACATGTTAAGAAAACCAAAAAAACCTTAACCAACCCTAATAAACACTAATAAACACTAACAAACCCTTATAAACCCCCAAAAAAACCCTAAAAATCCATAATAAACCATAAATAAAGCCAAATAAACCTTAATCAACCCTAACAAACCTTAACACACCATAATAACCCCTAATAAAACCTACAAAACCCTAATAAAGATAAAATTTGTAGTATACCTTAAAAAATCCCTAGAAACCCTGATAAACTCTAATATAACCTAATAAACCCCAAAAATGCTCACAAACAATAAAAAAATGATCTCAAACAATAAAAACGCGCTATATTACCAAAAAAGTCCTAAAAGCACTAAAATAAAGTAATAAAGAAAAAAATGCTAATATACCATAAAAATCCCAAGAAACCCTTATAAACCATAATAAACTCTCATATAACCTAAGAAACCCTAAAACGCTCACAAACTAAAACAAAATTCTCAAAAACAATAAAAACATGCTATATTATCTAAAAAGTCCTAACAAACACTAATATAACCTAATAAAACAAAAAAACTAATAAACCCCTAACAAACCCAAATAATCCTTAAAATTCTATAATAAACCCTAATAAAAACTAATAAACCCTAATAAAACCGTATTAAAATCCTAAAAATACCTTCTCAACCCTAATAAACCTTGACAAACCATAACAAAACCTAATAAATCCCAACTAAACCCCAATAAACAATAAAAACACAGACAAACCATTAAAAATCCCTAGAAACCCTAATAAACCATAATAAATTCAAATAAATGCTAATAGAATATTACATATGCTCCCCAAAACTAAAAACACGCTAATAAAACATAAAAAGACATAACAAACCCTCATATATATTAACAAAAACTAAAAAAACACTCATATACCCTAACAAAAACACTAAAAACCCTAGTAAACCATAAAAAACCCTAACAAACCTTGATAAACTGTGCTCAAACCTAATAAACCCTAATAAAACCTTAAAGATACCGACTCAACCCTAATAAAACCCCAAAAATACCTACTGTACCCTAATAAACATTAACACACCATAATAAACCACAATAAACTCCACTAAACCCTAAAAAACACAAATATACCATTAAAAAGTCTTAAAACCCCTAATAAATGCTAATAAAACCTAAAAAAGCTTAAAAGTGCTAATAAAACCGAATAAACAATACTAAAAACTAAAAAACCATAATATTCCCTCTTAAAAATTAATAAACCATAATGAACCATAATAAACCATAATAAATCCTAAACATTTCCAAATATACCATAATATAACATGATATACCCTAATAAACCCAACTAAATCCTAACAAAACCCTAAAAATACCAAATAAATCCTAATAGACCTTGAAACACCATAATAAACCCTAATAAAATCCTAATACCCCCCACTAAACCCTAAAAACGCTAATATAAAATTAAAAAAACCTAAAACCCTAACAAACCATAATAAATGTTAATAACACCTAAAACTCCTAAAAATGATAGTAAACCCTAAAAATACCTCTAATAATAGTAGTAGTAATAACGCACGTGCATGTGCAAATGCATGTGGATGGTTTAAATAATAAACCATAACGCACGGGCATGTGCATATACCTGCACATTTGCATGCGAATGATAATAAATAATAAATAATAAATAATAACACATGTGAATTGCATGTGTATGTGCATATTCATGTGAATGATAATAAATAATAAATAATTACGCACATACAAATACTTGTACATGTGCATGTGCATGTGCATGTGCATGTTCATTTGCATGTGCATGGTAATAAACAATAAATAATAACCAAGTCCACATGAATGTGCATTTTCATGTGAATGATAATAAATAATAAATAATAACACAAGTGATAATAGAATAATGCATGTGCATTGCGTGTGCACGTGCATTAGAGTAAATAATAATAACACATGTCATAATAGAATAACGCAAGTGCTTTGCATTTTCATGTGCATGATAATAAATAATATATAATAATGAACATGCATGTGCATTTACATGTAATGATAATGATAATGATTCATGCACGTGCATCGTAATAAATAATAAATAACAACGTACATGCATGTGCATTTGTATTTGATGATAAAAACAACAATGAAAAGAACAACAACAACAACAACAACAACAGTAATAATAGAATAACACATTTTCATTTCATGTGCACGTGTATAGTAGTAAATAATAAATAAGAACGCACATGCATGTGCATGTGCAATTACATTTGATGATAATATTAAAAATACTAATTGTTATCATAATAATAATAATGCATGCACATGAATGGTAATAAATAATAAATAACAACGCACATGCATGTGAATTTGCATGTTCTAATTATAATAATAATGATAATGATAATAATAATTATTATTATTATAAAAACTGTGATAAAATTAATAATAATAATAAAAAGAATAATACAAGTACATTTCATATGCACGTACATGGTAATAAATAATAAATAATTACGCACGTGCATCATCATTTTCATGTGATGATAGTAATAATAACAGAAGTGTTAATAGTAGTGGTAGTGGTGGTGATAATGGTAGTAGTTCTAGTGTAGATGATAATAGAATTTTTCATGTGCATTACGTGTGCATGTGTATGTTAATAAATAATAACTCTCGTGCATTGCATTTTCATGTGATTATGATAATGATAACAATATTAATAATAATATTAATAATATTAATAATAATAATGCATGTGATAATAGAATAAAAAACATTCATTTAATGTGCGTGTATGTGCATTTGGATGTGCATTTTCATGTGATGATAATAACAACAACAACCACAATAACAACAACCACAATAACAATAACAACAACCACAATAATAATAATAACAATAATAATAACAATGCATGTGATAATAAAATAACATATGTGCATTGCATGTTCTTGTGCATGGTAATAAAAATATAATAATAACACACCTGCATGTGCATGTGAATTTGCGTTAGATGATAATAATAATAATAATAATAATAATAATAACAGTAAAAAATAAGTTATAGTTGTTTGAAAAAATAGCAGACATGACAACAGTGCTAGAAATAGTGTCTCAAAAAACCTAAAAAATCACAGAGTCATTAAAAAAGGCATAACATCTTCTTCAGGAGTCCATTTCTTCTCTATGAATAGTCAAACTAAATTTCATGGAATGAACTATGACAAAAATAGGTGCTGGAGGCCGAACATACACACATATCAAAAGTTATGACCATTTTAAGAAACATTTGACAGGGATCCGAACACAGAAATGGAGTTTTGTTGGCCTTCTGATGGGTTTTTGGGATCTAAGGTTCCCAAACATGACTTGAACTTCTTTCAAGTTATCCTTCTATGTATATCTCTTCACTGCCTTCGATTTGATATGTGGTAGATCTCAAACGGACAACAGGAGTGAAATTTATTATCGTTTGAAGTGGGAATTTTTTTTGGAGTGGTATAACTAATATATCTTTTGTTTCATTGATCTTCTCATAGTTTCTATTAGTCTTAGTCCTCACTCATCTCACGTGATTCTATTTTACTAGTCACAAATCTCAAACGGACACTCGAAGGAGAAGTTATGCCTACATTAGTGAGTTGCTGGTTTCTTAGGTTTTTAGGTGCTAGGAGGGTTGCTCAATTTAAAACGACAATTACATCTGCTATGTGGGTTCATTTTGGCTCTTCCACACATCAAATCTATGATTGTGAAAAGATACACAATCTGGTAACAACTAGAACCCTTTCTGACATTCTTCAACCTCCAAAAAGACCCAAAATCCATTAGGATGGTCAAAAGATTGGCTTCTGGTGTCTATTTTGCCATAACTTCTTCTATGGGTGTCTGTTTTGCCTCTACCACATATCAAATCGAAACTTGAGACTATAACTACAATTATATAACCACTCAAGCACATTCTCACATCCTTGAAGGCCCAAAAAGTTACTTAAACCCTTCAAAAGACCATAACATCTACTTCAAGAGTCCGTTTTGCCTCTACCATATATCACATCGAAGATTTTGGCTAGATCTACACATCTGTGACCAATAGAAGCACCTTAACACGTTCTTAAACACCCAAAAGTTCCATAAGTTCTCCAAATGACCATAACATCTTCTCTAGATGTCTGTTTCACCTCTAGCACATATCAAATTGAAGATTGCGACTAGCTCTTAACATCTGTGAAACCATAAACAACTAAATGACCCTAAAAAACCATGAATAACCCCATAAACACTAAAAACCATTAAAACCCACGAAAAAACTCCAACAAACCTCAAAAACCCTAAAAAGAATAAAAAACCCTAAAACCCTAACAAGACCTAACAAACCCCAAGAAGCACTAAGAAACACCAATAAACACAAAAAACATGAAGAAACCCTATAAAACCCCATAAGAAACCATTAAAAACCCTCACATAACCCTAAAAACCCTAAAAATATTAACAAAACCCAACGAAAACCTAAGATACACTAACACAAACTTAGAAACCCTATCACACCCCTAAAATCCCTAGCACAACCTTAGAAACCCCAACACACCCATAGAAACCCTAATACAACCTTAGAAACCCTTAGACACTATAGCACACCCTTACAAACCCTAACCCACCCATAAAAACCCTAACCCAACCTTAGAAACCCTAACACACCCTTAGAACCCCTAACAAATCCTTAGACACTCAAAATCACTCAAATATGAACTAATAAATCCTAACAAACCCAACCAACCCATAATAACCCACAATAAACCCTAATAAACCCTAAAGCCCACTTCTAGACCCTAATGAACACTAATAAATCATAATATACCCTAAAAACCATATTAGACCCCAATAAAAGGTAAAAAATACCAAAAACCCCAAATATAAAACCAAAACACTATTAAACCATTCAAAACGCTAATATTCACAAAAATCCCCTAACAAACCTGGAAAAACCTCACAAAACCATAAAAAACAATAAAAACCCAAAAAACCCAAAAAACACCTAAAAACCCCCTAAAAACCCTAAAAACCCTAACAAATCCTAAAAACCATAAACAACCTTAAAAACCCAAAAAACCCAAAAAACTATTAAAACCCGAAAAAACCCAAAAACAAACCAAAAAACCCTAAAAACCCTAAAAACCTAAAAACCTAAAAGCCACTAAAAATGCTAAAAAACCTTAAAATGCCTAAAAATGCCTAACAAAACCGTAACCAAAACTATTAAACCCTTAAAACCCTAAAACCCCCTAGAAAACCCTAAAAATGTCAAAAGAAACCCTAATACACCTTAAAGAACCGTAAAAACCCCTAAAAACACAAAAGAACCACTAAAGCCCCAAACAATGCTACATAAACCCTATCAATTGCTACAAAAACCCAAAAAATACTTCAAAACCCACAAAACGCAACAAAACCCGAAAAAAAATAAGATAACCCTAAAAAAGCATAAAAAATCCAAACACACCCATAAAACCCAAAAAATTCATAAAACCCCAAAAAACTCAAACAAACTGTAACAAACCCTAAAAACCCTAACAAAACCTAACAAACCATAAAAACCGCTAATAACCCCAAAGAACCACTAATAACCCCTAAAAACACATAAAACCCACTATTCAATCCCAAAAACCCTATTAAACAGTAGTATATCATAATAACATACAATAAACCCTAACAAACTCTATTAGACCCTAATGAATGCTAAAAAATCCCTAAAACCCCTAATATACAATAAAAACACTATTAAACCAAAATAAACCCGAATAACCACTAAAAACCCTTACAAACCCGAACAAAACCCTACAAAAATCTCCAAATAATAGCCTAAAAAACCCTACAACACACTAATAAACCCTAAAAACACTAATAAACCCAAAATAAATCGTAACAAACCCTAAAAACCCAAATAAATTGTAACAAATCCTAACAGTGCCAAATAAATCGAAACAAATTAAAACAAACTATAACAAACTCCTAATAAACCCCAATAAACCCTAACAAATCATAATAAACCCTAATAAATCATAATAAACACAAACACAAATTACTAAGACCTAATAAATAAAATAAACCCTAATTAATCCTATATAACAATAAAATGGTTGAAAAAGCCTATAAAAAGAAATTAATGCTTACAAAAGCCTAATAAAACCCTAATATACAATAAAAAATTCAAATAAACTATAACAATTCCGAAAGAACACTAATAAACCATAAAGAACCCTAAGAAACCCTAAAGAACCATATTAAACTCTAAGGAACACTAAAAACCCCTAAAGAACCCATAAAATACTAAAACACGTTATATAAACCCTAAAAACTGCTACAATACCCAATCAAACCCTAAAACACACTAAAAAACCCTAACAACCCCTATCAATCCCAGAAAAACAAATAAACCCATAAGACCCCCCAAAAAACCATTAAAAAGCCATCAGATACCATAAAAAACCATAAACACCCATTGAAATCCCTTAAAAATCCTAAAGAACAGTACAAACCATAAACAACCATTAAAACCCTAAAAAGGCTTCAAAAAGATACATAAACCCTATAAACGTTACATAAACCCTAAAAAATGCAACAAAACCCTAAAATGAAAAATAAACCAAAAAGCGCAACGTAAACCCAAAAAATGCTACATAAACCCTAAAATCAGTACATAAACCCTAGAACTGTAACATAAACACAAAAAAAACACAACATAAACCCTAAAAAATGAAACATAAACATTAAAAAACGCTACATAAAACCTAAAAATGCAATATAAACCCTAAAAACGCTACATGAACCCTAAAAACATTACGTAAACCCAAAAAACTGCTACATTAATGCTACATCATCCCTAAAAATGCTTCATAAACCCAACAAACGCAACATAAACCCTAAAAAATGCTACATAAAACTTAAACCCTAAACACGCTACATAAACCCTAAAATCGTTACATAAACCCTAAAAATTATATATAAAACCTGAAACCGCTACCTAAACCCTAAAAATTCTACATAAACACTAAAAATTCCATATTAACTCAAACAACGCTACACAAACCCTAAACAATGCTACAAAAACACTTAAGATGCTTCAGAACCCTCAAAAATATTAAAACCTAATATACCATAATATAAAAAATTAAACCCTAATAAACCCCTAATAAACCCCAAATAAACTCTAATAATCCCTAAAACACCATATAATCCCTAAAAACCCTAAGAAACACTACTCAACCCTAATAAAACCCCAGAAATACCTAATAAACCCTAAAAATGGTAATAAAACTTTATAAACACTAAAAACATGTTAAGAAAATCTAAACAACCCTAACCAACACTAATAGACACTAATAAACACTAATAAACCCTAATAAACCTCAAAAAAACCCTAAAAATCTCTAATAAACCCTAAATAAATCCAAATAAACCATACTCAACCCTAACAAACTTTAACACACCATAATAATCCCTAATAAAACCCTACAAAACCCTAATAAAGAAAAAAATGCTAGTATACCATAAAAAATCCCTAGAAACCCTGATATACTCTAATATGATCTAATTAACCCTAAAAACACTCAAAAAAAATAAAAAATGATCACAACCAATAAAAATGCGCTATATTACCTAAAAAGACCTAAAAACACTAATATAACCTAATAAAGACAAAAATGCTAATATACATAAAAAATACCTAGGAACCCTAATAAAGCATAATAAACTCTAATATAACCTAAGAAACCCTAATAAATCGCACCTACAAAAACAAAATGTTCACAAACAATAAAAACATGCTATATTATCTAAAAAGACCTAACAAACACTAATATAACCCAAAAAAACAAAAAAACTAATAAACCCCTAACAAACCCTAATAAACCTTAAAAATCCCTAATAAACCCTAATAAAAACTAATAAACACTAATAAAAACTAATAAACCCTAATAAAACAACAATAAAACTCTAAAAATACATTCTCAACCGTAATAAACCTTCACACACCATAATACAACCTAATAAAACACAACTAAACCCCAATTAACAAAAAAACGCTAACAAACCATTAAAAGGCCCAAGAAAACCTAATAAACCATAATAAATTCTAATAAATCCCAATAAACCATAAAAATTCTCAAAAACACTAAAAACACGCTAATAAAATATAAAATGACCTAACAACCACTCATATATATTAACAAAAACCAAAAAACACTCATATACCATACTAAAAACAATAACAAACCCTAGAAAACCCAAACAAATCCCTAACAAACCCTAATAAACCCTACTCAACCCTACTAAACATTAATAAAACCCTAAATACACCTACTCAATCCAAATAAAACCCTAAAAATACCTAGTCAATCCTAATAACATTAACACACCATAATAAACCATAATAAACCCCACTAAACCCTAAAAACGCAAATATACCATTAAAAAGCCCTTAAACGCCTAATAAAGGCTAATAAAACCTAACAATGCTTCAAAGTGATAATAAACCCTCATAAACACTATTAAACCCTAAAACCCCCTAATATTCCCTCTAAAAATTAATAAACCATATTGAACCATAATAAACCCTAATAAATCCTAAACATACCCAAATATACCATAATATACCATAATATACCCTAATAATCTCAACTCAATCTTAATAACACCCTAAAAATACCTAATAAACCCTAATAAATATTGACACACCATAATAAACCCTAATAAAATCTTAATAACCCCCAACAAACCCCAGAAAATGCTAATATACCATTAAAACCCCTAAAACTCTAACAAACCATAATAAATGTTAATATCACCTAAAAATCCTAAAAAATGATACTAAACCCTAAAAATACCTCTAATAATAATAATAGCAATAACACAGGTGCATGTCCATATGCATGTTCATGGTTTAAATAATAAATAATAACTCACTACCATGTGCATATGCCTGCGTATATTCATGTGAATGATAATAAATACTAAATAAGAAATAATAACGCATGTGAATTGCATGTGTTTGTGTGCCACTAGTGTAGAAAACGTTTTTAACGTCTCCATTTTTTACGTCGGTTATATATAACCGACCTGAAAATCTGTGATATGTGGTTTTTTACGTTGGTTATTTTATAACTCACGTAAAAAATACTGAGAGTATATTTTTTCGGTTATTTGATAATCGACGTAAAAAATGAAGTATCTACGAATTTATTATGTCGGTTATGAGATAACCGACGTAAAAAAGGCGGCATCAGCGGCCTTTTTAATGTCGGATATTTGATAACAAATGTAACAAGCCAACCCACAGACTTTTTAACTTCGGTTATATTATAACCGAAATAAAAAACCAACACCCGACAGTTTTTACGTCAGTTATAAAATAACCGACGTAAAAACTGTGGTTTTTGTTGTGTTTTTACGTCGGTTATAAAATAACCAATGTAAAAAACCAACACGCGGCTTTTTTACATCGGTTATAAAATAACCGACGTAAAAAAAGCAGTATCTGATACATTTATAACGTCGGTTATTATAATAACCGACATTATAAATGTAATAAAAATATTTTATAACGTCGGTTATTAAATAACCGATTTTATAAAGCATTTAAAAAAATTATCACGCCCCGTCGATTGTCATTGTTGATTTTTAAATCGACAGACCTGTGACGCGTCTCCCTCACACAGAAAACATAGAATCGACTCTTCGATCTCGTTTTGTTAAACTTTTTTTTCCATCATCATTTATCATCTTTACTCTCCTCGAATCTATCATCTCCACTCGCAACACTTAGGTAAGCCTCCCACGACTTTATTTTGTTTGTTTTTTTCCCAAATAGTCTATAATTACATTTTGTGATTTTTTTTAAACTAGGTATGATTCTTCGATTTTGAACCGTCTTACCTCGTTTTTCCATCATTATCATATTTATTATCACCAGATCTGTTAGATTGACTCACAATATTCAAGTAAGCCTCACCTACTTCTATTTCGTTTGTTTTTGTTTCGTGGATGCCCTACATTGATGTTAATTTTTGTTTTCATTGACAACTAATGATCTCATTCAACTATATTGCTGCAATTTACATCTAAACCATTTTGATACACTCATTCTATGTACCTCTGTGATTTATTTTATAATTATATATTGTTTTTTATGGTGTAATGTTTGTTTTGGATCCTTGGTTGTTTCTAGTTTGGGTATCACTTTTTGTTGTTCCATAATCTATTTAAGTCGCTTATTTTCGTGGACTATTATAAGTCTTCATATGCTATTAAAACCTGATTCATTGAACAATAGAGCATTTCAGACTGGTAGGAGATACAGTTCATGGTTCTCATTTTGAATAATGGCATGATACCAAAACTAGTAGCTTGAAGTTTAAATCCCTAGATATGACAAAACTAGTAGCTTGAGGTTAAAATCCCATGGTTATGGGGGCTGTCCAGAGGGTTGGAGGATGTCAAGGGGGTTGGGGGTTGTCCAAGGCATTGGGGGTTGCCCAGAGGGTTGGGGGCTATCCAGGGTGTCCATGGAGGTGGGGGGGGGGGGGGGTTGTCCAATGGGGTGGGTGGGGGGGGGGGCTGTTCAAGGGGGTGGGGGGATGTTCAGAGGCTTTGGGGGGCTGTCCGGTGGGTGGGGGCCTGTCCAGAGGGTTGGGGGTGTCCAAGGGGGTAGGGGTGGGGGTGGGGGTGCTGTCTAGAGGGGTGGGGGTTGTCCAGGGGTGGGGGCTATCCAGAGGGGATGGGGGGCTATCCAAGAGGGTGGTGGTGTCCATGGGGTGTCCAAAGGGGTGGGGGTGGTGTTCAGAGGGTTTGGGGGGCTGTCTAGAGGGTTGGGGGTGTCCAGGGTGTCCATGGAGGTGGGGGGGGGGGCAGTCCAGGGGTGTGGGGGGGGGGGGTCCAAGGGGGTGGGGGTGTCTAAGGCGATGGGGGCTGTCCAAGGGGGTGGGTGTCTGTCCATAGGGTTTGGGGGTTGTCCGGGGGGGCTGTCCAGAGGGTTGGGGGTGTCCCAGGGGTGTCCAAGGGGGTAGAAGGTGGGTGGTGGTGTCCAGGAGGGTGGGGGGGTGTCCAGGAGGGGTGGGGGGCTATCCAAGGGTGCGGTAGTGTCCAAGGGGTGTCCAAGGGGTGGGGGGAAGGGGGTTGTCCAAGGGGGGGGGGTGGTGTCCAGGGGTGTCCAAGGGGGTGGGGGTGGTGTCCAGGGGGTAGAATTCATTGATGATACACCATGAAATTGGTATGTATTTAAATATTTTATCTATATGTGAAATTCATTGATGATACACCATGAAATTGGTATATATTTAAATATTTGTATGTTTAATATTCCAATATAGATATTTATTTACATTGGTATGTATTTAAATATTTTATATTTACTATTCCAATATAGATATTTATTTATTACTACTACATATTGATTATCTATATTTTATGATAATTAAATATATGAGAAATCAATGGAATTTTCAATGTGAAATATGAGGCCCAAAATTATATATCCCCTCAGTGTATTGGTAGGTATCATGAGATATATAAGCCTAGTTATTTTATATATGAATACCCATTAATTAATGATGTCTTAGAGATGTTCATGAAATTAAGAACAATCACATTGTTTTTTTCATGCTGAGAAGATCAAGGTCTTGTATGTATTCATTGTGAAAATAATAATGCATTGGTTATTATAATTATAGTATGAATAATATCATGGATGTAGTCTTGATGTCATTCATATTGTCTCAAATGTGGCCATTATAGTAAGAATAATGTTTTCGCTACATTTACAATAGTAATAATGAGATATTTAATATAGCTATAAATATAAATATAACTTTTGGTATGGGGACCCATTAAAAAAATTATAATTGTTTAAAGTATTCATTATATCAGTGATGACTAATTTATGGTAATTAAATTGATTATTTACATTTCAATGTTATCTGTGGATATATTTAAGGATCATGTAATTGAACATTAATTTTTTTCAATCTAACATATTGTTTATCTAATTTTTATACATGATAGATTATTATTTAAACAATACATTACTAAGAGTATAGGATTTATATTTTTATATACCATATGATGCTTTTAAAATATATTATTAACCCATCATTAATAATCTATCATCATTTTAATCATTTCAGGTCATAATATCATTATTTTTCGAGTATTTCGTGACATGTTATTTTTTATACCTAATAATTCAATATTTTTTTATCATTTAATTAATTTAAAACACGAGGGTTTAGGGGTTATCCAGGGGGGCTATCTAGAGGGTTGGGGGTGTCCCGGGGGGTGTCACGGGGGTGTCCAAGGGGGTAGGAGGTAGGTGGTGGTGTCCAGGAGGGGTGGGGGTGTCCAAGAGGGGTGGGGGCTGTCCAAGGGTGTGGTGGTATCTAGGGGGTGTCCAAGGGGGTGGGGGTGGTGTACAGGGGGTTTGGGGGCTGTTCAAGGGGGTGGTGGTGTCCAAGGGAGTCCAAGGGGGTGGGGGTGGTGTCCAAGGGTTGGGGGGATCTTCAAGGGGGTGGTGGTGTCCAGGGGGTGTCCAAGGGGGTGGGGGATAATCTTCAGTTGGGATTGACTATCACATCGTGATTTGTGATATTATGACATGATGATTTTATTGTTTCATGGATATTAGTGTTGCAATATGATTCTATTTGGTTATATATATTTTGACCAGTCATTGACTATGAGGAAATTATGGGTTATGGGGGAGACTATTTTGTGGTTTTCAAATATACGTAGTTATCCTGACCCCATAATGCCATGATGACTGGATTTACATTGTGATTTTCTCCATCTGAGTTTTTTATTTTAAATTTGATTTGATTTTTAGGTTTACTACATTTTCTCCAATTTTCTATCAACCATTGGAGGCTCTATGGTTTTCTTTGATTCCTTGGAATTTAAAAGTGTTATATCTAACTATATTTTCTTTTTAAATCTTATTCAATCATATTTTTTAAAATACACGTAGCTTTTTTTTTCAATATTGTTTTACATTCAAGTTATGATTTTTTTCATATAAATATATATTTGTCATATCTAAAAAAGATGTATAATTTTGATATTTTTTATAGGTAATAATTATTCGATGTTGGATTAGGGCACATAGAATGAGTAATGAATATGAAGAAGGTGTTGATGCCCTTTTGGAATTTTCTAAACAAAATGTTCCAAGTAGTGACAATTGTTTCTGTCCATACATGAAATGTTTGAATATGAAGAAGTTGAAAAGCAGAGAGATAAAAGATCATATAATTTGTCATGGTTTTAACCCATGTTACAGCCCTTGAATTTGGTATGGTGAAACTGGACGGAATGTCACTGATGATGATGATTTGCAAGATGGTAACTCCGATGGAATTGAAGAAATGATTCGTGATATTACAGCAGAACAAATTGAGATAGAACCAACAGTCGCATGTCAATATGGTGATGCTAAAAAACCATTATATTCTGGTTATACAGATTTTACAGTTTTTTCGGCAATTTTTAGATTTATTAAACTGAAGGAAAAACATGTATGGAGTGACAAAATTTTTACAGAGCTACTACAATTGATGAAAGACATTCTTCCAAAAGATAACGATCTTTCAGATTCACATTATAAGGCCAAGAAAATATTATGCCCGATGGGATTGGGATATAAGAAAATACATGCCTATCCGAATTACTTTATTATATGTAGTAAGGAATATGAATTTCTGTGAGAGTGTCCTAAATGTGGGACATCACGGTATAAGGTGAACGAAAAATCACAGGCTGATGTAGAGATTACAATGACCTCTTCAAAGGTATTTTTGTATCTTCCTATAATTCATCATTTCAAATGTTTATTTTCTAATTCATATGATGTGAAAAGGTTAGGATGGCATACTGATGAGCAGTTATGTGATGGAAAAATACGTTATCCAGCTGGTTGTCCACAATGGATGAAAATTGATGATCAGTATTCTACATTTGGAAATAAAATTAGAAATCTCAGACTATGCTTGTGCACAGATGGAATGAATCCATAACGAACCCTCAATAGAAAACATAGTTAATGGCCTTTTATTGGTAATTTACAACCTCTTTCCTGAATTTTGTATGAAGTTAAAATATTTCATGTTGAGTATAATGATCTCTTTTCCGAAGAAACCTGGAAATGATATGGATGTTTACTTGTCACCGTTGATTGATGATTAAAACTTTTTTCGGTTGATGCTATTTGGGTGTATGATTCTTATAAAATGTAATATTTTCAACTACATGCAGTGCTTTTTTCACTGTAAATGACTTCAGAGCATATGGAAATTTGTCTGGATACAGGGTTAAAGGGAATAAATCATGTCCAATTTGTGAACAACAGACGTCATATTGTCAATTGCATCATGGGAGGAAAATAGTGTACATGGGTCATCGAAAGGTTTTGCCTATGGATCACCCTTATAGAAGAATTAAAAAGGTATTCAATGGATCACACAAATTTTATATTTCTCCAAAACCTTTATCCCATGATCTGTATTTTGAGAGGGTGAAAAACCTTGATGTGACATTGGGAAAGACACAGAAATCTGGTAATGATAGACATATTTGGAAGAAAAGGGTAATATTTGTTTGAGCTACCATATTGGAGATATCATGAAGTTAAACATAATATTTATTTCATGCACGTGGAGAAGAATATATGTGATTGTTTTATTGGAACATTGTTAGATATTAAAGGAAAGACAAAATATGGGTTGAATGCATGATTAGGCTTACTATCAATGGGAATACATTTGGAGTTAGTTCCCACTCCTAAAGGAAGATGAACATTTCTTCCCCTTTCTTGTCATACATTATCGAAGAGGGAGAAAATTATCTTTTGTCAGTGTCATCATGATATCAAAGTGCCTCAAGGTTATTCTTCAAATGTAAAAAATTTTGTCTCATTGAAGGACTTGAAGTTGATAGGTATGAAATCTCATGATTTTCACGTCATGATGCAACAACTTCTACCAGTTGCATTGCGTGGAATATTTCCCATCCATGTCAGAAAGACTATAATGAATTTGTGTTATTTTTTCAATTCAATTTTTAATAAGGCGATTGATTGATGTGAATGCCTTGAACATTTCGGAAAAGGATGAAATTTTTATACTTTGTCAATTGGAAATGTATTTTACTCCAACTTTTTTTGATATAATGGTGCATTTAATGATTCATCTGGTTCGAGAAATAAAGCTCTGTTGACTTATATATTTTCTTTGGATGTATCCTTTTGAAAGGTATATGAAAATATTGAAGGGGTATGTTAAGAATCCGTATCGACCTGAAGCCTCTATTATTGAAAAGTATATTTCTGATGAGGTTGCAGAGTTTTGTACAAGCTACTTGGTTGTGGCGCATCACATAGGTTTGCCTCCATCTCACCATGAATGAGTTAATAATGAGGGAAGGGGGATTCGTGGATTGAAAGTCAAATCGTTGTCAGCAGAACAGTTGAAGATGTTATAATCATACATCTTGACTAACATAGCTGATGCTCAACCATATATCACATTGCTTATTAATGAGTTGAAACAATGTCATCCAAAAGAAGAATGAAATGTGGATTTTGAATGAGCACAACAAAACATTTTTTGTCATGGTTTAAAAAGACCTTACTTGGTAGATCAGATGTATCAGAGAAATTATAATGGATAGTGGGTGGTCTATGTTTAAATGTGAAAACATTATCCAGTTATGACATTAATGGCTATACATTTCATACGAAAGCTCAGGACAATAGAAGTGCAGTTCAAAATAGTGGTGTATTGGTGTTTTGCAGTAGCAATGCATTTTTCGGGTGCTAAGGATAAAAACCCAATTTCTACGTCAAGTTCATATTATTGAGTGATTTAAGACATATGGTAGGTTGATTACTTTAAAATTAAAGTTCATGTTTTAACTGTAAATGTTTTATCGGTAACAATAGTGTTAGACATGATAAATTTGTAATGAAACTTGTTAATCTGAATAGATTGGAAGTCACAAATAATTCTTTTATAATGGAAACACATGAAAAACAAATTTTCTATGTTGTAGATCAATTAGATATGTAGTGGGCTATTGTTTTATAAGGTAAAAAACAATATTTTGTTGAAGATAAACTGGATGAATATGATGATTTATGTTAGATCCCTACTTCCATGGAAATATTAACAAAACATAATGATGAGCATGTTGAAGACATGGTTTGTGCCATAAGGAACGATCACGATGAAGGAATTTGGGAGAACAGTCCATTTTTACATTCCTAAAATTATATGTAACATTTTTTTATTTATTATTTACATTTATTTTTTTCATAAAATGATAGATATTGTATGTTTTTTAATTATTAAAACATGTATTAAAAAAAATAAGTATAAGTTTTTGTTTGTTTTATGTTTGATTAGTTTACATTATCATGTTTACCATTACATAAATTATATATCTATTATTTTTGTTTAGTGAAAATTACATTACCATATTTACTAGGTCTACCATGTTTACCATCTTTACCATCTTTACAATATTTACCATTGTTTAACATGCTTACCATATTAACAATGTTTACTATTACGTAACTTAGTACAATTTTCTATTTTTCTGATTACTGTAGTATTAATATATTTGAATTTGTATATTTGTGAACTAATGTTTTTTTTTATTTGAAGGATAATGATAGATCAATCAGTTGATCGACCACATGATTCTAGAGATGAGAATATTGGTCATACCTCTAGGGAGGAACATTCACATGCACCTCTTGATGTTCCCCAATATTCCTCATGTGCATCTATTACGATAAAGAGTTCAAGAGTTGGTAAACGTGGGTGCACACATTTACCAAAATTGACACTTTCCCGTATGCAGGATCAGAGGATACTCATTGAGTTTTATGAGGATGATATTCCTAGAGGTCCAAATGCAAAATATTTTAAGAGTTTTGTATCAAATCAGGCTAAGAGAAAAGTAAGAATTTTGTATGATGACTAGAGAAGTGTGGATAAATCGATAATCTCTCAGTTGTGGGAGACGATTTTGGTAAGATCTTTTTCTATTGTTTGACTATTATTTTAATGTTTCTAGTATATATAATATGTTTAACCTATTATTTATCATATGACGTTTGATATTCCTAACACTGGAGGAGTTAGAAAGAAATTCTTCTCAATGGCTACCAGGAGATGGAGGGATTTCAAATCAACCCTCTCATCTGATTTCATTTTTGGTCATAGGAGTCCTGACAATCCATGTCTTATATATCCTCTTATATATGAAGACACATGCAGACAGTTTGTTGAAAGTAGAAGAGAAGAGTCATTTTTGGTAAGGTCTATGTAAACTTTTATAAGAGTTCTTATATAAATTATCTTATTAATGTTTTGTTAATGATTTATTATTATTAATTTATAGTAAACAAGGAATGATCATCAGAATATCCAATCTAAAAATGTATACCCTTATAGTTTATCTCAAAGAGGGTATACATTTTTGAAAGAACAAATGATGGAGGAAAAATTTAAAAAACTAAGCCCTGAGTCTTCAAGCTCTGGAGAGGTGGCCCCTGTATCCCCTCCATCTAGACATGAAAAATGGAAAAGAGATCGGATGGGAAAAAAAGGTAAATATCTTTCTGAATAATCGAGAATCGTAACCAAGAGGATTTTAATATATCTATTTTATTTATTTATGTTAACTATTATCTTCATATAATTTCAATCATTAAATAAATGTTCAATTAATTAATACATGACTCTCTTGAGGAGCATAGATCACAGGGGGAATTTACAGCTGTTAGGAGGAAAGATATTTTATCTGTAGCATTGGGAAAGCCCAAATATCCTGGTCGTGTACGAGGATATCCGGTAGGTGTATCGGTAAGAAATGTTTTCCCAAGTTCTTCAACTTCTAACATTGACGGTGTTTATAAAAAAATATAATCCTTGGAGGCTGAAATTCATAATATTAATGCGACAATAGAGGAAAAGAGTAGAGTGTCGGTACAGTCTATGTTTGCAGACATGCAAAGACAATTTCATAATGCAGCTCCCACTCCTCCACCTACCCCTGCAGACCCCATTAATTATCCTCCACCTTCACCAGTAGCTCCCACTCTGCCACCTCAGCCTGCATACCCCATTTTTTTATCCTACTCCTCCGCCGCAGCTTCCTAATTATTGCGATTTGTATGTTGATGATCCTCAACATCATATAGTTTCATATGAGTTGGTATATTGTATAAGAGATACAATTCATCATCAATAATTAGAGGTAGAGAATCATAGGGTCACTGTACAGGACATTATAGATAGACCAGCTCGAGTACTATTACCTACAGATGAGGTGACGACAAATGAACATAGTATTAACCATTTTTAAATTTGTCCATCTAGACATCATCAACTCATTACCATAGAGGTATGAATGTTATATCTTTTATTTTATTTTTTATTAAATTTGTTTTATCATTTGAAAACTAATATATTTTTATATTTATTTTTACAAGAATACTTCAAAGGTAAAGAAAAACTTTACAGACAACAACAAATACAAATGGCTATGACATCAGATACAGATTCTAGTAGTCTTGACAGATGTCAATATATTCAAATTTTTGGTGGGTCATTATGATTTTCCCATGGAAGCTCATGTTTGTGTATGTGCAATAAATGTGGGGATTATGAAAACTAATATCATGGAGCTTGTTAATGGAGATAAGTTGGGCATTAACATGGTGAATTTTTTTTCCATACAAGTCTTAACACATTTTTCCTGCGTTATATTTATTAAAAATGTATAATAATGTCTGTTTTGTATAAGTTATCCTTATAACAATTGTGAGAAGAATGAGTGGACAGATGCATATGGATTCAAGGACCCGCAATTGATTTCCCATGAAGTATGTTCATTGGATGAGGAACAAAGAATGCATTATATTGCTGAAAGACTTGAACAGAATATAGTCACACAATGTTGGATGATAACTTTTTGTGAGATGTATGAATCACATCTCTCTCATAGTACATTATCTTTTAACATAAAAAACCACTAACCTTAAATTTTATTTTATCAGTGATCATTGGATGATAGGGGTTTTTTCCCAATGGAGAAAACACTTTATTGGATATGCTCTGTCCAAGATGATGTGAGGGAAATTTTTAAGAACATATTGGAAAAGTAAGTTTCAATTTCTCAATAGTTTTATATATTATAATGAATTTTAAATTTACCCCATTCGTATTATTTTCTAACAGGGGATGGGTCTACTTTCAAAAAAACACAATGAAAAGGAGTGCGAAGATCAAATATGTAAATGTGAAGGTAAATATCCATTTATTATTTTTACTTTTTGATTTATTACATGAAAATAATATATTGAATTTACACTCATTCAAACAGAATTGTCATGAACAACAAGGATTCATTGAATGCAGATATTATATGTCAAGATTTATGTATGAAATAATAAAAACTGGGACAATTGTGAACTTTGAACTTGTAAGATTTCATTTTAAAGTTTTCCATGTTTTTTCAATTTGATTTATTCATTATACACGTTAAATATTATCCTTTTAATTTATAGCTATTTGATGACCCTAAACCCTATACTGCTCAAGACATCAAACACTTACAAGTGGAACGGTCAAATTATTTTACAGGTTTGATTGAATTTTAGTTGTCTGTAGTGTAAAATGTAAATTTGAATATTTTCATTGTAATTGTGTATTTGGTAGTCGTTTAGGATGGATTTAGTTTTTTTTAAGTTTACAGTGTATGTTTTTAATGTTATATATGTGAATGTTTAGTTTTTCTCTACTTATGGTTTTGGTCTACTTATGATGGTTTTTTTTTGTATGGATTCTCGTCTGAGGGGGAGGGGTTCCAAGGGTGTGGGGGGGGGGGGGTACAGGGGGGTGGAGGTGTCCATGGGTGTGGGAGGGCTGTCCAGGGGGGGGGGTCCTGGGTGTCCATGAGAGTGGGGGGGGGGGAGTCCAAGGGGTGGGAGCATTTCTAAGAGGGTGGAAGGGCTATCCAGGGGAGTGGGAGCCTGTTCGGGGGGTGTCCAGGGGTGTGGGGGTGTCCTGTGGGGTGAGGGGGATTCCAGGGGTGTGGGAGGGTTGTCCAGTGAGGTGGGGGGGGAGGGGGTTGTCCAGTGGGGGAGGGGGGGTCTAGGGTGTCCATGTGGATGGGGGGGGGGCAGTCCAGGGGGGTGGGAGAGGAGCCGCCTCCATCCCTCAGGGGGATGAACACCGCTGGAAGGTACTCATCACTCCCACATGTGAAACATTTTGAGAGCTCAAGCTTCGTAAGTGGGAGTGATGAGTACCTTCCAGCGGCGTGCCCCCCAAGGGGGTGTCCATGAAGGTGGGTGGGGTGTCCAGTGGGTGTCTCGGAGGGTGGGGGGCAGTCTTGGGGGTGGGGCCAGTCTAGGGGTGTGGTGGGGCCATGAGGGTGGGGGGTCGTCCAAGGGTGTGAGGGGCTTTCTAGGGGTAGTGGGGGATTCTAGGGGTGGGGGTGTCCAGGAGGGTGGGGGTTGTCCAGGGGTGTTGGGGGCTATCCAAGGGGTGGGGCAGTCTAGGGGTGTGGTGGGGATGTCCAGGGGTGTGGCGTGGGCAGTCCAATGGAGTGAGTGGGTTTTGGTCTGTTTTTTGGAAACTTTTTGGTCTATTTCAGTGGTTTGGGAGGGTTGTCTAGGGGTGTGGGAGTTTTTTCCAAGGGGTGGGAGGTATACAGGAGGTTGGGGGATGTCCAGGGGTGGTGGTGATGTCCAAGGTTGTGGGGGTGTCCAGGGGTGTGGTGGGGGTAGTACAGTTGTGTGAGGGGGGTCTGGTTTGATTTTGGTAAATTTTTGGTCTGTTTCAGGGGTGTAAGAGTGTTGTCTAGGGGCGTGGGAGTGCTGTCCAGGGGGTGGGGGTATACATGAGGGTGGGGGGATGTCCAGGTTTGGCGGTGATTTCTAGGGGTGTGGGGGGTGTCCAGGGGTGTGGTGGGTGATGTCCAGTGGGGTGAGAGGGTTATGGTTTGTTTCTGGTAACTTTTTGGTATGTTTCAGGGGTGTGGGAGGGTTGTCCAGGGGTGTGGGAGTGCTGTCTAGGGGGGTGGGGGTATACATGAGAGAGGGGGGGTTTCCAGGGGTGTGTGGGGCTGTCCAGGGGGTGGTGGGGATGTCCAGGTGTGTTTAGGGATATCCAGGGGGTCGGGGGGCAGTCCTGGGTTGTGGGGGGGTGTCCCAGTGTGTGGTGGGGGCTATCTAGTGGGGTGAGGGGGGATGTTCAGGGGGTTGGTGGTGGGATATCCAATGGAGTAAGTTTTAAATGTTATCAATGTAAATGCTTAATTTTTCTTTGGTTCGTGTTTTGGTCTACTTCTATTTTTCTGGTACAAATTATTGATTTGGTTTCTGGTTGTTTCTGTGGAGAGTAGAGGACTGCAATCTATTTTAAAAGAATATTGGTTTTACACATCAGTTATTTTATAACCGACGTGATAAACACCCCCCCCCCCACCCCCATACTTGTTTATCATGTTAGTTATTATATAAATGATGTGATAAACCATTTCCCAGGGGTTTATCATGTCAGTTATTTAATATCCAATGTGAAAAACATCACACACATTGATTTATCACGTCGGTTATATAATAACAGACGTGATAAACCCTACCCCCTGGTTTATCGTGTCGGTTATTTGATAATCGATGTGATAAACACACCCGCCCTGATTTATCATGTCAGTTATATAATAACTGACGTGATAAACCCTCCCCCCTATTTTTTTCACGTCGGTTATTTAATAACCCACGTGATAAACACTACGATGTAATGTTTTTTTACGTCAGTTATTAAATAACCGACGTAAAAAAAAGTATTTATAACGTCATCCGTATTAACGTCAGCTAAAAACCAACATAAAAAATGAAAAATAACCAATGTAAAAAATGTTTTTTCACTAGTGTGCATGTTCATTTGAATGATAATAAATAATAAATAATAACACACATACAACTACATGTGCATGTGCATCGTAATAAACAATAAATAATAACCAAGTCCACATGAATGTTCATTTGAATGTAAATTATAATAAATAATAAATAATAACACATTTTATAAGAGAGTAATGCACGTGCGCATTGCTAGTGCACACTACTACAAAAACGGCCATAATCAGCGCTAGAAAAGTGCATTACCTGTGATAAAAAAAGTGTTGTTAATCTTTGCGTGGATATACGGGGTCTCTTTTTTCAGAACTTATAAAAGCGCTGATAAAGGCCCATTTTATCAGCACTAAAAAAATCACTTATAAAAGACGCCTTTATAAGCGCTTTTATTTTGTGCTGATAAAAGGTGAATTTTATCAGCGCTTCTAAAAAGCACTGATAACAGTCAAAAAAAATAAAATATATTTATATAATGTGGGGGGGGGGGCATTTAATAGCGCTTGACACCCCCCCCCCTTTAACAGCACTAGGTAGACCCCCATCAATTTCTCCCACACACTGCCCTTCTCGTGCATCCCCCACACCTGCACACCTCCTTGCTTCCGCCCGAACACGAACCTGTGACCTCCCCCCTTGCGTGCCTACACCTTTACCACTAAGCCATTTCGTTTTTTCTCCATTAAATGATATATCTATTTATTTATATATATAGTTATATTTATTCATATATTAATATAGATTCATATTAATATGAATATTTTCAGTTATATTAATACATATATATTTATTCATATATTAGTATATATTTATTCATTCTTATATTAATATATATTTATATTAATATGTTTTTTATCCATATATTTATTTTTATATTAATATATATTTACAATATTAGTTTTAAATAAATTTATAAAATATGTTTTTTATGTGTGTTTATAAATAAATAAATACATACATATATACAACACACACACACACACACACACACACATACAGACTCATATAAATTTATGAATAAATACATATATATGTTTATTTGAAAAGCCATAGAATGTAAAAAAAACCATAACTTCTAATATTGTAGCCCGTTTAAAGTCCACAACTTGTCCAATCGAGGAAAATGAAACAACATTCGATATGATATGTGGTACAGGCCTAACGGACATCCGAATCAGAATTTATACTTATTTGAATGTTACCAAATTAGGGTATCCCGACTAAAGCCACTGACAATGCTACATAAACCCTATCAATTTCTAAAAAACCCAGAAAAATGCTTCAAAGCCAACAAAACGCAAAAAAAACCCAAAAATGCTAAAATAACCATAACAAAACATAAAAAATCAAAACACACCCATAAAACCCAAAAATACGCATAAAACCCCAAAAAACTCAAACAAACCGTAACAAACCCTAAAAACCCTAACAAAACCTAACAAACCCTAATAACCACTAATAACCCCTAAGAAAAAATAATAAACCCTAATAACCCCTAAAACCAACTATTATACCCTAAAAACACTAATAAACCCTAATAAATCGTAATAACCTGCAATAAACCCTAAAAAACTCTATTAGACCCTAATAAATGCTACAGAATCCCTAAAACCCCTAATATACAATAAAAACACAATTAAACCATTATAAACCCTAATAATCATTAAAACCCTGACAAACCTGACAAAACGCTACAAAACCCTACAACCAACTAATAACCCCTAAAGAACCCTAATAACCCCAAAATAAGTCGTAACAAACCCTAAAACCCCCAAATAAATCATAAAAAATCCTAACAATTCCAAATAAATCGTAACAAACTGAAACAAACCATAACAAACCCCTAATAAACCACAATAAACCCTAACAAAGAATAATAAACCCTAATAAATCGTAATAAACCCAGATACACGTTACTAAACCCTAATAAATAAAATAAACCTTAATAAACCCTAACAAATCCTAAATAAACCTAAAGAAGATTGATAAACCCTAGAAAAAGCTATTGATTCCTACAAAAGCCCAATAAAACCCCAATATACAATAAAAACGCTAATAAACTGTAACAAATCCTAATGAACACTAATAAACCCTAAAGAACCCTAATAAACCCTAACGAATGATATCAAACTCTAAAGAACACTAAAAACCCTAAAGAAACCAAAAACCACTAAAACACATTATATAAACCCTAAAAAGAGCTACAATACCCAAGAAAACCTTAAAACTCACGAAAAACCCCAAACAACACCTATCAATCCCAAAAAAACAAATATACCTATAAATCCACCATAAAACCTTTGAAAACCCATCAGATACCATAAAAAACAATAATCACCCATTAACAACCCTTAAAAATCCTAAATAACACTACAAACAATAAATAACCATTAAAACCCTAAAAAAAGGCTTCAAATAGATACATAAACCCTAAAAACGTTACATAAGCCCTTAAAAAAGGAAACAAAAACCCTAAAAATGCAACATAATCCAAAAACACAACATAAACCCAAAGAACACTACATAAACCCTATAAACACTACATAAACCCTAGAACTGTAATATAAACCCTAAAAACGCAACATAAACATTAAAAATTTCTACATAAAACCTAAAAACACAATATAAATAATAAAAACACTCCATGAACCCTAAAAATGTTACATAAACCCTAAAAATGAAACATAAACACTACACCACCCCTAAAAACTCTACATAATCCTAGAAAACACAATGTAAACACTAAAAAATGTTATATAAAACCTAAACCCTAAACACGCTACATAAAACCTTAAAACGCTACATAAACCCTAAAAACGTTACATAAATCCTAAAAATGATACATAAAATCTAAAATCTCTAACTAATCCCTAAAACTCTACATAAACACCAAAAATGCTACATAAACTCTAACAACGCATCACAAACCCTAAAAAATGCTACAAAAACCCTAAAGACTCTTTAAAACCCTCAAAAAAAATATTAAACCCCAATATATAAAAATATAAAAACTTAAACCCAAATAAAACCCTAATAAAATCTAATAATCCCTAAAAACACCTTATAATCTCTAAAATCCTAAAAAACACTACTCAACCCTAATAAAAACCCCAAAATAACTAATAAAACCTAATAAACCCTAAAAACACGTTAAGAAATTCTAAACAACCCTAACCAACCTTAATAGACACTAATAAACCCTAATAAACCCCAAAAAAACCCAAAAAAACCCTAAAACCCATAAAAAATAGCCAAACAAACCCCACTGAACCCTAATAAACCTTAACACACCATAATAACCCCTAATAAAACTCTACAAAACCCTAATAAAAAATTCTAGTATACCTTAAAAATTCCCTAAAAACCCTGATAATCACTAATATAACCTAATAAACCATAAAAAGCTCACAAAATATAAATAAATGATCAAAAACAATAAAAATGCACTATATTACCTACCAAGACCTAAAAACACTAATATAACCTAATAAAGACAAAAACCGCTAATATACCTTAAAAATCCATAGAAACCCTAATAAACCATAATAAACACTATTATAA
Source organism: Viscum album (assembly GCA_963277665.1). Taxonomy (NCBI): domain Eukaryota; kingdom Viridiplantae; phylum Streptophyta; class Magnoliopsida; order Santalales; family Viscaceae; genus Viscum; species Viscum album. The sequence continues at coordinate 3,220,919 of CAUJRU010000031.1, read as the reverse complement.
CTAAAGAAACACTAAAATGCTCACAATCAAAAAGAAAATGATCACAAACAATAAAAACACGCTATATTATCTAAAAAGACCAAACAAACACTAATATATCCTAATAAAACAAAAAAGCTAATAAACCCCTAACAAACACAAATAAACCATAAAATTCCCTAATAAACCCTAATAAAAATGAATAAACTCTAATAAAACCCTAAAAATACCTTCTCAACCCTAATAGACCTCGACACGCCATAAAAAATCCTAATAAAACACAACTAAACCCCAATAAACAAAAAAACACAAACAAACCCTTAAAAAGCCCTAGAAACTCTAATAAACCGTAATAAATTTAAATAAAATCTAATAAACCATTAAAAATGCTCACAAACACTAAAAACATGCTAATAAAACCTAAAAAGTCATAACGACCCCTCATATACATTAACAATTAATAAAAAACACTCATATACCCTAATAAAAACACGAAAAACCTTAGTAAACCCAAAAAATCCCTAACAACCCCTAATAAACTGTACTCAACCCTAATAAACCCTAATAAAACCTAAAAAATTCTGAATCAACCCTAATAAAACACTAAAAATACCTACTAAACCCTAATAAACATTAACACACGATAATAAACCATAATAAACCTCACTAAACCCTACAAACGCAAATATACCGATAAAAATCCCTAAAATCCATAATAAATGCTAATAAAACCTAATAAAGCTTAAAAGCGGTAATAAACCCGTATAAACACTACTAAACACCAAAAAACCTTATATACCCTCATAAAAATTAATAAACCATAATGAACCATAATAAACCCTAATAAACCCAAAACCAACCAAAATATACCATAATATACCATAATATAGCCTAATAAACCCAACTCAATCCAAATAAAACCCTAAAAATACATAATAAACCCTAATAAACCTTGACACACCATAATAAACCCTAATAATATCCTAATAAACCCCACCAAACCCTAAAAACTCTAATATACCCTTAGAAACCCTAAAACCCTAACAAACCATAATAAAAGTTAGTAACACATAAAAATCCCAAAAATTGATAGTAAACCCCAAAAATACTTCTAATAATATTAGTAGTAATAACTCACGTGCATGTGCATATGCATGTTCATGGTTTAAATAATAAATCATAACGCACGTGCATTTGCATATGCATGCCCATTTTCATGTGAATGATAATAAATAATAAATAATAACGCATGTGAATTTCATGTGTATGTGCATGTGCAAGTGAATGATAATAAATAATAAATAATAATGCACATCCAAGTGCATGTGCATCTGCATGTGCATGTGCATGGTAATAAACAATAAATAATAACAAAGTCCACCTGAATGTGAATTTTCATGTGAATGATAATAAATAATAAATAATAACACATGTGATAATAGAATAATGCAAGTGCATTGTGTGTGCACGTGCGTACGAATAAATAATAATAAAAAATGTGATAATAGAATAACAAAAGTGAATTTCATTTTCATGTGCATGGTAATAAAAAATTTATAATAACACACGTGTATATGCATCTACATGTAATGATAATGATAATTATGCATGCATGTGCATGGTAATAAATAATAAATAACAACACACGTGCATGTGCATTTTTATTTGATGAAACAAACAAAAACAACAACAACAACTGTAATAATAATAATAATAATAATAATAATAGAATAATGCAAGTGCATTGCATGTGCACGTGCATAGTAGTAAATAATAAATAAATAATAGTAAATAAGAATGCAAATTCATGTTCATGTGCCTTTACATTTGATAATAACATTAATAATACTAATTGTATTACTAATAATAATAACTCATGCACGTGCATGGTAATAAATAATAAATAACAACGCACATGCATGTGGATTTGCATGTGATAATGATATTAATAATAATAATGATAATAATAATAATAATAATAACTGTGATAATAATAATAACAATAACAAAAGAATAGTACAAGTGCATTGCATATGCATGTGCATGTTCATGGTAATAAATAATAAATAATAACACACGTGCATCTGCATTTTCATGTGATGACAATTATAATAACAATATCAGCAGTAGTAGTGATAATAGTTGTAGTACCAATGCATGTGATAATACAATATTGCATTGAATTAGGTCTTCATGTGCATGGTAATAAATAATAACGCATGTGCATTTCATTTGCATGTGATGATGATGATAATGATAATAATAATATTAATATTAATAATATTAATAATAACAACGCATGTGATAATAGAATAACTCACGTGAATTGCATGTGCAGTGCATGAGAATAAATAATAACTCATAGCACACATGATGATAATAATAAAAATAAGAGTAATATTAATAACAATAGCGCATGTGATAATATAATAACATACATGTATTGAATGTGCACGTGTATGTCAATAAATAATAACGCATGTGAATTTGCATTTGCATTTTATAATAATAACAATAGTAATAAAAATAGTAATAAGAAAACTAAAAATAAAAATGCATGTGATAATAGAATAATTTAGGTCAAATAATAACGGACGTGCAGGTGCATTTTCATGTGATGATAATAATAATAATAATAATAATAACAATAACAACAATAACAACAACAACAACAACAACAACATATGAAGATGCACGGAAATAAATAATAAATAATAAATAATAAATAATAATGCATGTGCATCTGCATTTTAATATGACGATAATAATAATAATAATAGTCATAACAATAATGAAAATTATAATAATGATAATGATAATAGTGATAATGATAATAATGATAATAATAACATGTGTGATAATAGAAAAACACACGTCCAGACAAACCCTAACAAAACCTAACAAATCCTTAAAACCACTAATAACCCCTAGTAACCACCAATAAACCCAAATAACACCTGAAACCCACTTTTAAACCCTAAAAACCTAATAAACACTAAAAAATCATAATAAACTCTAATAAATCCTAAAAACCCTATTAGACTCTAATAAATGCATCAAAATACCTAAAACCCCCAATATATAATAAAAAAGACTATTGAACCATAATAAATCCTAATAATCACTAAAACCCTAACAAAGCCAACAAAACACTTCAAAACCCAACAAATAATAGCCTACAAAACCCTACAACCCGCTAATAAACTCTAACAAACCTTAATAACCCCATAATAAATCGTAACAAACCCTAAAAACCCCAAATAAATCGTAATAAATACTACCAAAGCCAAATAAACAGTAACAAACTAAAACAAACCATAACAAACCCCTAATAAACCACAATAAACCCTAAAAAATCATAATAAACCCTAATAAATGGAAACAAACCCAAATACATGTTAATAAACCGTAATAAATAAAATAAACCCTAAGAAACCCTAATGAATACAAAATAACCCTAAATTTTTTTGATAAACACTAGAAAAATCTATTAATGCCTACAAAAGCCCAATAAAACCCTAATATACAATAAAAACCACTAATAAACTATAACAAATCCAAAAGAACACTAATAAACCCTATAGAACCCTAATAAACCATAAAGAACCATAATAAACTCTAAAGAACACTAAAAACCCCTAAAGAACCCAAAAAACGCTAAAACACATTACATAAGCCCTAAAAACCACTAAAATACACAAACAAATCCTAAAACACACTAAAATACCCTAACAACCCCTATCAATCCAGAAAAAACATATAATCCCTTTAAAACCCCAAAAAAACCATTGAAAACCCATCAAATACCATACAAACCATAAACACCTCTTAACAACCCTTAAAAATCCTAAAAATGACTACAAACCATAAACAACCATTAAAACCTTAAAAAAGGAAACAAATAGATATATAAACCCAAAAAATGTTACATAAGCCATAAAAATGAAACATAAACCCTAAAAACACAATCTAAACCCAAAAAACGCAACATAATCCCAAAAAAACGCTATATAAACCCAAAAAGCACTACATAATCCCAAGAACCATAACATAAACCCTATACAATGCAACATAAACACTAAAAAATGCCACATAAAACCTAAAAACACAACATAAACACTAAAAACACTACACGAACCCAAAAAACGTTATATAAACCCTAACAAATGCAACATAAATGCTACATCACCCTTAAAAATGCTACGTAAACCCAGAAAACGCAATATAAACCCTAAATAATTCTACATAAAACCTAAACCCTAAACACGCTACATAAACCCTAAAAATGATACATAAACCCCAAAAAAATGCTACATACAACCTAATACCGCCAACTAAACCCTAAAAGCGCCACATAAACACTAAAAATTCTACATAAACTCAAACAACGCTGCACAAACACTAAAAAATGCTACAAAAACTCTAAAGATGCTTCCAAACCCACAAAAATATTAAACCCTAATATACCATAATAAAAAAAAATTAAACCCTAATAAAACCCTATTAAACTCTTATAATCCCTAAAAACGCCTTATAATCCCTAAAAACCCTAATATACTCTACTCAACCCTAATAAAACACCCAAAATACCTAATGAACCCTAATAAATGATAACAAAACCTAATAAACCCTAAAAACACTTTAAAAAATCGAAACAACCCTAACTAACCCTAATAGACACTAATAAACACTAATAAACCATAAAGAACTCCAAAAAACCCCTAAATATCCCTAATAAACCATAAATAAATCAAAATAAACCCTACTCAACACTAACAAACCTTAACACAACATAATGACCCCTAATAAAACCCTACATAACCCTAATAAAGAAAACAAATCCGGGTATACCTAAAAAATCCCTAGAACCCCTTAAAAACTCTAATATAACCTAATAAACCCTAAAAACGCTCACAAAAAATAATAAAATGATCACATACAATAACAACACGCTATATTACCTAAAAATACCTAAAAACAATAATATAACCTAATAAAGACACAATATGCTAATATACCTTAAATATCCCTAAAACCCGTAATAAACCATAAAAAACTCTAATATAACCTAAGAAACCCTAAAAACGCTCACAAACAAAAAAACACTCAAAAACAATAAAAAAGATATATTTTTGAAAAAGACTTAACAAACACTAATATAACCTAATAAAACAAAAAAAACTAATAAACCCCTAACAAACCCTAATAAACCCTAAAAATCCCTAATAAACACTAATAAAAACTAATAAACCCTAATAAATCCATAATAAAACCCTTAAAATACCTTCTCAACCCTAATAAACCTTGACACACCATAATAAAACCTAATAAAACCCAACTAAACCACAATAAAAAAATGCAAACAAACCATTAAAAAGCCCTAGAAACCCTAATAAACCATAATAAATTCTAATAAAACCTAATAAACCATAAAACATTCTCACAAGCACAAAAAACATGCTAATAAAACCAAAAAAGTCCTAACAACCCCTCATATGTAATAACAAAGACTAAAAAGCAGTCATATACCCTAATAAACACACTAACAAACCCTATTAAACAATGAAAATCCCTAACAAACCCTAATAAACACTACTCAACCCTAATAAACCCTAATAAAACCCTAAAGATGCCTACTCAACCCTAATAAACCCCTAAAAATATGTACTCAACCATAATAAACCTTAACACACTATAATAGACTATAATAAACCTCACTAAACCCTAAAAACGCAAATATACCATTAAAAATCCCCAAAACCCCTAATAAATGCTAATAAAATCTAACAAATCTTAAAAGCACTAATCAACCCTAATAAACACTACTAAACCCTAAAACCCCTAATATACCCTCTTAAAAATTAATAAACCATAATGAATGATAATAAACCCTAATAAATCCTAAACATACCCAAATATACCATAATATACTATAATATACCCTAATAAACCCGACTAAATCCTAATAAAACCCTAAAAATACATAATAAACCCTAATAAACCTTAACACACCATAATAAACCCTAATAAAATCCTAATAACCCCCACCAAACACTAAAAATTGCTAATATACCATTAAAAAACACTAAAACCCTAACAAACCATAATAAATATTATTAACACTTAAAAATTCTAAAAAATTCAAGTAATCACTAAAAATACCTCTAATAATAATAATAGTAATAACACACGTGCATGTCCACATGCAGGTGAATGGTTATAATAAAAAATCATAACGCACATGCATGTGCATATGCCTACGCATTTGCATGTGAATGCTAATAAATAATAAATTATAAATAATAACGCATGTGAATTACATGTGTATGTGCATGTGCATGTGAATAATAATAAATAATAAATAATAATGCACATCCAAGTGCATGTGCATGTTCATGTGCATGTGCATAGTAATAAACAATAAATAATAATCAAGTCCACATGAATGTGTATTTTCAGGTGAATGATAATAAACAATAACACATGTGATAATAGAATAATGCATGTCCATTGCGTGTGCACGTGCATGAGAATAAATAATAATAACACATGTGATAATAGAATAATGCAAGTGCATTGCATTTGAATGTGTATGATAATAAATAATATTTAATAATGCATGTGCATGTGTATTTACATGTAATGATAATGATAATGACTCATGCACATGCATGGTATTAAATATTAAATAACAACACACGTGTATGTTCATTTATATTTGATGATACAAACAAAAATGATAATAATAATAATAATAATAATAGAATAACGCAAGTGCATTTCATGTACACATGCATAGTAGTAAATAATAAATTAATAATAATAAATAAGAATGCACATACATGTGAATGTGCATTTACATTTGATAATAATATTAATAGTACTAATTGTAATAATAATAATAATAACGCATTCACATTCATGGTAATAAATAATAAATAACTACGCACATGCATGTGCATTTTCATGGAATAATGATAATAACAATGACAATGATAATTATGATGATAATAATAATAATTGTGATAATAATAATAATAATAATAAAATAATACATGTGCATTGCATATACACGTGCATGGTAATAAATAATAAATAATAACGCACGTGCATCTACATTTCCATGTGATGATAGTAATAATTACAGCAGTAGTAATAATAGTAGTAGTAGTGGTGATAATAGTAGTAGTACCAATGCATATCATAATAGAATATATAATGTGCATTACGTGTGCACATGCATGGTAATAAATAATAAAGCTTGTGCATTTCATTTTCATGTGATGATGATGATAATAATATTATTATTATAATTAATAATAACAACACATGTGATAATAGAATAACGCACATTCATTGATTGTGTGTGTATGTGCATTCTCATGTGCATTTTCATGTGATGATAATAACAATAACAACAACAAAAACAACAACAACAACAACAACCACGATAATAATAGTAATAATAATAATAATAACAATAATAATAACAACGCATGTGACAATAAAATGTTGTGTGTGCATTGCTTGTGCACATGCATGGTAATAAAAATATAATAACAATGAACATGAATGTGCATGTGCCTGTGGATGAGATTTTGATAATAATAGAAATAATAATAACATTAATAATATGTTATGGTTGTTTGAAAAAACAGCACACGAGACAAAAATGCTAGAAATGGGTTCTCGAAAAACCTAACAAATCACAGATTCATTGAAAAAGGCATAACATCTTCTTCAGTTGTCCATTTCCCCTCTATGAATAGTCAAACTGAATCTCATGGAAAGAAAGATTATAAAAACATTTTTCAGAGGCCAAACAGACACACATATCAGAAGTTATAACCATTTTAAGAAAAATTTGACAGGAACCCATACATGGAAAAGGAGTTTTGGAGGCCTTCTAATGGGTTTCTGGGATTTTAGGGTCTCAAAAATGACTTGAACTATGTTCAAGTAATCCTTATGAATATACCTCTTCGCTTCTTTTGATTTGATATGTGGTAGATCTCAAATGGTCAACGGGAGCGAAAGTTATGGTAATTTGAAGTTGGACTTTTTTTGGAGTGGTATAACTAATATATTTTATATTTATTTGATCTTCTCAATGATTCTACTAAACTTGGACTTCACTCATCTCACGGTCTTCGATTTTACTGGTCACAATGCTCAAACGGATACCCTAAGGAGAAGTTATGCCTATTTTAGTGAGTTGTGGGGTTTTTAGGTTTTTAGGCGCTAGGATAGTTGCTCAATTTAAAATGACAATAACTTTTGCTACGTGTGTTCATTTTGGCTCTACCACATATCAAATCAAATATTGGGAAATGATACACACTATGGTAACCAATGTATCCCTTTCTAACATTCATCATCCCCCTAAAAGACCCAAAATCGCTTTGGATGGTCAAAAGATTGGCTTCTGGTGTCCGTTTTTCAAAAACTTCTTATATGGGTGACCATTTTTCCAATAGCACATATAAAATGGAAGCTTGCGACTAGAACTACACTCCTATTATCCTCCAAATGACCATAACTTCTGCTCTGGGTGTCCGTTACACCTCTACCACATATCTAATTGAATCTTGTGACTATCTCTACACATCTGTTACAACCATGAATAACTAAGTAACCCTTACAAATCATAAATAACACCATAAACACTAAAAACCATTAAAAACCATGAAAAACCCTAAAAACCCTAATAAACCCTAACAAATAGTGACACATCCTAACAAACCCAAACAAAACCTAACAAAACCTAACAAACCCAAAAAATGCATAAAAAATATAAAAAACCCTAACAAACCCTAAAAATCCCTGATAAACCCCAAGAAGCACTAAGAAACCCCAATAAACCCAAAAAACCTGAATAAACCCTAAAAAACCCCTAAGAAACCATAAGAAATCCTAACAAAACCCTATAAACCCTAACAAAACCGTAAGAAAACCTAAAAAACACTAACACAGCCTTAGAAACCATAAAACACCCTTTGAAACCCTAACACTCCCTTATAAACACTATAATGGCCTTAGAAACCCCAACACACCTATAAAAACCCTAACCCTTCCTTAGAACCCCTTAGAAACCATAACACACCCTGAGAAACCCTAACCCGCCCATAAAAACCCTAACCCACCCTTAGAAACCCTAACACACCCTTATAAACCCTTAAAAACCCTTAGAAACCCTAAATCACTCTAATAAGCAGTAATAAATTCTAACAAACCCTACCAACCAATAATAAACCATAATAATCCCTAAAAACCCTAAAGCCCACTACAAAACCATATTAAACACTAATAAATTGTAATAAACCCTAAAACCCCTATTAGACCCCAATAAAATTTACAAAATACCTAAAAACCCAAATATACAAAAACAATTCTATTAAAACATTCAAAACACTAATATTCACAAAAAAACCCAAACAAACCTGGCAAAACCCTACAAAACCCAAAAAAACCCTAAAACCCCAAGAACCCCAAAAAACCCTAAAAAACCCTAAAACCCCCTTAAAACCCTAAAAATCCTAAAAACCCTACAAAAACCTAAAAAACCTAAAACCCATGACACGAAAAAACTGAAAAAACCCGAAAACAGACTTAAAAAACCCTAAAAACCTAAAAAAACCTCAAAAAACGCTAAAAGCCCTAAAAACCCCTAAAAACGCTAAAAACCCCTAAAAGCCTAAAATGCCGAACAAAACCCTAACCAACCCTATGAAACCCTTAAAAACCATAAAAACTCCCTAGAAAACCCTAAAAACCACAAAAGCAACCCTAATACACCATAAAAGACATAAAGAACCCTAAAACCCTAAAGAACAACAAAACTCACTAACAATGCTACATAAACCCTAACAGTGGCTACAAAAAATCAAAAAATGATTCAAAACCCACAAAATGCAAAAGAACTCCAAAAAGGCTAAAATAACCCTAACAAAGCATAAAAAAATCCAAACACACCCACAAAACCCAAAATAACGCAGAAAACACCAATCAACTCTAACAAACCGTAACCAACCCTAAAAACCCTAACAAAACCTAACAAACCCTAACAACCACTAATAACCCCTCAGAACCACTAATAAACCCTAATAACCCCTAAAACACACTATTAAACCCTAAAAACCCTAGTAAACACTAATAAATTGTAATAACCTGTAATAAACCCTAACAAACTCTATTAGACTCTAATAAACACTATATAATCCCTAAAACCCATAATATACAAGTAAAAACACTATTAAACCATAATAAACCCTAATAATCACTAAAAACCCTATCAAACCCGACAAAATGCTAAAAAACATCCAAAAAATTGCCTAAAAAACCTACAACCCACTAATAAACGCTAACAAACCCTAATAACCCCAAAATAAATCGTAACAAACCCTATCAACTCCAAATAAATCATAATAAATCCTTACAATGCCAAATAAATCATAACAAACTGAAACAAACCATAAAAAACCCCTAATAAAATGTAATAAACCATAACAAATCATAATAAACCCTAATAAATCGTAATAAACCCAAATACACATTACTAAACCCTAATAAATAAAATAAACCCTAATAAATCCAAAATAACAGTAAAAAAGTGTGATAAACCCTATACAAAGTTATTAATTCCTACAAAAGCCCAATAAACCCCAAATATACAATAAAAAATGATAATAAACTATAAAAATTCTTATAGAACACTAATAAACCCTAAATAACCCTAATAAACCCTAAAAATCATATTAAACTGTAAAGAACACTAAAAATACAAAAGAGCCCGAAAAATGCTATAACACATTATAAAAACCATAAAAATAGCTACAACACCCAAACAAACCCTAAAACACATTAAAAACCCTAACAACCCCTATCAATCCCAAAAATCAAATAAACCCATAAAACACCCCAAAACCAATAAAAATCCATCATATACCATAAAAACCATAAACACCCGTTAACAACCCTTAAAACCCTAAAAAACTACAAATCATAAACAGCCATTAAACCCCTAAAAAGGCTTCAAATAGATACATAAACCCTAAAAACGTTAAATGAACCCTTAAAATGCGACAAAAACCCCAAAAATGCAACATAAACCAAAAAACACAACATAAACAAAAAACACTACATAAACCCTAAAAGCACTACATAAACTCTAATATTGTAACATAAACCCTAAAAAACACAACATAAAGCCTTGAAAAGAAACATAAATATTAAAAAATGCTACATAAAACCTAAAAACACAATATAAACCCTAAAAACACTCCCTAAACCCTAAAAACATTACATAAACCCTTAAAATGCAACATAAACGCTTTGTCACCCCTAAAAAGGTAACATAAACCCAAAAAATGCAACATAAACCCTAAAAAATTCTACATAAAACCTAAACCATAAACATGCTTCATAAACCCTAAAAACGTTACATAAACCCTAAAAACGTTACATAAACCCTAAAAATGATACATAAAATCTAAAACCGGTAAATAAACCATAAAAAGAAATATAAACACTAAAATGTAACATAATATCTAACAACGCTACAAAAACCCTAAAAAATGCTACAAAAATCCCTAAAGATGCTTTAAAACTCTCAAAAATATTAAACCCTAATATACCATAATTTTAAAAATTAAACCCTAATAAACCCCTAATAAACTCTTACAATCCCAAAAAACACCTTATAATCCCAAAAATCATAATAAACTTTACTCAACCCTAATTAAACCTCAAAAATAACTAATAAACCCAAATAAATGATAATAAAACCTAATAAACCCAAAAAACACGTTAAGAAATCCTAAACAACCCTAACCAACCCTAATAGACACTAATAAACACTAATAAGACCTAATAAACCATAAAAACCATAAAAATCCCTAATAAACCATAAATAAAGCTAAATAAACCCTACTCAATACTAACAAAACCTTAACACACCATAATAACCCCTAATAAAACCCTACAAAACCCTAATAAACAAAAAAATGCTAGTATGCCTTAAAAATTACCTAGAAACCGTGATAAACTTCAATATATCCTAATAAACCCTAAAAACGCTCACAAACAATAAAAAATGATCAAAAATAATAAAAACGCACTATATTACCTAAAATGACCTAAAAACACTATTATAACCTAATAAAGACAAAAAAACACTAATATACCTTAAAAATCCCTAAAAACCCTAATAAACCATAATACACTCTAATATAACCAAAGAAACCCAAAAACGCTCAAAAACAAAAACAGAACACTCACAAACAATAAATACACACTATATTATCTTAAAAGACATAACAAACACTAATATAACCTAATAAAACAAAAAAACTAATACACCCTCACAAACCCTCACAAACCCTAAAAATCCCTAATAAACCCTAATAAAAATGAATAAAACCTACTAAAACCCTAAAAATACCTTCTCAACCCTAATAAAACTTGACACACCATAACAAAACCTAATAAACCTTGACACACATCCAAGTGCATGTGCATGTGCATGTGCATGTGAATGGTAATAAACAATTAATAATAACAAAGTCCACATGAATGTGCAATTGCATGTGAATGAAAATAAATAATAAATAATAACACATGTGATAGTAGAATAATTCAAGTGCATTGTGTGTGCACGTGCAAGAGAATAAATAATAATAACACATGTGATAATAGAATAACGCAAGTGCATTGAATTTTCATGTGCATGGTAATAAATAATATATATTAACGCACGTGTATGTGCATTTTCATGTAATGATAAGGATCATGACACATGCACGTGCATAGTAATAAATAATAAATAACAACGCATGGGCATGTGCATTTGTATTTGATGATACAAACAACAATAATAACAATAATAATAATAATAATAATAGAATAACGCAAGTGCATTGGATGTGCCCGTGCATAGTAGTAAATAATAAATAAATAATAGTAAATAAGAACGCACAAGCATGTGCATGTGGATTTACATTTCATAGTAATATTAATAATAATAATTGTAATAATAATAATAATAATAACGCATGCACGTGCATGGTAATAAATAATAAATAACAACGCACATGCATGTGGATTTGCATGTGATAATGATAATAATAATGATAATGATGATAATAATAATAATAATAATAAAATCTTTTATAATAATAATTATTATAATAATAATAAAAGAATAATACAAGTGCATTGCATATGCACGTGCATGGTAATAAATAATAAATAATAACGGATGAGCATCTGCATTTTCATGTGATGATAATAATAATAACAACAGTAGTAGTAGTAGTGATAATAGTAGTAGTACCAATGCATGTTATAATAGAATATTGCATTTTCATTACGTGTGCACGTGCATGGTAATAAATAATAACACGCGTGCATTTCATTTACATGTGATGATGATTACCATGATAATAATAATATTATTATTAATAATAATATTAATAATAACAACGCATGTGATAATAGAATAATGCACGTGCATTGAATGTGCGTGTTTATGTATTTGCATGTGAATTTTCAAGTGATGATAACAACAACAACAACCACCACCACCACCACTACAAAAACAATAATAACAATAAGAATAACAACATATGTGATAATAAAATAATGTGTGTGTATTGCATGTGCACGTGCATGGTAATAAAAAATAAATAATAATGCACGTACATGTGCATGTGCATGTGCATGAGATGATAATAATAATAATTATAATATTAGTAATAATAATAATAACAACAACAACACATGTTATAATAGAATAACGCACATTCATTTCATGTGCAATGAATGATAATAAATAATGACTCATAGCGCACGTGATGATAATATTAACAATAATAGTAATAACGAAAAAATTCTAGTATAAACCCCAAATAAACCCCAAACAAACCCTAAAAATACCTAATAAACAATAAATAAATCCAAATAAACTCTACTCAACCCTAACAAACCTTAACACACCATAATGACCCCAATTAAAACCCTACAAATCCCTAATAACGAAAAAATTCTAGTATACCTTAAAAAATCCATACAAACCCTAATAAACTCTAATATAACCTAATAAAACCTAAAAACGCTCAAAAACATTAAAAAAATGATCACAAACAATAAAAACACGCTATATTACCTAAAAAGACCTAAAAACACTAATATAACCTAATAAAGACAAAAAACGCTAATATACCTTAAAAATCCCTAGAAACCATAATAAACTCTAATATAACCTAGAAACCCTAAAAACGCTCACAAACAAAAAAACGCTCACAGACAATAAAAATGCTATATTATCTAAAAAGTCTTAACAAACACTAATATAACCTAATGAAACAAAAAAAACTAATAAAACCCTAACAAACCCTAAGAGGAAAAAGAGAAATCCCTTGAGGAAAGAAGATGGTGCCGCTCTCTCCTGGGCTCTCCCTCCCGACACGGCAATCTACAGGGTTCCCCCTTGGAAACATCTTCAGCGGCTTCGTTGATCGTTTCCAGATCAAGCATTGTGATACGGATGGAGCTCCATTCGAGAGGCCTTCTCCCCTGCTGTGATGGTGGAAAACGAGGTAGATTTTTGTTGGCGATGGGATATGGAGTGTTGTCTTGGGAAAAGGTGGGGACGGTTTGGCCTGGATTTTGAAACGTTTTGGCTCAGCTCTAGTAGATCTGGATTCTTCTCTTACTCAGCTGTCGTCTTTGTTGCTCCTTGGTGGCGGTGATTATGGATTCCCGGTGGTCTGGGCATAGTCTAAGAGGGAGATGGTGAAGTCAAAGATGGTTCTAGATTTGGGTTTTTTGTGGCCTTACTCTGACTTGTTGCTTTGCTGCTTGGTTTTTTCCCTAATGAAACTTTTATTCTGGTACGTTGTCCCTCCTGTGAGGTGGATCCCGCATTTTTTTGGTGCACTGGTGGTTCTTGTTTTCTAGTTGCTACAACTCAATGGGTGTTTTTTTGTTCTGTTGTTATGGTTTGTACTGCTTTTGGAGTGGCTTGATGGTTGGGCATACCTTTTGGTTAGAGGGCTGTCTGAGTCTCTAGCTAACATGGTTCGGTATTTTTTGATGTGTTTGATGCTGTTGGGGAAATCAGTGTGTACTGATGCGCAAGACTGGTTGTTAGTCATTGCTGGTTTGCGTGGTGCCGAAGGAGATTGCTAGAATTAGTGGCATTGGTTACTGCTTGATGTAGGGATGGGATGTGATAATGTTGTTGGTTATGGTTTTGGTGTTGGTGGTTCTAAGTTACGGGCGGTCGCTCTTTTTGGTAAAGAGGTGCTAGAGGCTATAGATGATATTGGGTTTGTGTAGCTGATGGTTGATCTTCTTGGAAAGGAGATGATTAATGATGGTAACATTGCTATGGGACGGTTGTTGTTTGGATGGAATGCGATGAAGTTGTGGGCTGGAATTTGGCACTGTTGGTTTTTCATGATTGCAGCAGACCTTCATGGTAGGGAGGCGCTGGTTGCAAGATTGTGTGAGAATGGATGATGGTTGCTGCATGGATGTGATGGATGCTGATTTTTGTGAGATTGGATGCTGGTCATTTGCTTGGAAGTGAGCTGCTAGATGCTGGTTGATGCTCGATGATGGTGATGGTTGCTGCTTGGATTTGTGTGTGTTTTCTTGGTTTTGTTTTTCTTTTTGATTGTTTTGTGTTTCTTTTTCAGTTTTTGGGGTCGTTAAGGGTTTTTGGGTGTGGGTCATTTGACCCCACCCCTCCCTTGTCTGCTGTGTATTTTTTGCGGCATCTTTTTATCTAATAAATTTGGGGGGGTTGGAAATAGCCTGACCTCCGCTTCTTTCTTGCCCTAACAAACCCTAATAAACCCTAAAAATATCCAATAAAACCTAATAAAAACTAATAAACCCTAATAAAACCCTAAAAATACCTTCTCAACCCTAATAAACCTTGACACGCCATAATAAAACCTAATAAAACCCAACTAAACACCAATAAACAAAAAAACACAACGAAACCATTAAAAAGCCATAGAAACCCTAATAAACCATAATAAATTCTAATAAAACCCAATAAACATAAAAACACTAACAAGCCCTAGTAAAAACTAAAAATCCCTAACAAACCCTAATAAACACTACTCAACCCTAATAAACCCTAATAAAACCCTAAAGATACCTAATCAACCCTAATAAAACCCTAAAAATATATACTCAACCCTGATAAACCTTAAAAACTCTAATAAACCATAATAAACCCCACTAAACCCTAAAAACACAAATATACCATTAAAAAGCCCAAAAACACCTAATAAATGCTAATAAAACCTAACAAAAATTAAAATCACTAATAAACTCTAATAAACACTACTAAACCCTAAAAACCCTAATATAACCTCTTAAAAATTAATAAACCATAATAAACAATAATAAACCCTAACAAATCCTAAACATACCCAAATATAGCATAATATACCATAATATACCCAAATAAACCGAACTCAATCTTAATAAAACCCTAAAATACCTAATAAACCTTAACACACCAGAATAAACCCTAATAAAATCCTAATAACCCCCACCAAACCCTAAAAAAAATGCTAATATACCATTTAAAACCCTAAAACCCTAACAAACCATATGAAATGTAAATTACACCAAAAAATTCTAAAAAATGCTAGTAAAACCTAAAAATACCTGTAATAATAATAATAGTAATAACGCACTTGCATGTGCATATGCATGTGCATGGTTTAAATAATAAATCAAAACACACGTGTATGTGCATATGCCTACGCATTTTCATGTGAATGATAATAAATAATAAGTAATAAATAATAACACATGTGAATTACATGTGTATGTGAATGTGCATGTGAATTATAATAAATAATAAATAATAACGCACATCCAAGTGCATGTGCATGTGCATGTCCAAGTGCCTTGTAATAAACAATGAATAATAACCAAGTCCACATGAATATGCATTTCCATGTGAATGATAATTAATAATAAATAATAATAAATTTGATAATAGAATAATTCACGTGCATTGTGTGTGCACCTGAGAATAAATAATAATAACACATGTGATAATAGAATAATGCAGGTTCATTGCATTTTCATGTCCATTATAATAAATAATATATAATAATGCACGTGCATGTGCATTTATAATTAATGATAATGATAATGACGCATGCATGTTCATGGTAATAAATAATAAATAGCAATTCATCTGCATGTGCATTTGTATTTGATGATACAAAATATAATAATAACAATAATAATAATAATAATAGAATGATGCAAGTTCATTTCATGAGCACGTTCATAGTAGTAAATAATAAATAAATAATAATAAATAAGAACGCACATGCATGTGCATATGTATTTACATTTGATGATAATATTAATAATACTAATTGTAATAATAATAATAATGCATCCACTTGCATGGTAATAAATAATAAATAACAACGCACATTCATGTGCATTTTCATGTGATAATGATGATAATAATGATAATTATAATGCTAATAATAATAATAATAATAATTGTGATAATAATAATAATAAAATAATAATACAAGGGTATTGCATATGCACGTGCATGGTAATAAATAATAAATAATAATGCACGTGCATCAAAATTTGCATGTGATGATAGTAATAATAACAACAGTAGTAGTAATAATAGTAGTATTGGTGATAATAGTAGTGGTACCATTGCATGTGATAATAGAATATTGTTTGTGCATTATTTGTGCACGTGCATGGTAATAAATAATAATGCCCATGCATTGCATTTTCATGTGATGATGATGATGATAATAATATTAATAATAATATTATTATTATTAATATCAGCACATGTGATAATAGAATAATGCACGTGCATTGAATGTGTGTGTATGTGCATTCACATGTGCATTTTTATGTGATGATAATAACAATAACAACAACAACAAAAACAACGACCACAATAATAATAATAACTATAATAATAACAACTCATGTGATAATAAAATAACATGTGTGCATTGCATGTGCACATGCATGGTCATAAAAATATAATAATAATGCATGTGCATGTGCAAGTGCATGTGGATGAGATAATGATGATGATGATAATAATAATAATAATAATAAGTTATAGTTTGAAAAAACAGTAGACATGAAAAAAATGCTAGAAATGGTGTCTCGAAAAACCTAACAAATCACAGAATCATTAAAAATGACATAACATCTTCGGATGTCCATTTCTGCTCCATGAATAGTGAAACTGAATCTCATGGAATGAACTATGATAAAAACAGGTGTCGGAGGCCAAACAGACACACAGATTAGAAGTTATGACCATTTTAAGAAAAATTTGACAGGGATCCGTACATAGAAATGGAGTTTTAGATGCCTTCTGATGGGTTTATGGTATTTTAGGGTCTTAAACATGACTTGAAATGTGTTCAATTCAACCTTCTACGTAGATCTCTTCGCTACATTCGATTTGATATGTGGTCGAGCTCAAAAGGACAACCGGAGCGAAAGTTATGACCGTTTGAAGTTGGAGATTTCTTTCAGTTCTATAACTAATATATCTTATTTTTTTGATCTTCTCAAAGTTTCTACTATACTTGGTTCTCATTCATCTCATGAGATTAGATTTTACTAGTCATAATGCTCAAACAGGCACCTGATGGAGAACTTATGCCTATTTTAGTGAGTTACAGGTTTCAGAGGGTTTTAGGTGCTATAAGATTTTCTTAATTTAAAATGACAATATCATCTACTACGTGTGTTCATTTGGCTCTACCACATATCAAATCAAATATTTTGAAATGATACACACTCTGTTTACCGCTGTAACCTTTTGTGACATTCTTCAACACCCAAAAAGACCCAAAATCCCATTGGATGGTCAAAAGATTGGTTTCTGGTGTCCGTTATGCAATAACTTCTTCTGTGGGTGTCCGTTCTGCCTATGACACAAATCAAATCAATGATTGCGACTAGACCTACACTCCTATAACCGTAGAATCACCTTCTCAAATCCTTGAAGGCCCAAAAAGGTACTTAACCCCCCCCCCCCCCCAAAGACCATAACTTCTACTCCAGGAGTCCGTTTTGCCTCTACCATATATCAAATCGAAGCTTTCAACTAGATATACACATCTAGGACCAATAGGAACACCTTATCAAGTTCTTAATGTCCCAACAGGTCCTTAAGACCTCCAAATGACCATAACTTCTGCTCTAGGTGCCCGTTTCACCTCTACCACATATCAAATTGAAGCTTGCGACTAGCTCCACACATCTGTGACAATGACGGACAAATAAATAACCCTAAAAACCCATGAATAACCCCATAAACACTAAAACCATTAAAAACCATGAAAACCCCTAACAAACCCCAATAAAAACTAAACAAACCTTAACAAACCCCAAAAAACCCTAAAAAACATAACAAACCCTAACAAACCCTGACAAAACCCGAACAAGCCCTAACAAACCCCAACAAGCACTATGAAACCCCAATAAACCCAATAAAACCCGAATAAACCCTAAAAACCCCTAGGAAAACATAAGAAACCCAACCAAAACCCTATAAACCCTAAAAAAACCCTAAGAAAACCTAATAAACACCGACACACCCTTAGAAACACTAACACACCCTTAGAAATTGTAACACACCCTGAGAAACCCTATCACACCCTTAAAAACCCCAACACACCCATAGAAACCCTAACACAACCTTATAAACCCTTTGAAACCATATCACACCCCTAGAAATCTTAACCCACCCATAAAAACCCTAACCCACCCTTAGAAACCCTAACAAGCCCTTAAAAACCCTAAAAAACCCTTAGACACCCTAAATCACTCTAATAAGCACTAATAAATCCTAACAAACCCTACCAACAAATAATAATCCATAATAAACCCTAATAAACCCTAAAGCCCACTACTAAATCCTAATAAACACTAATAAATCGTAATAAACCCTAAAAAATCTATTAGACCCCAATAAAAGCTACAAAATACCTAAAAACTCAAATATACAACGAAATGCTATTAAACCATTAAAAAAGCTAATATTCACAAAAAACCCTAACAAACCCAGAAAATCCAAAAAAATCCAAAAAAAAATCCTTAATATCCTAATAACCCTAAAAACCCTAAAAAACCCTAAAAACCCTAAAATCCTAAAAAAATCATAAAAACCCTAAAAACCCCTAAATAACCATAAAACCCAAAAAAACACGAAAAAACTGAAAAAACCTGAAAACAAACCTAAAAACCCTAAAAAACCTCAGGAAAACCTCAAAGAAACCCTAAAAACGCTAAACCCCTAAAAACGCAAAAAACCCTAAAAAGCCTAAAAATTCATTAAAAAAACATTAACAACCGTATGAAGCCCTTAAAAACCCAAAACCCCCTAGAAAACCCAAAAAACCTCAAAAGAAACCCCAATAAACCATAAAGAACCCTAAAGAACACTAAAAACAATAAAGAACCACTAAAGCCACTGACAACACTACATAAACCCTAACATTTGCTAAAAAAACCGAAAAATGCTTCAAAACCCACAAAATGAAACAAAACCCCAAAACCAATAAAATAACCCTAACAAAGCATAAAAAAAATCCAAAGTCACCAATAAAACCTAAAAAACGCATAAAACCCCAAACAACTCAAAAAAACTGTAACAAACCCTAAAAACCCAAACAAAACCTAACAAACCTTAACAACCACTAATAACCCCTAAGAACCACTAATATACCTAAATGACACCCAAAACCCACTATTAAACCCTAATAACACTAATAAATCATAATTACCAGTAATAAACCCTAACATACTCTATTAGACCCTAATAAATGCTACAAAAGCCCTAAAACCCCTAATATACAATAACAACACTATTAAACCATAATAAATCCTAATAATCACTAAAAACCCAAACAAATCTAACAAAATGGTACAAAAACCTCCAAATAATAGCCTAAGAAACCATATAACCCACTAATAAACCCTAAAAATCCCTAATAACCCCAAAATAAATCATAACAAACCCTAACAACCCCAAATAAATCGCAAAAAATCCTAACAATGCCAAATAAATTGTAACAAACTGAAAAAACCATAAAAACCCCTAATAAACCGCAATAAACCTTAACAAATCATAATAAACCCTAATAAATATTAATAAACCCAAATACATGTTAATAAACCCTAATAAATAAAATAAACCGTAATAAACCCTAATAAATCCAAAATAACCCAAAAAAAGGTAGATAAACCCTAGAAAAATCTATTAATGCCTACAAAAACCCAATAAACCCCTAATATATAATAAAAAACTCTAATAAACTATAAAAAAATCCTAAAAAACAATAAAAAACCTTAAATAACCCAAATATAGCCTAAAGAACCATATTATACTCTAAAAAACACTAAAAACCCTAAAGAACCCAAAAAATGCTAAAACACATTATATAAACCCTACAACTACTACAATACCCAAAAAAACCCTAAAACACACTAAAAATCCTAACAACCCGTATTAATCCCAAAAAAACCCCATAAACCCCCCCCCCCCCCAAACCATTAAAAAGCCAACAAATACCATAAAAAACCGTAAACACCCGTAAACAACCCTTAAAACCCTAAACAAAACTAAAAACCATAACCAACCATTAAAACCCTAAAAAATACATCAAATAGATTCATAAACCCTAAAAACGTTACATAAACCCTTATAAAATGCAAAAAAACCCTAAAAACGCAACATAAACGAAAAAACTCAACATAAACCCAAAAAACGCTACATAAACCCTAAAAACACTACATAAACCCAAGAACTGTAACATAAACCCTAAAAAATACAACATAAAAAATTAGAAAACGCAACCTAAATATTAAAAACGCTACATAAAACCTAAAAACACAATATAATCACTAAAACACTACATGAACCCTAAAAACGTAACATAAACCTTAAAAAATGAAACATAAACGCTACATCACCCCTAGAAATGCTACATAAACCCAGAAAACGTGATATTAACCCTAAAAAAATTCTACATAAAACCTAAACCCTAAACACGCTACATAAACACTAAATATGTTATATAAACCCTAAAAATGATACATAAAGTATAAAACTACTTACTAAACCCTCAAAATGCTAGATAAACGCTAAAAATGCAACATAAACTCTAACAACGATACACAAACCCAAAAAATGCTATAAACACCCTAAAGATGCTTTAAAACCCTAAAAATATTAAACCTTAATATACCATAATATAAAAAAATAAACCCTAATAAACTTAAATAATCCCTAAAAATACCTTATAATCCCTAAAAACCCTAAGAAACTCAACTCAACCGTAATAAAACCCCAAAAATACTTAATAAACCCTTATAAATTGTAATAAAACCTAATAAACCTTAAAAACACGTTAAGAAAGCCTAAACAACCCTAAAAACCCTAATATACACTAGTAAACACTAATAACCCCGCAAGAAACCCTAAAAAGCACTAATAAACCATAAATAAAGCCAAATAAACCCTACTCAACCCTAACAAACCCTAACACACCATAATAACCCATAATAAAACCCTAAAGAATCCTAATAAAGAAAAAAATGCAAATATAACTTAAAAAATCCCTAGAAACCCTCATAAACTCTAATATAATCTAATAAACCCTAAAAATGCTCACAAACAATAAAAAATGATCACAAACAATAAAAATGCTCTATATAACCTAAAAAGACCTAAAAAACTAATATAACCTAATAAAGGAAAAAAAATGCTAATATACCTTAAAAATCCCTAGAAATCCTAATAAACCATAATAAACACTAATATAACCTAAGAAACCCCCAAAATGCTCACAAATAAAAACAAAACGCTCACAAATAAAAACAAAACGCTCACAAACAATAAAAACATGCTATATTATTTAAAAATACCTAACAAACACTAATATAACCTAATAAAACAAAAAAACTAATAAATCCCTAACAAACCCTAATAATCCCTAAAAATCCCTAAAAATCCCTAAAATACTAATAAACCCTAATAAAACCAAAATAAAACCCTATAAATACCTTCTCAACCATAATAAACCTTGAAACCCCATAACAAAACCTAATAAAACCCAACTAAACCCGAATAAACCAAAAAACCCAAACAAACCATTAAAAAGCCCTAGAAACTCTAATAAACCATAATAAATTCAAATAAAATCTAATAAACCATTAAAAATACTCACAAACACTAAAAACATGCTAATAAAACCTAAAAAGTCAAAACTACCCCTCATATATATTAACAAAAACTAAAAAACACCCATATACCCTAATAAAATCACTAACAAACCCTAGTAAACCCTAAAAATCCCTAAAAACACCTAATAAACCGTACTTATCCCTAATAACCCCTATTAAAAGCTTAAAGATACCGAGTTAACCCTAATAATACCCAAAAAACCTACTCAACCCTAATAATCCTTAACACACAATAATAAACCATAATAAACCCAACTAAACCCTAAGAAAATGCAAATATACTATTAAAAAGCCCTAAAACCCCTAATAAATGCTAATAAAACCTAACAAAGCTTAAAAGCGCTAATAAAACTAAATAAACACTACCAAACACTAAAAAAACCTAATACGCCCTCTTAAAAATTAATAAACCATAATGAACCATAATAAACCCTAATAAATCCTAAATATAACAAAATATACCATAATATACCATAATATACCCTAATAAACCCAACCCAATCCTAATAAAACCCCAAAATACCTAATAAACCCTAATAAACCTTGACACACCATAATAAACCCTAATAAAATCCTAATAACCCCCACAAAACCCTAAAAACTCTAATATACAATTAAAAACCCCTAAAACCCTAACAAACCATAATAAATGTTAATAACACCTAAAAATCCTAAAAAATGATAGTAAACCCTAGAAATAACTCTAATAATAAGAGTGGTAATAATGTACGTGCATGTTCATATGCATGTGCATGGTTTAAATAATAAATCATAATGCACGTGCATGTGCATATGCCTATGCATTTGCATGTGAATGATAATAAATTATAAATTATAAATAATAATGCATGTGAATTGTATGTGTATGTACTTGTGTATGTGAATGATAATAAATAATAAATAATTACACACATACAAGTGCATGTGAATGTGCATGAGCATGTGCATGGTAATAAAAAACACATAATAAAAGTCCACATGAATGTGAATTTTCATGTGAATGATAATAAATAATATATAATAACACATGTGATAATAGAATAACACTTGTGCATTGCGTGTGCATGTGAATTAGAATAAATAATAATAACACATGTGATAATAGAATAACGCAAGTGCATTGCATTTTCATGTGCATGATAATAAATAATATATAATAACGCACGTGCATGTGCAGTTACATGTAATGAAAACGATACTGACGCATGCACGTGCATGGTAATAAATAATAAATTACAACACACGTCCATGTACATTTGTATTTGAGGATACAAACAACAACAACAACAACAAGAATAATAATAACAACAACAATAATAATAATAGAATAACGAAAGTTCATTTCATGTGCACGTGCATAGTAGTTTATAATAAATAAATAATAATAAATAAGAAAGCACATGCATGTCCATGTGCATTTACATTTGATGATAATATTAACAATACTAAATGTAATAATAATAATAATAACGCATGCACATGCATGGTAATAAATAATAAATAAAAACACACATGCATGTGAATTTTCATGTGATAATGATAAAAATAATGATAATGATAATGATAATGATAATAAGTGTGATAATAATAATAATAAAATATTAATACAAGTGCATTACATATGCACATTCATGGTAATAAATAAGAAATAATAATGCATGTGCATTTACATTTCCATGTGATTATAGTAATAATTACAACAGTAGTAATAATAGTAATAGTAGTGGTGATAATAGTAGTAGTACTAATGCATATGATTATAGAATATTCCATATTCATTACGTGTTCATGTGTATGGTAATAAATAATAACTCCTGTGCATTGCATTCACAAGTGATGATGATGATGATGATGATGATAATTATAATAATAATATTAATAATATTAATAATAAAAATGCATGTGATAATTGAAAAATTCATGTTCATTGAATGTGCATGTCTATGCATTTAGATGTGCATTTTCATGTTATGATAATAACAATAAAAACAACAATAACAACAACAACCACAACCACAATAATAATAATAACAATAATAATAACAATGCATGTGATGATAAAATAATGTGTGTGCAATGCATGTGCACATGCATTGTTATAAAAATATAATAATAACGCACATGCAAGTTCATGTGAATTTTCATGAGATGATGATAATAATAAAAATAATAACAGTAATAATAAGTTATAGTTGTTTGAAAAAACATCAGAAAGGACAAAAGTGGTAGAAACGGTGTCTCAAAAAACCTAACAAATCATAGTGTCATTAAAAAAGGCATCACTTCTTCTTCAGGTGTCAATTTCCACTCCATGAATAGTCAAACTGAATCTCATCGAATGAACTACAATAAAAACAGGTTCTGGAGGCCGAACATACAGACATATCAGAAGTTATGACCTTTTTGAGAAAAATTTGACAGGGATCCAGACACGAAAATGTAGTATTGGAGGCCTTTTGATGGGTTTTTGGGATTTTAGGGTCCCAAACATGACTTCAACATTGTTGAAGTTAACCTTCAGCATAGATTTCTTCACTGCCTTCGATTTGATTTTTGGTAGAGCTCAAACAGAGAATCGTATTGAAAGTTATGGCCGTTTGAAGTTGGAATTTTTTTTGAGTGGTATAACTAATATATCTTCTGTTTCTTGGATCTTCTCATAGTTTCAATTAGACTTCGTCCTCACTCATCTCACGAACTTCTATTTTACAATTCACAGTGCTCAAACAGACACTTGAAGGAGAATTTATGCCTATTTTAGTGAGTTGTAGGTTTCTTAGGTTTTTAGGTGCTAGGAGGGTTTCTCAATTTAAAATGACAATAACTTCTGCTACATGTGTTCATTTTGGATCTACCACTTATCAAATTGAATATTGTAAAATGATACACACTCTGGTAACCATTGGAACCCTTTTTGAAATTCTTTAATGCCCAGAAAGACCCAAAATCCCTATGGACGGTGCAAAGATTGGCTTCTTGTGTCTGTTTGGAGATAACTTCTTCTATAGTTGTCTGTTTTTCCTGTACCACATATCAAATCAAAGTTTGAGATAATACCTACACTCCTATAACCACTTAAGCACCTTATCACATCCTTGAAGGCCCAAAAAATTACATAAACCATCCAAAAGACCATAACTTCTACTCCGGGATTCCGTTTTGCCTATAACTTATATCAAATCAAAGCTTTCGACAAGATCAACACATCTGTGACCAATAGAACCACCTGATCACGTTCTTAAAGACCCAAAAGGTCCTTATGTCCTAAAAATGAACATAACTTCTGCTGTGGGTGTCTGTTCCACCTCTACCACATATCAAATTGAAGCTTGCGACTAGCTCAACACATCTGTGACAACCATGAACAACTAAATAACCCTAAAAACACATGAATAACCCCATAAACACTAAAAACCATTAAAAACAACACAAAAACCCTAAAAAACCCTAAAAACCCTAACGAACTCCAAAAAATACTAAAAAATATAACAAACCCTAAAAACCATAACAAACCCTAAAAAACCCTATCAAAACACAACAAGCACTATAAAACACCAATAAACAAAAAACCTAAAGAAACCCTAAATAACCACTAATAAACCACAAGAAACCCTATCATAACCCTAAAAAGCCTAAAAACCCTAACAAAACCCTAAGAAAACCTAACAAACACTAACACACCCTTAAAAACCCTAACACACCCTTAGAAACCCTAACACAACCTTAGAAACCCAAGCACGCCCTTAGAAACCCCAACACACTCATAGAAACCCTAACACAACCTTAAAAATCCTTAGAAACCATAGCACAACCTTAGAAAACCTATCCCACCCATAAAAATGCTAACCCACCCTAAGAAACCCTAATACACCCTTAGAAACCCTAACAAACCCTTGGACACCCTAAATCACTATAATAAGAACTAATAAATACTAAAAAACCCTACTAAGAAATAATAAACCTTAATAAACTCAAATAAACCCTAAATCCCGCTACTAAACCCTAATAAACACTAATAAATCGTAATAAACACTAAAAACCCTATTTGACCCCAAAAAATCTTCAAAATACCTAAAAACACAAATATACAACAAAAATGCTATTAAACCCTTCAAAATGCTAATATTCACAAAAAACCCTAACAAACCTGGAAAAACCTGGAAAAAACCAAAAAACCCATAATAACCTGAAAAAACCCTAAAAACCCTAAAAAACCCTAAAACCCAAAAAAATCCTAAAAAACCCTAAAAAATCCTAAAAAACCCTAAAACCCCTAAAACCCAAAAATACCGAAAAAACCTGATAACAGACGTAAAAAACTGTATGCCAAACCATTTTTTTTCATTTTATAATACCCGGTTTAAGGTTTTTTGGTACCCCAAACATCCATCCAAACCGCACAGTCAAACAGGCACAACATCCCAATTTCAAAGTAAATATTCCACATTCAAAAAATCGCCTCTCTCCACCTCGATCCACGAACCCACGCTGTGGCCTCGAAGCATGGGACCCCTCAAAACCTGCAACACCTCGAACCACAGTCAGCCTCAAAACCACCGAGACGACTCGAGAATCCGCAACGAACCACTAACGAGCTTCACCGGCGTTCCTCGTAACCGTCATAGAGGAAGAACATCACTCATGCCGGTATCTAGAAATCACTTTCGACCCCATCCGAAGTGAACACCACTCATCTGACTGCGCACTCACCTACCTTCAATGCGAAATCCATCCTTATGCCACCAGTGAGACTCCGGACTGGCCACCGTCAATCATCGTCGAATCATCGATCACACACCACCATCACCAGAGTTCCTTGTTGTTGCCGCCATCAACCAACACCAGCACAGAAACTGGTCGGAATCACCATTTTCAAAGTAAGAATCAAACAGAGCATTGAAAATCAACCAAGAAAACCCCACTGCAGCCACCCCAATCGTCGAAGAAACCCTCACAGATCCTCAGATTACTAAACCATAACGAATCCTAAAAACCCTTACAAAACCTAATAAACCCTAACAACCACTAATAACCCCTAAGAACAACAAATAAACACTAATAACCCATTAAACCCACTATTAAACCCTAAAAACCCTAATAAACACTAATAAATCGTAATAACCTGTAATAAAACCTAACAAACTCTATTAGACCCTAATAAAGGATATAAAATCCCTAAAACCCCTAATATATAATAAAAAACACTATTAAACCATAATATACCCTAATAATCACTAAAAACCCTAAAAAACCTAACAAAATGGTACAAAACTCTCCAAATAATAGCCTAAAAAACCCTACAACCCACTAATAAACCCTAAAAAACCCTAATAATCCCAAAATAAATCGTAACAAACCCTAACAACCCCAAATAAATCGTATAAAATCCTAAAAATTCCAAATAAATCATAACAAACTGAAACAAACCATAACAAACCCCTAATAAACCCCAATAATCCCTAATAAATCATAATAAACCCAAATACACGTTACTAAACCCTAATAAATAATATAAACCCTAATAAACCCTAATAAATCCTAAATAACCCTAAAAATGTGGATAAACCCTAGAAAAAGCTATTAATGCCTACAAAATCACAATACAACCCTAATATACAATAAAAACGCTAATAAATTGTAACACATCCTAAATAACACTAATAAACCCTAATGATCCATAATAAACCCTAAAGAAACATATTAAACTCTAAAGAACAATAAAATCCCCA
This sequence comes from Viscum album, assembly GCA_963277665.1. Taxonomy (NCBI): domain Eukaryota; kingdom Viridiplantae; phylum Streptophyta; class Magnoliopsida; order Santalales; family Viscaceae; genus Viscum; species Viscum album. The sequence continues at coordinate 3,191,922 of CAUJRU010000031.1, read as the reverse complement.
ATAAACCCAAAAAACACTAAAACACATTTGTCTCATTCTGTTTTTCTGCCACAAAATGCCCAACGGCTCCGTATCCAATGATTGATGGACCTGCTTTCCAAAGGCAGGCATTTTCAAGATGGTCTGACCAGCGACTCTTAAGAACTCACATTGGTCGAGAGGATGAGAATTAGGGCTAATAATACCCCTTTTGGGGGGGGGGAATTATTGTTTGTTCTGAGACTCTCTTATATATTTAAGATGTATTCATATGTTCGCGAATCTTTTGTTTATACCCCAACATAGTATCCACAGATTTAACCTTGGTGGGCAACGGTCAACTGGACGCAGGTGTTCAGAATCATTTATGCCCATAGTTTACCATCCCTCATTGGATTAATTACTCCGAAGGGTTGGAACTCGCTTGAGGCGGCACTAGGAGTGGCGCGGTGAACCGATGTGGAGATGATCGGATCGACCGGTTGTCGGGATTGAACCTCAGGGAGGCTTCCTACGTACCCTGCTTGGGATGCAGGGATCAAAGTCCACGTAGTTCGCATAGGTGTCAGGGAACTGACGTGAAGAGAGACCAGGTGGTCCGATAGGTGGTGGGATTGAACCTCATGGAGGCTTCCTACGTACCCTTCCTAGGAGGTAGGGATCAAAGTCCACGTAGTTCACACAGTGGGGTATACACTCTGAGGAGGCCCAGAATGATGGATTGGGGCTTACACTCTGAGGAGGCCCAGAATGATGGATTGGGGCTTACACTCTGAGGATGCCCGGAATGATAGATTAGGGCTTACACTCTGAGGATGACCATAAGAGGATGTCATGGTCGATGCTTACTCTAAGCCCACATGAGTCATGCTCGGTGTGAGAAAAAAGAGGCAGTAGGGACCAAAGGATCACGTTTCGAAAGTTGCATCTGTGAGAAGCGGAGTGGGGCTTACACATGAGGGAAGCCCAGGGTGATGAATTGGGGCTTACACTCTAAGGAGGCCCAAAAGGTTGGGGTTTACTCCGAGATGGACGCCCGTGGAGACTTCCTCATGTCTGGACATGAGGGAATCCCAACCCATTGGTGGGTTGAGGAATATAATGAGGGTCAATGACTATGCGCAAGTGCACAAGAGGGATAATGCCAAGGGCGTTGGAATCAGTCCAAACAAAGGGAGATGAAAAGTGTGAATTACATGCCCGACATTAGGAACACAATGAGGGTGGCATGGGGATGGAGGATAACTATTGACCATGTTCGAAACACAGCATTCATATAACGTATCCTGAAATAGGGACGAAAAAATGAGGGTCGACTACTAACCATATTCGAAACATAGGACCTATCTCGAAGTGTTGTCCAAATTCTTCCAGGGTGTTGGCCCAGGATGGTAGGTGAGCCGATGCGGCATGAGGCCAGGCCTTTAGGAGGTCCCTTTAAACATGAAAGTGGAAGGATATCTGAATGAAGGACACACAAAGCGTGGGGTGGAGTGATGGAATGTTTGAATGGATTCCAGCGCTATTGAGATTATCCCACTGTGATCATGGCATGAGGCATCTTATGCTTAGAGCATAAGTAATATTTTTCAAGGAGAAAGAGGCATCCTATGTTTGGAACATAGGGAGAACTACAGTTTATAGTCATGTAGAGAGGACTATTTCCATATAGTTTAACGTCATATGGATAGGACGAGGGCCATACAGTTTAACGTCATGTGGTCAGGACGGCTAGGTAGTAGTGACATAGAAAATGTTGGTGTGGGACTTACGCAAGGGCGGCCCTTTCTGGGTGATCCTAGCATGGTGGCTAGGAAATGGGATTTTAGGAGTCTCATGAGGAGTAGATCGACTCCGGTAATTTATAGGAAGGATGTTGGGGTGGCGCAAGGGTGCAATGTAAAATATTGTTGACCCGACACGAAAATTTTGCGTTTTGACTCTCCATTTTTCATGGGATCCACATGTGGTTCGCGGTTTGATTGTCTGTAAAGAGCGTTCGTGGAGGAGATGACCGCGAGGGAGCAGGCCGCGGAGGACTAGGCCGTGAAGGAAGCTGTCCGCGAAGGAGGCTCTCCATGAAGGATGATTTCCATAGAGGAGGTTGTCCGCGGATGAGATGGCCGTCCGCGAAGGGTGTCTGCAAAGGGGCTGGCGCCCGTCCTAATTTTCCAGCGCCGAGGAATTCCGCCTCCATTTCATGAATGACACTGGTCCGTGGAAGGGGTGGCCGCAGAGGGACTATCTGTGAAGTAAATGGCCGCGATGGGCTGGCCGCGGAGGAGCTGGACGCATGTGGTTTATAGACTAGTTTCTCCTCTCCATGGAAGAGATCATCCGCGGACGATATGGGGTCCGCGGATGGCCTCAGACCGGTGGGAGCAATTTCTCCAGTGTCTCCCCACGGGTTTTCACCCAATCCTTCCTCTCTTTTGGTGTGCCCCACGATCACTATTTATAGATTCACAAGGAGGATAGGCACATGGCCTTTGCGAAAGCCCATAAAGAAATTCCCACCAGCAGATGACTCGGTCAACTGGGATATTTGATGAGTCGCGGTGGGGTTGCTTCATGGTGGCTCACCAATCCGCCTATATTCTGCGGACGACGGTGTTCCACGGCCACATTGGTGCTCCGCCTCCATTTTTCAAATGATGGCGCGCGCGGTGTGGGCTGGTTGGCGCGGTTGGCGGCTGTGGGACAACCTAGATTCATCGGTGGTCTTCCTGGTTCGCGCCCGTGGAGGTGCCCCGCCCTCATTTCACGAATGACAGTGTATGCGAAAGGGCGGTCTTCTGAACCGGTATTGTACTGTTGCTAGGAGCCAGTGCATGGACCGGTTCGGTCCTTTTCCATGTTTTGGGGTAATTGGATTTCCCCCTAGCGGAATTTTCAGGACCCTACAACATTATATAATCCCTAAAAACTGCTACAATACACAAACAAACCCTAAAACACACTAAAAAACCCTAACAACCCCTATAAATTGCAAAAAAAAAAATAAAACCATAACCCCCCCAAACCATTAAAAACCCATTATATACCATAAAAACCATAAACACTCATTAAAAACCCTTAAAAACCCTAAAAACACTAAAAATCATAAACAACCATTAAAACCCTAAAAAGGCTTAAAATAGATATATAAAACCAAAAAACATTACATAAACCCTAAAAATTCAACAAAACCCCTAAAATTGCAACATAAACCAAAAAACGCAACATAATCCCAAAAAACGCAACATAATCCCAAAAAACGCTACATAAACCCTGAAATTACTACATAAACCCTTGAACTGTAACTTGAACACTAAAAAACACAACATAAACCCTAAAAATGCAACATAAACATTAAAAGACGATACATAAAAACTCAAAACACAATAGAAACCCTAAAAATCTACATGAACACTAAAAACGTTACATAAAGAATAAAAAATACACCATAGACGCTACATCACCGCAAAAAATGCTACATAAACCATGAAAATGCAACATAAACCATAAAAATTGCTACATAAAACCTAAACCCTAAACATGCTACCTAACCCCTAAAAACGTTACATAAACCCTAAAATGATACATAAAACCTAAAACTACTAACTAAGCACTAAAATGCTACATAAACACTAAAAATTCTATATAAACTCTAAAAACGCTACCCAAACCCTAAAAATGCTACAAAAAACAACATAGACGCTTCAAAACCCTCAAAAATATTAAACCCAAATATACCATAATATAAAAAATTAAACCCTAATAAACCCCTAATAAACTCTAATAATCCCTAAAAACACTTTATAATCCGTAAAACCCCTATGAAACTCTATTCAACACTAATAAAACCACAAAAATACCTAATAAACCCTAATAAATGATAATAAAAACCAATAAACGCTAAAAACTAGTTAAGAAAACCTAAAAAACTCTAAACAACCCTAATAGACACTAATAAACACTAATAAACCCTAATAAACACCAAACAAACCCTAAAAAGCCCTAAAAGGCCCTAATAAACCATAAATAAAGCCAAATAAACCCTACTCAACCCTAACAAACCTTAACACACCATAATAATACCAAATAAAACCCTATAAAACCCTACTAAATAAAAAATGCTAGTATACCTTAAAAATCCCCAGAATACCTGATAAACTTTAATATAACTTAATAAACCCTAAAAATGCTCACAAACAATAAAAAATGATCACAGACAATAAAAACATGATATATTACCTAAAAAGACCTAAAAGCACTAATATAACCGAATAAAGAAAAAAAACACTAATATAACATAAAAATCCCTAGAAACCCTAATAAACCAAAATAAAACCTAATATAACCTAAGAAACCCTAAAAATTCTCATAGACAAACACAAAATTCTCACAAAAAATAAAAACATGCTATATTATCTAAAAAGACCTAACAAACACTAATATAACCTAATAAAACAAAAAAACTAATAAACCCATAACAAACCCTAATAAACGCTAAAAATCCCTAATAAACCATAAAAAAATTAATAAACCATAAAAAAATTAATAATCCCTAATAAAACCATAATGAAACCCAAAAAATAACTTCTCAACCCTAATAAACCTTGACACACCATAATAAAACCTAATAAAACCCAACTAAATCCAAATATTCAAAAAAACGCAAACAAACCATTAAAAATCCCTAGAAAACATAATAAACCATAATAAAATCTAATAAAACCTAATAAACCATAAAAATTTCTCACAGACACTAAAAACACGCTAATAAAACATAAAAAGTCCTAAAAACCACTCATATATATTAACAAAAACTAAAAGACACTCATATACCCTAATAAAAACAGTAACAAACCCTAGTAAACCCTTAAAATCCCTAACAAACCATAATAAACACTACTCAGCCCTAATAAACCCCAATAAAACCCAAAAGATATCTAATCAACACTAATAAAACCTTAAAAATGCCTAGTCAACCCTAATAAACCTTAACACACCATAATAAACCATAATAAACCCCACTAAAGCCTAAAAACGTTAATATACCATTAAAAAGACCTAAAACACCTAATAAATGCTAATAAAACCTAACAAATCTTAAAAGCTCCAATAAACCATAATAAACACTACTAAACCCTAAAAACCCTAATATACCCTCTTAAAAATTAATAAACCATAATGAACAATAATAACACCTAATAAATCCTAAACATACCCAAATATACCATAATATAACCTATTAAACCCAACTCAGTCCAAATAAAACCCTAAAAATACCTAATGAAATCTAATAAACCTTGACACACCATAATAAACCCTAATAAAATCCAAATAACCCCCACCAAACCCTAAGAACGCTAATATACCATTAAAAACCCTAAAACCCTAACAAACAATAATAAATGTTAATATCACCTAAAAATCATAAAAAATGATAGTAAACCCTAAAATCACCTCTAATAATAATAATAGTAGTAGTAATAACGCATGTGCATGTGCATATTCTTGTGCATGGTTTAAATAATAAATAATAACGCATGTTTATGTGAATATGCCTGTGCATTTGCATGTGAATGATAATAAATAATAAATAATAACACATGTGAATTTCATGCGTATGTTCATGTTCACTTGAATGATAATAAATAATAAATAATAACGCACATACAAGTTCATGTGCATGTGCATGGTAATAAACAATAAATAATATTGAAGTCCACTTGAATGTGTATTTTAATGTGAATGATAATAAATAATAAATAATAACACATGTGATAATAGAATAATTCACATGCATTGTGTGTTCACACTACTACAAAAAACGGCCCTTATCAGCGCTAGAAAATTGAACTAACAACGCTAAAAAAGAATTGTTAATCGAGGCGAGGATATAGGGGGGTCCCTTTTATTAGTGCTTAGAAAAGTGCTGATAAAGGAAGATTTTATCAGCGCTAGAAAAAGCACTGATAAAAGGGGACTTTTATCAGGTCTTCTAAAAAGCACTGATAAAAGTCAAAAAAATATATAAAATATAAAAAAAATTAAAAAAATTTATATAATGCGTGGGGGGGGGGGGCTTTTAACAGTGCTTGACCCCCCCTTGTCAGTGCTAGGTGGACCCCCCTGAATCTCTCCCACGTGCTTCCCTTCCCGCGCATCCCCCACATGCGGGCACCTCCATGCTTCCACCCGAACTCGAACTTGTGACCTCCCCCTTGCGTGCCTGCACCATTACCACTAAGCCATTTCATTTTTTTCTCTATTTAATGATATTTCTATTTATTTATATATTAAGTTATATTTATTTCTTTATTAATATAGATTCAAATTAATATAAATATATTTAGTTATATTAATACATATATATTTATTCATATATTAATATATATATATTCATTCTTATATTAATATATATTTATATTAAAAAAAATTATCTGCATATTTTTTTTTATGTTAATATATATTTATAAGATTAGTTTGAAATACATTTATAAAATATGTTTTTATGGGTGTTTATAAATAAATAAATACATACATATATACAACACAAACACAAACACACACACACATACACACACACCCACACACAGAGACACATATATATTTTTGAATAAATACATATATATGTGTATCTGAAAATTCATATAATGTTAAAATGACCATAACTTCTAATCTAGAAGCCTGTTTCAACTCTAAAACCAGTCCAATCGAAGAAAATGAAACAATCATTGATATGATATGTGGTACAGGCCTAACGGACATCCGAATAATAAGTTATACTTGTTTGAATGTTAAAAAATCAGGGTATCCCGACTAAATCCACTAACAACGCTACATAAACCCTACTAGTTGCTACAAAAACACAAAAAATGCTTCAAAATCCCTAAAACCCCTAAAACCCACTATTAAACCCTAATAACCCCAAAAACCCACTATTAAACCCTAAAAACACTAATAAACACAAATAAATCATAATAACATGTAATAAATGCTAACAAACTCTATTAGACCCTAATAAATGCTTCAAAATCCCTAAAACCCCTAATATACAATCAAAAACACTATTAAACCATAATAAACCCTAATAATCACTAAAAACCCTAAAAACTCGTCTAATCGCTACAAAAACCTCCAAATAATAGCATAAAAAAACCCTACAACCCACTAATAAACCCCAAAAACCCTAATAATGCCAAAATAAATCGTAACAAATGCTAATAACCCAAAATAAGTCGTAAAAAATCCTAACAATGCCAAATAAATCATAACAAACTGAAACAAACCATAAAAAACAACAAATAAACCACAATAAACCCTAAAAAAGCATAATAAACCCTAATAAATCATAATAAACCCAAATACACGTTACTAAACCAAACTAAATAAAATAAACCCTAATAAATCCTAAATAACCCTAAAAGGTTGATAAACCCTAGATAAAACTATTAATGCCTACAAAAGCCCAATAAAACCCTAATATACTATAAAAACGCTAATAAACTGTAACAAATCCTAAATAACACTAGTAAACCCTAATGAACCCTAATAAACCCTAAAGAACCATATTAAACACTAAAAACACTAAAAACCCTTAAAGAACACAAAAAAATATGCTAAAACAGAATATATAAACCCAATAAAAATCTACAATACCAAAAAACCCTAAAACACATTAAAAACCCTAACAACACCTATAAATCTTAAAAAAATAAACACATAAAATCCCCCTAAAATCCATTCAAAAGCCATCAGATACCTTAAAAACCCATAAACACCCATTAACAACCCTTAACAACCCTAAAAAACAATACAAACCACAAACAACCATTAAAACCCAAAAAAATGCTTCCAATAGATACATAAACCCCAATAACGTTACAAATACCCTAAAAAATGCAAAAAATACCTAAAAATGCAACATAAACCAAAAAATGCAACATAAACCCAAAAAAACGCTAAATAAACCCTAAAAGCACTACGTAAACCCAAGAAGTGTGACATAAACCCTAAAAACACAACATAAAACCTAAAAAACGCAACATAAACATTAAAAAATGGTACATAAAACCACAAAACATGATATAAACACTAAAAACACTCCATGATCCCTAAAAACGTTACATAAACCCTAAAAAATGCAACATAAATGCTACATCACCCCTAAAAACGCTACACAAACCTAGAGAATGCAACATAAACCCTAAAAAATGCTAAAAATAGATACATAAACCCTAAAATCCTAATAAACTCTAATAATCAATAAAAACACCTTATAATCCCTAAAATCCTAATAAACTCTACTCAACCCTAATAAAACCCCAAAAAACCTAATAAACCTGAATAAATGATAATAAAACTGAATAAACCCTAAAAATACTTTAAGAAAATCTAAACAACCCTAACCAACCCTAATAGACAATAATAAACCCTAATAAACCCTAATAAACCCCAAACAAACCCTAAAAAAGCAATAAAAAACCATAAATAAAGCCAAATAAACCCTACTCAAACCTAACAAACCTTAACACTCCATAATAACCCCTAATAAAACCCTACAAAACTCTAATAAAGAAAAAATGCTAGTATACCATAAAAAATCCCAAGAAACCCTGATAAACTCCAATATAAACAAATAAACCCTAAAAATGCTCAGAAACAATAAAAAATGATGACAAAAAATAAAAATGCGATATATTACCTAAAATGTCCAAAAAACACTAATATAACATAATAAAGACAAAAAATGCTAATATACCTTAAAAATCCCTAGAAACCCTAATAAACCAAAATAAACTCTATTATAATCAAAGAAACCCTAAACCACTCACAAACAAAAACAAAATGCTCATAAAAAATAAAAACATACTATATTATCTAAAAATACCTAACAAACACTAATATATCCTAATAAAACAAAAAAACTAATAAACCCCTAACAAACCCTAAATATCCCTAATAAACCCTAAAAACTAATAAAACCTAATAAAACCCTAATAAAACACTAAAAATACCTTCTCAACCCTAATAAACCTTGACACACCATAACAAAACCTAATAAAACCCAACTACACCCTAATAAACCAAAAAAACCAAAAACCATTAAAAAGCCCTAGAAACCCTAATAAACCATAATAAATTAAAAAAAAATCTAATAAACCATTAAAAATGCTCCAAAACACAAAAAAACAAGCTAATAAAACCGAAAAATACATTACAACCCCTCATATATAATAAAAAAACTAAAAAACACTGAAATACACTAATAAATACACTAACAAACCCAAGTAAACACTAAAAATTCCTAACAAACCCTGATAAAAGGTACTTAACCGAAATAAAACCTTAAAGATACCGGCTCAACCCTAATAAAACCCTAAAAATACCTACTCAACCCTAATAAACCTTAACACACCATAATAAACTATAATAAACCCCACTAAATGCTTAAAAATACAAATAAACCATTTAAAAGCCCTAAAACCCCTAATAAATTCTTATAAAACCCAAAAAAGTTTAAAAGCACTAATAAACCTGAATAAACACAACTAAAAACTAAAAACCCCCAATATACCCTGTTAAAAATTAATAAACCGTAATGAATCCTAATAAACCCTAATAAATCCTAAACATACCAAAATATACCATAATATACCCTAATAAATCCAATTGTGGAGGTTGGTGATTTTGGTGCTGGTGGATTGATGTTGTTGGCTGTAATTCTTTTTTGTGGGATGTTTTTGGGAGCTGGAAGGTGTTTTGCTGGAATCTGGTTACTGTTTAGCTGGGAGGTGGAGAAGGGATGTGGTTCTGTGATTCTAGTGTTGGATGTGTTTGGCAAAGAGGAGTTGGCTAATGAAAATTGTGTTGCTGGGTGCTGTTTGGCTGGTGATGAAGTTGGTGGTTCTGTGATACTGGTGGGGAATCTTCATGACAAAGAGGTGTTGGATGATGATGTTGGTGATTCTGAAGTTGATGTGGTGTTTGGTCTTGCATGTTTTTTTGTCTTTTTTTATTTTTCTTTTTTTGGGGTCTTTTGTGTCTTGGGTTGTAAGGGGTTTTTGGGTGTGGGTTGATTGACCCCTCCCCTCCCTTGTCTGCTGTGTCTCTTTTTTCTTTATAATAAATTTGGGGGGCCAGGAATAGCCTGACCCTCACATCTTCCTTGCCTAATAAATCAAACTCAATCCTAATAAAACCCTAAAAATACCTAATAAACCCTAATAAACCGTGACACACCACAATAAATCCTAATAAAATCCTAATAACCCCCACCAAACCCTTAAAACGCTAATATACCATTAAATACCCTAAAACCCTATCAAACCATAATAAATGTTAATATCACATTAAAATCCTAAAAAATGATAGTAAACCCTAAAATTCATCTAATAATAATAGTGGTAATAACGCACGTGCGTGTGCATATGCATGTGCATGGTTTAAATAATAAATCATAATGCACGTGCATGTGAATATGCATGTGCATTTTCATGTTAATGATAATAAATAATAAATTATAAATAATAACTCACGTGAATTGCAAGTGTATGTGAATGTTCACGTGAATGATAATAAATAGTAAATAATAACGCACATCCAAGTGCATGTGCATGGGCATGTGCATGTGCATGTGCATGATAATAAACAATAAATAATAACAAAGTCCACATGAATGTGAATTTGCATGTGAATGATAATAAATAATAAATAATAACACATGTGACAATAGAATAACGCAAGTCCATTACATGTGCACGTGCATGACAATAAGTAATAATAACACATGTCATAATAGAATAACGCAAGTGCATTTCATTTTCATGTGCATGGTAATAAATAGTATATAATAACGCACGTGTATGTGAATTTTCATGTAATGATAATGATAATGACACATGCACATTCCTGGTAATAAATAATAAATAACAGTGCACATGCATGTGCATTTGTATTTGATGATACAAAAAATAAGAATAAGAATAATAGAATAACACAAGTGCATTGCATGTGCATGTGCATAGTAGTAAATAATAAATAAATAATAGTAAATTAGAACGCACATGCATGTGCATGTGACTTTACATTGGACAATAATATTAATAATACTAATTGTAATAACAATAATAATAATGCATGTACGTGCATGGTAATAAAAAATAAATAACAACGCCCATGCATGTGGAATTGCATGTGATGATGATAATGATAAAGGTAATGATAATAATACTAATAATAATAATTAGATTAATTGTGATAATAATAATAATAATAATAATAAAAGAATAATACAAGTTCTTTGCATATGCACGTGCATGGTAATAAATAATAAATAATAACGCATGTGCATCTGCATTTGCATGTGATGATAATAATAAAAACAACAGCAGCAGTAGTAGTGATAATAGTGTTAGTACTAATGCATGTGATAATAGAATATAGCATGTGCATTATGTGTGCATGTGCATGGTAATAAATAATAGCGTGCATGCATTGCATTTTAATGTGATGATGATGACGATGATAATAACAATAATAATAATATTATTTTTATTTTTAATAATAATAACGCATGTGATAATAGAATAACGCACGTGCATTGAATGTGCGTGTTTATGTATTTGAATGTGCATTTGCATGTGATGAGAAGAAAAAACAACAACAACAACAACAATAACAACCACAATAACAGTAATAACAATAAGAATAACGACGTATGTGGTAATAAAATAACATGTGTGCATTGCATGTTCACGTGCATGGTAAAAGAAATAAATAATAAGGCACGTGCATGTGAATGTGCATGTGCATGAGATGATAATAATAATAACAATAAAATTAATTATAATAACAACAAAAACAACAACACATGTGATAATAGAATAATGCACGTGCATTTCATGGGAAGTGCATGATAATAAATAATAACTCATAGTGCACATGATGATAATAATAACAATAATATTAATATTATTAATAATAAAGCACGTGAAAAAATAATTATACACATGTATTGAATGTGTGTTTGTATGGTAATAAATAATAATGCACGTGCATTTGCATTTGCATTTGATGATAATAACAATAATAACAATAATAGTCATAATAACAATAACAATAAAAATGTATGTGATAATAGAATAATGTAGGTGCATTGCGTGTGCATGTGCATTCTAATAAATAATAACATACGTGCATTTTCATTTGCATGTGATGACAATTATACATATAATAATAGTAATAATAATAATAATAATAACAACCACAACAACATATGCATGTGCATGGAAAGAAATAATATATAATAAATAATAAATAATAACGCATATGCATCTGCATTTTCATGTCATGATAATAATAATAATAGTAATAGTAATAACAATATTTATAATTCTAATAATGATAATGATAATAATGATAATATTAACATGTGTGACAATAGAATAACACACGTCTTAACAAACCCTAACAAAACGTAACAAACCCTAACAACCACTAATAACCCCTAAGAACCACTAATAAACCTAAATAACACCCGAAACACACTATTAAACCCTAAAACCCTGATAAAAACTAATAAATCATAATAACCTTCAATAATCCCTGAAAACCCTATAAGACTCTAATAAATTCTACAAAAGACCTAAAACCCCTAATATACAATAAAAAACACTATTGAACCATAATAAATCCTAATAATCACTAAAAAACGTATCAAACCCAACAAAACACTACAAACCCACCAAATAATAGCCTACAAAACCCTACAACCCGCTAATAAACCCTAATAACCCCATAATAATTCGTAACATAACCTAAAAACCCCAAATAAATCGTAACAAATCCTAACAACGCCAAATAAATCGTAACAAACTGAAACAAACAATAAAAAACCCCAAATAAACAACAATAAACCCAAACAAATCATAATAAACCCTAATAAATCGTAATAAATCCAAATACATGTTAATAAACCCTAATAAATAAAATAAACCCTTAGAAATAATAATAAATCAAAAATAACCCGAAAAATGATGATAAACTCTAGAAAAAGCTATTAATGCCTAAAAAAGCCCAATAAAACCTTAATATACAATAAAAACGCTAATAAACCGTAACAAAGCCAAAAGAACCCTACTAAACCATAAAGAACCCTAATAAACCCTATAGAACCACAATAAACTCTATAGAACACTAAAAAAACCTAAAGAACCCAGCAAATGCTAAAACACATTATAGAAACCCTAAAAACCACTACAATACCCAAACAAACCCTAAAACACAATAAAAACCCTAACAACCCCTATAAATCCCGAAAAAACAAATAAACCCTTAAAACCCCCCAAAAAACCATTAAAACCCCATGAAATACCATAAAAACCATAAACGCCAATTAACAACCCTTAAAACTCCAAAAAACGACTACAAACCATACCCAACCATTAAAACCCTAAAACAGGAAAAAAAATACATACATAAACCCAAAATACATTACATAAACCATAAAAATGCAACATAAACCCTAAAAACACAACATAAACCCAAAAACAAAACATAAACCATAAAAAAACTACATAAACCCAAAAAGCACTACATAAACCCTTTAACTGTAAAATAAACAACAAACAATGCAATATAAACATTAAAAAATGCTACATAAAACCTAAAAACACAACATAAACCATAAAAACACTACATGAACCCTAAAAAACGTTACATAAAATCTTAAAAATGCAACATAAATGCATCATCATCACTAAAAACGCTACATAACCCTCGAAAACACTACATAAACCCTAAAAAATTATACATAAAACCTAAACCCTAAACACGTTACATAAACCCTAAAAATGCTACATAAAACCTAAAGCTGCTAACTAAACCCTAAAATCACTAAATAAACACAAAAAATGCAACATAATCTCAAACAAACCTATATAAACACTAATAAATGCTACAAAACCCTAAAGATGCTCCAAACCCTCAAAAATAATAAACCAAAATATACCATAATATAAAAAAATAAATCCTAATAAACCCCTAATAAACTCTAATAATCCCTAAAACTCTTTATAATTTCTATCAACACTACGAGACTCTACTCAACCCTAATAAAACTCCCAAAATATATAATAAACCCTAATAAACGATAATAAAACCTAATAAACCCTAAAAACACATTAAGAAAACCTAAACAACCCTAATAAACCCTAATAGTCAATAATAAACACTAATAAACTGTAATAAACCCCAAACAAACCCTAAAAATCTGAAATAAACCATAAATAAATCCAAATAAACCCAACTCAACTCTATCAAACCTTAACACACCATAATGACCCCTAATAAAATCCTACAAAACTCTAATAATGAAAACAAACACTAGTATACCATAACAAATCCCTAGAAACCCTGATAAACTCTATTATGACCTAATAATCCCTAAAAATGCTCACAAACAATAAAAAAATGATCACAATCAATAAAAACATGTTATATTACCTAAAAACACCAAAAAACACTAATATAACCTAATAAAGACAAAAAACACTAATATAACTTAAAAATCACTAGAAATCATAATAAACCATAATAAACTCTAATATAACCTATGAAACCCTACAAATGCTTACAAAAAAAACAAAATGCTCACAAACAATAAAAACTCTATATTATCTAAAAAGACTTAACAAACACTAATATAACCTATTAAAACAAAAAAAACTAATAAACCCCTAAAAACCCTAATAAACCCTAAAAATCCCTAATAAACACTAATAAAAACTAATAAACCCTAATAAAACCATAATAAAACCCTAAAAATACCTTCTCAACCCTAATAAACAATGACACACCATAATAAAACCTAACAAAACCCAACTGAACCCCAATAAACAAAAAAAGGCACACAAACCATTAAAACTCCCTAGAAACCCTAATAAACCATAATAAATTCTAATAAAACCTAATAAACCATAAACAATGTTCACAAACACTAAAAACATGCTAATAAAACCTAAAAAGTCCTAAAAACCCCTCATATATATTAAGAAAAACTAAAAAACACTCATATTACCTAATAAAAACAATAACAAACCCTAGTAAACCCTAAAAATCCTTAAAAATCCCTAATAAAATCTACTCAATCCTAATAAACCCTAATAAAACCCTAAAGATACCTACTAAACCCTAATAAAACACTAAAAATACCTATCCAATCCTAATAAACCTTAACACATCATAATAAACCATAATAAACCACACTAAACCCTAATAAATGCAAATATACGATTAAAAACCCCTAAAACCCCAAATAAATGATAATAAAACCTAGAAAAGCTAAAAAATTCTAATAAACCCGAATAAACACTACTAAACAATAAAAAACCCTAACAAACCCATATAAACCCTAACAAAACCTGCCAAACCCTAACAAACACTAACAAACACTAATAAACCCTAATAAACCCTAACAAACCCTAACAACCCTAACAAACCCCAAAAAACAATAATAAACATAACAAACCCTAATAAACCCTATCAAGCCCTAACAAACCCCAAGAAGCACTAAGAAACCACAGTAAACACAAAAAAACCTGAAGAAAAACTAAAAAACCCCTAAGAAACCATAAGAAGCCCTAACAAAACCCTAAAAACCCTAACAAAACCCCAAGAAAACCTAACAAACACTACCACACCATTAGAAACCCAAACACACCCTTAGAAACCCTAAGAGACCCTTAGAAACCCTATCACACCCTTAGAAACCCCAACACACCCATATAAACCCTAAAACAACCTTAGAAACCCTTAGAAACCATATCATACCCTTAGAAACCCTAACCCTCCCATAAAAACCCTAACCCACCCTTAGAAACCCGAACACACCCTTAAAAACCCTAACACACCCTTAAAACCCCTATCAAACCTCTAAACACCCTAAATCACTCTAATAAGCACTAATAAATCCTAAAAACCACAACCAACCAATAATAAACCATAATAAACCCTAATAAACCTTAAAGCCCGCTACAAAACCCTAATAACAAGTAATAAATTGTAAGAATCCCTAAAAACCCTATTAGACCCCATAAAAAGCTACAAAATACCTAAAAACCCAAATATAAAACAAAAATGCTATTAAACCATTAAAAACTCTTATATTCACAAAAAACCCCTAAAAACGTGGTAAAACCAGAAAAAACCCGAAAAACCCTAAAAACCCAAAAAACCCAAAAAACCCAAAAAAACCCCTAAACACCCTAAAAAATACTAAAAACCCTAAAACCCCTAAAAACACGAAAAAAAACAAAAAAACCAAAAACACCCAAAATGAAACCTAAAAACACAAAAAAAACCTAAAAAAAACCTTAAAACGTCAAAAAATGTTCAAATTCCCAAATCCCCCTAAAAACGCTAAAAACCCCTAAAGCCTAAAAATGCCTAACAAAACCCTAACCAACCCTATAAAACCCTTAAAAAACTGAAAACCCCCTATTAAACCCTAATAACCTCAAAAGAAACCCTAATAAACTATAAAGAACCCTATAGAACCCTAAAAAACTCTAAACAAACACTAAAGCCACCAGCAACACTTCATAAACCCAAATAATTGCTAAAAATTTAAAAAAGGCTTCAAAACCCATAAAATGCTACAAAACCACAAAAAATGCTAAAATAACACTAAAAAACCATAAAAAATTCAAACACAACCATAAAACCGAAAAAATTCATAAAACCCCAAACAACTCAAACAAACTATAAAAAACCCTAAAAACCCTAACAAAACCGAACAAACCCTATAAACCACTAATAAACTTTAAGAACCACTAATAAACCCTAATAACACCCAAAACCCACTATTAAACCCTAAAAACCTAATAAACACTAATAAATCATAATAACCATTAATAAACCCTAACAAACTCTATTAGACCCTACTAAATGCTACAAAATCCCTAAAACCTCTAATATACAATAAAGAACACTATTAACCCATATTAAACCCTAATAATCACAAAGAACCCAAAAAACCCCACAAAACGCTACAAAAACCTCCAATAATAGCCTTCAAAACCCTACAACCCACTAATAAACCCTAAAAAACCATAATAACCCCAAAATAAATCGTAACAAACCCTAACAACCCCAAATAAATCGTAAAAAATCCTAACAACGCCAAATAAATCATAACAAACTGAAACAAACGATCCCAAAACCCTAATAAACCGTAATAAACCCTAACAAATGATTATAAACCCCAATAAAAAATAATAAACCCAAATACACTTTACTAAACCCTATTAAAAAAATATACCCTAATAAACCCCAATAAATCCTAAATAACCCTAAAAAAGGTTGATAAAACCTAGAAAAATCTATTAATGCATACAAAAGCCCAATAAAACCCTAATATACAATAAAAACACTAATACGCTGTAACAAATCCAAAAGAACACTAATAAACCCTAAAAAACAGTAATAAACCCTAAAAACCATATTAAACACTAAAGAACACTAAATAACCCTAAAGAATCCAAAAACTGATAAAACACATTATATAAACCCTAAAAACAGCTACAATACCCAAACAAACCCTAAAACACACTAAAAACCCTAACAACACCTATCAATCCCAAAAAAAACAAATAAACCCATAAAACCCCCCAAAAACCAATTAAAAAGCCATCAGAAACGATAAAAAACAATAAACGCCCATTAACAACCCATAAAAACCCTAAAGACAATACTAACCATAAACAACCATTAAAACAGAATAAAAGGCTTCAAATAGACACATAAACCCTAAAACGATACATAAACCCTAAAAAATGCAACAAAAACCCTAAAAACACATCATAAACCAAAAAACGCAACAGAAACCCAAAAAACGCTACATAAACCCAAAAAGCACTACATAAACCGTAGAACTGTAACATAAACCCTAAAAAACACAACATAAACCCTAAAAAATGCAACGGAAACATTAAAAAATGCTACATAAAACCCAAAAATAGAATATAAACCATAAAAACACTCCATGAACTCTATAAACGTTACATAAACCCTAAAAATGCAACATAAACGCTACATCACCCCTAAAAACGGTATATAAACCCAGAAAATGCATCCTAAACCCTAAAAAATGTTACATAAAACCTAAACCCTAAACATGCTACATAAACACTAAAAATGTTACATAAACCCTTAAAATGATACATAAAAACTGAAACTGCTAACTAAACCCTAAAATGCTACATAAACACTAAAAATGCTAAATAAACTCTTACAACACTATACAAACCATAAAAAATGCTACAAAAACCCAAAAGATGCTTTAAAACCCTCATTAATATTAAACCCTAATATACAATAATATAAAAAAATTAAACCCTAATAAACTCTAATAATCCCTAAAACGCCTTATAATCCCTAAAAACCCTAAGAAACTCTACTCAACCCTAATAAAACCCTAAAAATACCTAATAAAACCTAATAAATGAAAATAAGATCTAATAAACCCTAAAAACAAATTACGAAAACCTAAACAACCCTAACCAACCCTAATTCACACTAATAAACCCTAAAAACCACAAAAAAACCTTAAAAAGACCTAATCAACCATAAATAAAGCAAAATAAACCCTACTCAACCCGAACCAACCATAACACACCATAATAAACCATAATAAACCCTACAAAACCCTAATAAATAAAAAATGCTATTATACCATAAAAAATCCCAAGAAACCTGGATAAACTCTAATATAACCTAATAAACCCTAAAAATACTCACAAACAATAAAAAAACGATTGCAAATAATAAAAACATGCTACATAACCTAAAAAGACCTAAAAACACTAATATAAACTAATAAAGAAAAAGACGCTAATATACCTTAAATTCTCTAGAAACCCTAATAAACCATAATAATCACTAATATAACCTAAAAACCCTAAATATTCTCACAAAAAAAAACAAAATGCTCACAAACAATAAAAACAAAAAAACTAATAAACCCCTAACAAACCCTAATAAACCCTAAAATTCTATAATAAACCCTAATAAAAACTAATAAACCCTAATAAAACCATTATAATACTCTAAAAATACCTTCTCAGCGCTAATAAACCATGACACACCATAACAAAACCTAATAAAACCCAACTAAAACCCAATAAACAAAAAAATGCAAACAACCCAATAAAAAGCCCTAGAAACCATAATAAACCCTATTAAATTCAAATAAAAGCTAATAAACCACTAAAAATGCTCACAAACACTAAAAACATGCTAATAAAACCTAAAAAGTCATAACAACCCCTCATATATATTAACAAAAACTAAAAAACACTCAAATACCCTAATAAAAACACTAACAAACCCTAGTAAACCCTAAAACTCCGTAACAAACCCTAATAAACCATACTCAACCCTAATAAACACTAATAAAACCTTAAAGATACTCACTCAACCCTAATAAAACCTTAAAAATACCTACTAAACCATAATAAACCATAACACATCATTATAAACCATAATAAACCCCACTAAACCCCAAAAAATGAAAATATATCATTAAAAATCCCTAAAACCCCTAATAAATGCTAATAAAACATAACAAAGCTTAAAAGTTCTAATAAACCCAAATAAACACTACTAAACACTACATACCCTAATATACCCTCTTAAAAATTAATAAACCATAATGAACCATAATAAACGCTAATAAATCCTAAACATACCCAAATATACAATAATATACCCTAATAAACCCAAATCAATCCTAATAAAACACTAAAAATAACTAATAAACCCCAATAAACCTTGACACACCATAATAAACCCTAATAAAATCCTAATAACCCCCATCAAACCCTAAAAATGCTAATATACCATTAAAAACCCTAAAACCCTAACAAAACATAATAAATGTTAATAACACCTAAAATCCAAAAAAATGAGAGTAAACCCTAAAAATACCTCTAATACTTATAGTAGTAATAATGCATGTGCATGTGTAGATGCATGTGCACGGTTTAAATAATAAATCATAACGCACGTGCATGTGTATATGCCTGCACATTTGCATGTGAATGATAATAAATAATAAATTATAAATAATAACGCTGTGAATTTCATGTGTATGTGCTTGTGCATGTGAATGATAATAAATAATAAATAATTACGCACATACAAGTGCATGTGCTTGTTCATGTGCATGTGGATGTGCATGTGCATGGTAATTAACAATAAATAATATCCAAGTCCACATGAATGTTCATTTGCTTGTGAATGATAATAAATAATAAATAATAACACATGTGATAATAGATAACACACATGCATTGCGTGTGCACGTGCCTTAGAAATAATAATAATAACACATGTGATAATAGAATAATGCAAGTGCACTGCATTTTCATGTGCATGATATTAGATAATATATAATAACGAACGTGCATGTGCATTTACTAGTAATGATAATGATAATGACACATGCACATGCATGGTAATAAATAATAAATAACAACGCAGGTGCATGTGAATTTGTATTTGATGATACAAACAACAACAACAACAACAACAACAACAATAATAATAATAATAATAATAATAGAATAACACAAGTGCATTTCACATGCACGTGCATAGTAGAAAATAATAAATAAATAATAATAAATAAGAAAACACATGCATGTGCATGTGCATTTACATTGGACGATAATATTAATAATACTAATTGTAATAATAATAATAAAGCATGAACATGCAAGGTAATAAATAATAAATAACAATGCACATGCATGTGTATTTTTAAAAGATAATGATAATAATAATGATAATGATAATGATAATAATAATAATAAAAATGAAGATAATAATAATAATAATAATAATACCAGAATAATACAAGTGCATTGCATATGCACATACATGGTAATAAATAATAAATAATAACACACTTGCATCTACATTAGCATGTGATGATAGTAATAATAACAAGAGTAGTAGTGGTGGTGGTGGTGGTGGTGATAGTAGTAGTAGTACTAATGCATATGATAACAGGGTATTGCATGTTCATTACGTCTGCATGTTTATGGTAATAAATAATAACTCATGTGCATTGCATTTGCATGTGATGACGATGATAATGATAATATTAAAAATAATAATACTATTATTAATAATAACAAAGCATTTGATAATAGAATAATACACGTTCATTGAATGTGCATGTATGTGAATTTGGATGTGCATTTGCATGTGATGATAATAACAATAACAACAACAACAACCACAATAATAATAATAACAATAATAATAACAATGCATGTGATAATAAAATAGAGTCTATGCATTGCATGTGCATGTGCATGGTAATAAAAATATAATAATAACACGCGTGCATGTTCATGTGATTTTGCATGAAATGATAATAATAATAATAATAATAACATTAATAAAAAGTTATAGTTGTTTGAAAAAACATCAGAAAGGACAAAAGTGCTAGAAATGGTGTCTCGAAAAACCTAACAAATCACAGAGTCATTAAAAAAGGCATAAATTCTTCTTCAAGTGTCCATTTCTACTTTGTGAATAGTCAAACAAAATCTCATGGAACGAACTACGATAAAAAATGGTGTCAGAGGCCGAACGGACACACAGATCTGAAGTTTTGACCATTTTAAGAAAAAAAATTCATGGATCCAGAAACAGAAATAGAATTTTGGAGGCCTTCTGATAGGTTTTTTGGATGTTAGGTTCCCAAATTTGACTTGAACTTTGTTCAATATATCCTTCTGTGTAGATCTCTTCGTTTCCTTTGATTTTATATGTGGTAGAGCTCAAACGGACAACCGGAGTGAAAGTTATGGTCGTTTGAAGTGAGACTTTTTTGCAAGTGGTATAACTAATATATCTTCTGTTTCATGGATCTTCTCACAATTTCGATTAGACTTGGTCCTTACTCATCTCACAAGCTTCGAATTTACTAGTCACAGTGCTCAAATGGACACCCGAAGGAGAAGTTATGCCTATGTTAGTGAGTTGTGGGTTTCTTAGGTTTTTAAAGGCTAGAAAGGTTGGTCAATTTAAAATGACAATAACTTCTGCTACGTGTGTTCATTTTGGCTCTACCACAAATAAAATCTAATATTGTGAAAAGATACACAATCTAGAAACAACTGGAACCCTTTATGACATTCTTTAACCCCAATAACCCCATAATAATTCGTAACATAACCTAAAAAACACATATAAATCGTAACAAATCCTAACAACGCTAAATAAATCGTAACAAACTGAAACAAACCATAACAAACCCCTAATAAACAACAATAAACCCAAAAAAATAATAATAAACCCTAATAAATCGTAATAAATCCAAATACATGTTAATAAACCCTAATAAATAAAATAAACCCTAAGAAATAATAATAAATCCAAAATAACCCTAAAAATGTTGATAAACCCTAGAAAAAGCTATTAATGCCTACAAAAGCCCAATAAAACCTTAATATACAATAAAAACGCTAATAAACCGTAACAAAGCCAAAAGAACCCTAATAAACCATAAAGAATCCTAATAAACCCTAAAGAACCATAATAAACTCTAAAGAACACTAAAAATACCTAAAGAACCAAGCAAATACTAAAACACATTATAGAAACCCTAAAAACCACTACAATACCCAAACAAACCCTAAACCACAATAAAAACCCTAACAACCCCTATAAATCCCGAAAAAACAAATAAACCCTTAAAACCCTCCAAATAACAATTAAAACCCCATGAAATACCATAAAAACCATAAACACCCATTAACAACCCTTAAAACCCCAAAAAACGACTACAAACCATAAACAACCATTAAAACCCTAAAAAAGGCAAAAAATAGATACATAAACCCAAAATACGTTACATAAACCATAAAAATGAAACATAAACCCTAAAAACACAACATAAACCCAAAAACACAACATAAACCAAAAAAACACTACATAAACCCAAAAATCACGACATAAACCCTTGAACTGTAAAATAAACAACAAACAATGCAATATAAACATTAAAACATGCTACATAAAACCTAAAAACACTACATAAATCATAAAAACACTACATGAACCCTAAAAAACATTACATAAAATCTTAAAAATGCAACATAAATGCTACATCATCACTAAAAATGCTAAATAAACCTAGAAAACACTACATAAACCCTAAAAAATTCTACATAAAACCTAAACCCTTAAACACGTTACATAAACCCTAAAAACGTTACATAAACCCTAAAAATGCTACATAAAACCTAAAACTGCTAACTAAACCCTAAAAGTGCTACATAAACACTAAAAATGCA
This sequence comes from Viscum album, assembly GCA_963277665.1. Lineage (NCBI taxonomy): Eukaryota > Viridiplantae > Streptophyta > Magnoliopsida > Santalales > Viscaceae > Viscum > Viscum album. The sequence continues at coordinate 3,168,583 of CAUJRU010000031.1, read as the reverse complement.
ACATAAACTCAAACAACCCTACATAAACACCAATAAATTCTACAAAAACCCTAAAGATGCTTCAAAACCCTCAAAAATAATAAACCATAATATACCATAATATAGAAAAATAAACCCTAATAAACCCCTAATAAACTCTAATAATCCCTAAAACTCTTTATAATTTCTATCAACACTACGAGACTATACTAAACCCTAATAAAACCCCCAAAATATATAATAAACCCTAATAAACGGTAATAAAACCTAATAAACCCTAAAAACACGTTAAGAAAACCTAAACAACCCTAATAAACCCTAATAGACACTAATAAACACTAATAAACTGTAATAAACCCCAAACAAACCCTAAAAATCCCAAATAAACCATAAATAAATCCAAATAAACCCAACTCAACTTTATCAAACCTTAACACACCATAATGACCCCTATTAAAACCCTACAAAACCCTAATAATGAAAACAAACACTAGTATACCATAAAAAATCCCTAGAAACCCTGATAAACTCTTTTATGACCTAATAATCTCTAAAAATGCTCACAAACTATAAAAAAATGATCACAATCAATAAAAACATGTTATATTACCTAAAAACACCAAAAAACACTAATATAACCTAATAAAGACAAAAAACACTAATATACCTTAAAAATCACTAGAAACCATAATAAACCATAATAAACTCTAATATAACCTATGAAACCCTAAAAATGATTACAAACAAAAACAAAATGCTCACAAACAATAAAAACTCTATATTATCTAAAAAGACTTAACAAACACTAATATAACCTAATAAAACAAAAAAAACTAATAAACCCCTAACAAACCCTAATAAACCCTAAAAATCCCTAATAAACCTAATAAAAACTAATAAACCCTAATGAAACCATAATAAAATCCTAAAAATACCTTCTCAACCCTAATAAACCTTGACACACCATAATAATACCTAACAAAACCCAACTGAACCCCAATAAACAAAAAAAGGCACACAAACCATTAAAAATCGCTAGAAACCCTAATAAACCATAATAAATTCTAATAAAACCTAATAAACCATAAAAAATGCTCACAAACACTAAAAACATGCTAATAAAACCTAAAAAGTCATAACAACCCCTCATATATATTAAGAAAAACTAAAAAACACTCATATTACCTAATAAAAACACTAACAAACCCTAGTAAACCCTAAAAATCCTTAAAAATCCCTAATAAACTCTAATCAATCCTAATAAACCCTAATAAAACCCTAAAGATACCTACTGAACCCTAATAAAACACTAAAAATACCTACCCAATCCTAATAAACCTTAACACATCATAATAAACAATAATTAACCACACTAAACCCTAATAAACGCAAATATACCATTAAAAACCCCTAAAACCCCTAATAAATGATAATAAAACCTAGAAAAGCTAAAAAAGCGCTAATAAACCCGAATAAACACTACTAAACAATAAAAAACCCTAACAAACCCATATAAACCCTAACAAACTCTGCAAAACCCTAACAAACACTAACAAATACTAAGAAACCCTAATAAACCCAAACAAACCCTAACAACCCTAACAAACCCCAAAAACACTAATAAACATAACAAACCCTAATAAACCCTATCAAGCCCTAACAAACCCCAAGAAGCACTAAGAAACCACAATAAACACACACAAAAACCTGAAGAAACGCTAAAAGACCCCCTAAGAAACCATAAAAAGCCCTAACAAAACCCTAAAAACCCTAACAAAACCCCAAGAAAACATAACAAACACTACCACACCATTAGAAACCCAAACACACCCTTAGAAACCTTAAGAGACCCTTAGAAACCCTATCACACCCTTAGAAACCCCAACACACCCATATAAACCCTAACACAACCTTAGAAACCCTTAGAAACCATATCACACCCTTAGAAACCCTAACCCGCCAATAAAAACCCTATCCCACCCTTAGAAACCCTAACACACCCTTAAAAACCCTAACACACCCTTAAAACCCCTATCAAACCTCTAAACACCCTAAATCACTCTAATAAGCACTAATAAATCCTAAAAACCCCAACCAACCAATAATAAACCATAATAAACCCTAATAAACCTTAAAGCCCGCTACTAAACCCTAATAACAAGTAATAAATTTTAATAATCCCTAAAAACCCTATTATACCCCATAAAAAGCTACAAAATACCTAAAAACCCAAATATAAAACAAAAATGCTATTAAACCATTAAAAACTCTTATATTCACAAAAAACCCCTAGAAACCTGGTAAAACCAGAAAAAACCCTAAAAAAACCCAAAATACCCAAAATACCCAAAATACCCAAAAAACCCTAAAAAATACTAAAAACCCTAAAACCCCTAAAAACACGAAAAAAACAAGAAAACCAAAAACACCCAAAATGAAACCTAAAAACACAAAAAAACCTAAAAAAACCTAAAAACGTCAAAAAATGCTCAAATCTCCAAATCCCCCTAAAAACGCTAAAAACCCCTAAAGCCTAAAAATGCCTAACAAAACCATAACCGACCCTATAAAATCCTTAAAAACATTAAAAACCCCTAGTAAACCCTAATAACCTCAAAAGAAACCCTAATACACTATAAAGAACCCTATAGAACCCTACAAAACTCTAAACAAACACTAAAGCCGCCAACAACACTTCATAAACCCAAACAATTGCTAAAAATTTAAAAAAGGCTTCAAAACCCACAAAATGCTAGAAAACCACAAAAAATGCTAAAATAACTCTAAAAAACCATAAAAAATCCAAACACAACCATAAAACTGAAAAAACGCATAAAACCCAAAACAACTCAAACAAATATAAAAAACCCTAAAAACCCTAACAAAACCGAACAAACCCTATAAACCACTAATAAACTTTAAGAACCACTAATAAACCCTAATAACACCCAAAACCCACTATTAAACCCTAAAAAACCTAATAAACACTAATAAATCATAATAACCTTTAATAAACCCTAAAAACCCTATTAGACCCTAATAAATGCTACAAAATCCCTAAAACCTCTAATATACAATAAAGAACACTATTAACCCATATTAAACCCAAATAATCACACAAAAAAACCCAAAACCCCAACAAAATGCTACAAAACCTCCAATAATAGCCTTCAAAACCCTACAACCCACTAATAAACCCTAAAAACCATAATAACCCCAAAATAAATCGTAACAAACCCTAACAACCCCAAAAAAATCGTAACAAATCCTAAAAACTCCAAATAAATCATAAAAAACTAAAACAAACGATCACAAACCCTTAATAAACCGTAATAAACCCTAACAAATGATTATAAACCCTAATAAATTGTAATAAACCCAAATACACTTTACTAAACCCTAATAAAAAAATAAACCCTAATAAATCCTAAATAACCCTAAAAAAGGTTGATAAAACCTCGAAAATCTATTAATGCCTACAAAATCCCAATAAAACCCTAATATACAATAAAAACACTAATAAGCTATAACAAATCCAAAAGAACACTAATAAAACCTAAAAAATAGTAATAAACCCTAAAAACCATATTAAACACTAAAGAACACTAAATAACCCTAAAGAACCCAAAAACTAATAAAACACATTATATAAACCCTAAAAACAGCTACAATACCCAAACAAACCCTAAAATAAACTAAAAACCCTAACAACACCTATAAATCCCAAAAAAAACAAATAAACCCATCAAACCCCCAAAAACCCATTAAAAAGCCATCAGATATGATAAAAAACCATAAACACCCATTAACAACCCATAAAAACCATAAACAACCATTAAAACCCAATAAAAGGCTTCAAATAGACAAATAAACCCTACAAACGATACATAAACCCTAGAAAATGCAACAAAAACCCTAAAAACATATCATAAACCAAAAAACGCAACAGAAACCCAAAAAACGCTACATAAACCCTAAAAGCACTACATAAACCCTAGAACTGTAACATAAACCCTAAAAAACACAACATAAACCCGAAAAAATGTAATAGAAACATTAAAAAATGCTACATAAAACCCAAAAATAGAATATAAACCATAAAAACACTCCATGAACTCTATAAACGTTACATAAACTCTAAAAAATGCAACATAAACGCTACATCACCCCTAAAAATGGTACATAAACACAGAAAATGCAACCTAAACCCTAAAAAATGTTACATAAAACCTAAACCCTAAACATGCTACATAAACACTAAAAATGTTACATAAACCCTAAAAATGAAACAGAAAAACTGAAACTGCTAACTAAACCGTAAAATGCTACATGAACACTAAAAATGCTAAATAAACTCTTACAACACTATACAAACCATAAAAAATGCTACAAAAACCCTAAAGATGCTTTAAAACCCTCATTAATATTAAACCCTAATATACAATAATATAAAAAAATTAAACCCTAATAAACTCTAATAATCCCTAAAAACACTTTATAATCCCTAAAAACCCTAAGAAACTCTACTCAACCCTAATAAAACCCTAAAAATACCTAATAAACACTAATAAATGAAAATAAAATCTCACAGACCCTAAAAACACATTACGAAAACCTAAACAACCCTAACCAACCCAAATTCACACTAATAAACACTAACAAACCCTAATAACCCCAAAAAATCTTAAAAAGACCTAATAAACCATAAATAAAGCAAAATAAACCCTACTCAACCCGAACCAACCTTAACAAACCATAATAAACCCTAATAAAACCCTACAAAACCCTAATAAATAAAAAATGCTATTATACCATAAAAAATCCCAAGAAACCCAGATAAACTCTAATATAACCTAATAAACCCTAAAAATACTCAAAAATAATAAAAAAACAATTGCAAATAATAAAAACGTGCTACATAACCTAAAAAGACCTAAAAACACTAATATAAACTAATAAAGAAAAGGACGCTAATATACCTTAAATTCTCTAGAAACCCTAATAAACCATATTAATCACTAATATAACCTAAAAACCCTAAATATTCTCACAAAAAAAACAAAACGCTCACAAACAATAAAAACACAAATACTAATAAACCCCTAACAAACCCTAATAAACCCTAAAAATCTATAATAAACCCTAATAAAAACTAATAAACCCTAATAAAACCATAATAATACTCTAAAAATATCTTCTCAGCCCTAATAAACCATGACACACCATAACAAAACCTAATAAAACCCAACTAAACCCCAATAAACAAAAAAATGCAAACAAACCAACAAAAAGCCCTAGAAACCCTAATAAACCATAATAAATTCAAATAAAAGCTAATAAACCATTAAAAATGCTCACAAACACTAAAAACATGCTAATAAAACCTAAAAAGTCATAACAACCCCTCATATATATTACCAAAAACTAAAAAACACTCATATACCCTAATAAAAACACTAACAAACCATAGTAAACCCTAAAAATCCGTAACAAACCCTAATAAACCATACTCAACCCTAATAAACACTAATAAAACCTTAAAGATACTCACTCAACCCTAATAAAACCCTAGAAATACCTAATCAACCCTAATAAACCTTAACACACAATTATAAACCATAATAAACCCCACTAAACCCCAAAAAATGAAAATATATCATTAAAAATCCCTAAAACCCCTAATAAATGCTAATAAAACATAACAAAGCTTAAAAGTGATAATAAACCCAAATAAACACTACTAAACACTAAATACCCTAATATACCCTCTTAAAAATTAATAAACCATAATGAACCATAATAAACCCTAATAAATCCTAAACATACCCAAATATACCATAATATACCCTAATAAACCCAACTCAATCCTAATAAAACACTAAAAATAACTAATAAACCCCAATAAACCTTGACACACCATAATAAACCCTAATAAAATCCTAATAACCCCCATCAAACCCTAAAAATGCTAATATACCATTAAAAACCCTAAAACCCTAACAAAACATAATAAATGTTAATAACACCTAAAATCCAAAAAAATGAGGGTAAACCCTAAAAATACCTCTAATACTTATAGTAGTAATAATGCATGTGCATGTGCAGATGCATGTGCACAGTTTAAATAATAAATCATAACGCACGTGCATGTGTATATGCCTGTGCATTTGCATTGAATGATAATAAATAATAAATTATAAATAATAACGCATGTGAATTTCATGTGTATGTGCTTGTGCATGTGAATGATAATAAATAATAAATAATTACACACATACAAGTGCATGTGCATGTTCATGTGCATGTGGATGTGCATGTGCATGGAAATTAACAATAAATAATATCCAAGTCCACATGAATGTTCATTTTCTTGTGAATGATAATAAATAATAAATAATAACACATGTGATAATAGATAACACACTTGCATTGTGTGTGCACATGCCTTAGAAAAAATAATAATAACACATGTGATAATAGAATAACGCAAGTGCATTGCATTTTCATGTGCATGATATTAGATAATATATAATAACGAACGTGCATGTGCATTTACTAGTAATGATAATGATAATGACACATGCACATGCATGGTAATAAATAATAAATAACAACGCAGGTGCGTGTGCATTTATATTTGATGATACAAACAACAACAACAAGAATAATAATAATAATAATAATAATAGATTAACACAAGTGCATTTCACGTGCACGTGCATAGTAGAAAATAATAAATAAATAATAATAAATAAGAACACACATGCATGTGCATGTGCATTTACATTGGACGATAATATTAATAATACTAATTGTAATAATAATAATAATAAAGCATGCACATGCATGGTAAAAAATAATAAATAACAATGCACATGCATGTGTATTTTTAGGAGATAAGGATAATAATAATGATAATGATAATGATAATAATAATAATAATAATGGTGATAATAATAATAATAATAATAATAATAATAAAATAATAATACATGTGCATTGCATATGCACATACATGGTAATAAATAATAAATAATAACACACTTGCATCTACATTAGCATGTGATGATAGTAATAATAACAAGAGTAGTAGTGGTGGTGGTGGTGGTGGTGACAGTAGTAGTAGTACTAATGCATATGATAACAGAGTATTGCATGTGCATTACGTCTTCATGTGTATGGTAATAAATAATAACTCATGTGCATTACATTTGCATGTGATGATGATGATAATGATAATGATAATAATAATAATAATAATAATACTATTATTAATAATAACAACGCATGTGATAATAGAATAATGTGCATTCATTGAATGTGCATGTATGTGAATTTGGATGTGCATTTGCATCTGATGATAATAACAATAACAACAATAACAACCACAATAATAATAATAACAATAATAATAACAATGCATGTGATAATAAAATAGAGTCTATGCATTGCATGTGCATGTGCATGGTAATAAAAATATAATAATAACACACGTGCATGGTTATGTTCTTTTGCATGAAATGATAATAATAATAATAATAATAATAACATTAATAATAAGTTATAGTTGTTTGAAAAAACATCAGAAAGGACAAAAGTGCTAGAAATGGTGTCTCGAAAAACCTAACAAATCACAGAGTCATTAAAAAAGGCATAACTTCTTCTTCAAGTGTCAATTTCTACATTGTGAATAGTCAAACAAAATCTCATGGAACGAACTATGATAAAAAATGGTGTTGGAGGCCGAACAGACACACAGATCTGAAGTTTTGACCGTTTTAAGAAAAATTTGTCATGGATCCAGAAACAGAAATAGAATTTTGGAGGCCTTCTGATAGGTTTTTTGGATTTTAGGTTCCCAAAATTGACTTGAACTTTGTTCAAGATATCCTTCTGTGTAGATCTCTTCGTTTCCTTCGATTTTATATGTGGTAGAGCTCAAACGGACAACCGGGGTGAATGTTATGACTGTTTGAAGTGGGACTTTTTTGCAAGTGGTATAACTAATATATCTTCTGTTTCATGGATCTTCTCACAATTTCGACTAGACTTGGTCCTTACTCATCTCACAGGCTTCGATTTTACTAGTCACTGTTCTCAAATGGACACCCGAAGGAGAAGTTATTCTTATTTTAGTGAGTTGTGGGTTTCTTAGGTTTTTAGGGGCTAGAAAAGTTGGTCAATTTAAAATGACAATAACTTCTGCTACGTGTGTTCATTTTGGCTCTACCACAAATAAAATCTAAGATTGTGAAAAGATACACAATCTGGAAACAACTGGAACCCTTTATGACATTCTTTAACCCGAAAAAAGACCCAAAATCCCTTTAGATGGTCAGAAGATTGGCTTCTGGTGTCCGTTTTGCAATAACTTCTTCTATGAGTGTTTGTTTTTCCTCTACCACATATCAAATCATAGCTTGAGACTAGACATACTCTCTTATAACCACTAAAGCACCTTCTCACACCCTTGAAGTCCCAAAAAGGAAATTAAACCCTCCAAAAGACCATTACTTCTACTTTGGGAGTCCGTTTTAACTCTACCACATATCAAATCGAAGCTTTCGATTAGATCTACACATCTCTGACCAATAGAACCACCTGATCACATTCTTAAAGACCCAAAAGGTCCTTAAGTCCTCCAAATAACCATAACTTCTACTCTGGGTGTTTGTTTCACCTCTACCATATATCAAATTGAATCTTGCGACTAGCTCTACACATCTGTGACAACCATGAACAACTAAATAACCCTAAAACCCATGAATATCCCCATAAACACTAAAAACCATTAAAAACCATGCAAAACCCTAACAAACACTATCAAACCCTAACAAACCCATACAAACACAAAAAAAAACCCTAACAAACCCCAAAAAACCCTAAAAACATAACAATCCCTAAAATACCCTAACAAACAATAACAAGCCCTAACAAACCCCAAGAATAACTAAGAAACCCCAATAAACATAAAAAACTAGAAGAAATCCTAAAACCCCCTACGAAACCATATAAACCATAACATAACCCTAAAAACCTGAAAACCCTAAAAAAACCGTAAGCAAACCTAAGAAACACTAACACACCCTTAGAAATCCAAACACACCCTTAGAAACTCTAACACATCTTTATAAACCCTAGCACACCCTTAAAAACCCCAACGCACCCATAGAAACCCTAACACAACCTTAAAAACCCTTAGAAACCATAGAACACCCTTAGAAACCATAACTCACCCATAAACACCCTAACCCACCCTTAGAAACAATAACACACCCTTAGAAACCCGAATAAACCCTTAAACACCCTAAATCACTCTAATAAGCACTAATAAATCCTAACAAACCCTACCAACTAACAATAAACCATAATAAACCCTAATAAACCCTAAATCCCACTAATAAACCCTAAAAAACACTAATAAATCGTAATAAATCCTAAATCCCTATTAGGCCCCAATAAAATCTAAAAAATACCTAAAAACTGAAATATACAAAAAAAATGCTATTAAACCATTCAAAATGCTAATATTCACAAAAAACCCTAACAAAACTGGCAAATCCTGACAAAACCATAAAAAAAACCTAAAAACCCAAAAAAACCCTAAAACCCCTAAAAACCCTAAAAACCCTAAAAACACTAAAAATCCTAAAAACTCCTAAAAACCCTAAAACCCCTAAAACATTAAAAAACTGGAAAAAAAACCCGAAAAAAACCTAAAACCCCCTAAAAAACCAAAAAAAAACTCAAAAAACTCTAAAAAACCTAAAAGGCCTAAAAAGGCCTAACAATCCCCTAACCAACCCTATGAAGCCCATAAAAACCCTAAAGAAACCCCTAGAAAACCCTATAAACCTAAAAAAGAAACCCTAAAGAACCCTAAAAATCCCTAAAACCCTAAAGAACCACTAAAGCCACTAAAAACGCTACATAAACCCTATCAATTGCTACAAAAACCCAAAAAATTCTTCAAAACCCACAAAACACAAAAAAATCCCAAAAAAGCTAAAATAACCCTAACAATGCATAAAAAATCCATACACACCCATAAAACACCAAAAAATGCATAAAACCCCAAAAAAACTCAAACAAACCCTAAAAACTGAAACAAAACCTAATAAACCCTAACAACCACTAATAACCCCTATGATCCACTAATAAACCCTTATAACTCATAAGACCCACTATTAAACCCAAAAAACCGAAATAAACACTAATAAATTGTAATAACCTGTAACAAACTCTAACAAACTCCATGATACCCTAATAAATGCTAAAAAAGCCCTAAACCCCTAATATACAATAAAAAAACTATTAAACCCTAATAAACCCAACGAATCACTAAAAACCCTAACAAACCCGACAAAATGCTACAAAAATCTCCAAATAATAGCCAACAAAACCCTACAACCCACTGATAAACACTAAAAAAGCCTAATAACCCTAAAATAAATCGTAACAAACCCTAAAAACCCCAAATAAATCATAACAAATCCTAAAAACACCAAATAAATCGTAACAAACTGAAGCAAACCCTAACAAACCCCTAATAAACCCCAATTAACCCTGAAAAATCTTAATAAACCCTTATAAATCGTAATAAACCCAAATACATGTTACTAAACCCTATGAAATAAAATAAACCCAATAAACCCTAATAAATCCTAAAAAACCCTAAAAAAGGTTGATAAACCCTAGAAAAAGCTATTAATGCCCAAAAAATCCCAATAAATCCCTAATATATAATAAATAATGCTAATAATCTAAAACAAATCCAAAAGAACACTAATAAACCCTAAAGAACCCAAATAACCCCTAAAGACCATATTAAACTCTAAAGAACACTAAAAACTATAAAAAACCCAAAAAAATCTAAAAGACATTATATAAACCCTACAAACCACTACTATACCCAAAAAACCCTAAAATAAACTAAAACCCTAACAACCCCTATCAATCCCAAAAAAACAAATAAACCCATAAAACCCCCCCCCCCAAAAATCAAAAGGCCATCAGATACCCTAAAAACCAGAAACACCTGTTAACAACCCTTAAAAACCCTAAAAACACTACACACCATAAACAACCATTAAAACCCTAAAAAGGCTTCAAATAGATAGATAAACCCTAAAAATGTTATATAAACCCTAAAAAATGCAAAAAACCCCAAAAAATGCAACATAAACCAAAAAACGCAACATAAACCCAAAAAATGGTACATAAACCCTAAAAGCACTACATAAACCATAGAACCGTAACATAAACCCTAAAAACACAACATAAACCATAAAAAATGCAACATAAACATTAAAAAATGCAACATAAAACATAAAAACAAAATATGAACCCTAAAAACTACATGAACCTTAAAAATGTTACATAAACCCTAAAAAATGCAACATAAAGCTACATCACCCCTAAAAACGCTACATAAACCCAGAAAACTCAAAATAAACCCTAAAAACGCTACATAAAACCTAAACCTGATACACACTACATAAACCCTTAAAATGTTACATAAACCCTAAAAATGATAAATAATACCTAAAACTGCTAACTAAACCCTAAAAATGCTATATAAACACTAAAAATGCTACATAAACTCTAACAATGCTACACAAACCCTAAAAAATGCTACAAAAACCCCAAACAAGCTTCAAAACCCTAAAAAAATTAAACCCTAATATACCATAATATAAAAAACTAAACCCTAATAAACCCCTAATAAACCCCTAAAGAAACACTAATTCCACTAACAACACTACATAAACCCTAAAAATTTCTACAAAAAACCGAAAAATGCTTCAAAACCCACAAAACACAACAAAACCAAAAAAAAAAGCTAAAATAACCCTAACAAAGCTTATAAAAAAAAATCCAAACACACCCATAAAACCCAAAAAACACATAAAACCCCAAACAACTCAAACAAACCGTAAAAAACCTCAAAAACCCTAACAAAACCTAACAAACCTTATCAAACACTAATAACCCTTAAGAACCAATAATAAACCCTAATAACACATAAAACCCACTATTAGACCCTAAAACCCTAATAAACACAAATAAATCATAATAACCTGTAATAAACCCTAACAAACCTGATTAGACACTAATAAATGCTACAAAATCCCTAAAACCCCTAATATACAATAAAAGAACCATTAAACCATAATAAAACCTAATAATCACTAAAAACCCTAACAAACCTGACAAAATGCAACAAAAACCTCCAAATAATAGCATACAAAACCCTACCACCCACTAATAAACCCTAAAAAACCCTAATAACCCCAATATAAATCGTAAAAAACCTAAAAAACCCCAAATAAATCATAACAAATCCTAACAATTCCAAATAAATCGCAACAAACTGAAACAAACCATAAAAAACCCCTAATAAACCCTAACAATGGATAATAAACCCCAATAAATCGTTATAAACCCAAATACACGTTACTAAACCCTAATAAATCCTAAATAACCCTAAAAAGGATTATAAACCATATAAAAATATATTAATGCCTACAAAATCCCAATAAAACCCTAATATACATTAAACAATTCTGATAAACTGTAACAATTCCTAAATAACACTAATAAAACCTAAAGAACCCTATTAAATCCTAAAGAACCATATTTGTCACGACCCATCCTCGGGGCCCATGTTGTGACTACCCCAAGCCCACCATCCATAGGCCAGGGGCTGGTGACTAGTACCAGAGGCGTAAATCCCAATAAAAAGGGAAGGAATTTCTTTTATATAAGTAAACATACACGACAGAGTACGCAAGTGAAGCAAGCACTAAGTTAAAATGAGTACAAAAGTAAGTGATGAAAATTAAATGGGCCAGTATACAAACTCAACATAAAGTATAGTACGACTGAGAAAGAAAGTACAACAGCAGTAAAATAAAGCGAGAACCACTCAGTCTTTCTCCTGATATCCCTCCTGAAGGGTGGGTACAAATGGTCTCCTCAGCTCCTCGGGTCCGGTCATCCGCTCCATGTACGTCCCATCTAGTAGTCCACCTCCAGGTACCGTCCAGCTCCACAAGGATGCACCTCAATCAGTGTTGTCTGTCGTCTGCATCCAACACAACGTTGTGTGGACATAGCCCATGTAGGGGTGAGTACACGATACTCAGTAGGGACCTCAAGACCCCTGAAGGTATCCCAGATTCCACGATGGATAAACCAAAAAGGAAAGATACAAACACAAAATGTCATACAACTCTACTTAGGTATATTCCCATACATATACCAAAGTCATCAATATCAGTTCGGCTCCAACTTCCGAGCCCAAGCACAATCCAGTCCACATAGGAAAGAAGTCAATCATACCAATAATAGTGATTGAAAGATAAGACTCATCTCAAATAAGTATACTAATCATGAAGTGGGGTGGTGATGATTAGATGTAGCCTCTGAATCATCTCCTTTGCCGAACCCATGTAGGATCCAAGTATAGAAGTCATCGATGCTGAACCCACGTAGGATCCAAGTATAGTAACCATCGCTGTCGAACCCATGTAGGATCCATGTACAGTCGTCATCGCTACCGAACCCATGGAGGATCCAAGTACATTCATCCTCACTACTAAACACATATAGGATCCTAGTACAGACGTCATCGTTGTCGAACCCACGGAGGATCCCAGCAATGTAGTCATCGTAGTCACAACCAGCTCAAGGGTTCCCACACACAACGTACTCGATTCCGGGAGGGTCCACTCCTCGAGTAAAGGCGGTCGATACATCAACTGTCATGAAGTCCAAAGTTGATGTATCCCGAAGTTATGACTCCTTAAAAGGGACTCAACGTGACAGACAGCACGTCAAATGGATGCACGGTCTGAGAGATATTGGCCTTTTCGTTCCAGGGGCATGTGGGAAATATGCTCGTTCCAAACCCGGTCGTTTACCAATGTTTCCCAAAACATGCTTAGAGTATCGCAAAAGGACCGACTCATTGTAAGGGTCCTTGTACCATAGACGGCATGTCGATCGGACGCGCGGTCATTATGTAATTAAAGTTTAAGTGAAAAAGGGTCCGGTCCGTTATGCCCAATGGGCAGACAGGTCGGGTCGACTCAGTTTTGGCGAGTCCGACCCGGCAAGGGGTCAGACCGGCCCGGTGAGCCGCGCGGTCTTGCCCGAGGGGCGTGGCCTAGCCCGAAGTGGTGTGGCCTAGACCGAAGTGGCACAGCCCGGCCCGGCGAGGCGCATCCCCGCTGGCTCGGCCAGCCGACCGAGCGGTCCGAGGGGGCGCGGCCTGCCGGCTGTTCGAACCGACAGGGCCTTATGGCACCGCCCTCCCAAACTAGCCAGCTAGGCTAGCCGGCCTTCTGGCACAAGCGGCCCGCACGGGCGGGCCACGGGTCCTCCAGCGCGGCACCCTCCTGGCGCCGCGGCTTTGCTCCGCCCGGCCGACCGACGGGCCGACCCGTCCTTCCACCATAGCGGCCCGCAATGCCGGCCACGGTTCCTGCTGCAAAGTCGGTGCGATGACGTCGGCTTCATCCATCGCGTCCTGCGCTGGCCACGGCTCCATGTCCCTAGCCCGGCATGATGGCATTGTGCTTCCTCCACCGCGGTGCGCTTGGCCGCAGCTTTTCATTGTGTGTGCGACGGCGGCCCTTGTACCGCCAGTCACTTCCACATTCCGCCTTCAATCGTCGATTCCATATAATAAAACCAGATCAAACAGAGGGTCGTCTAGCCGTGTTCGTTTGGCCCGCGCCCTCCGCGTTAAGCGTTATCAATAGGCTGAGACAATCAAGGTTATAAAACGATGAACCGAGGCACAAATTTAATCCATTAAAATTGAACATAACCCCTACCTCGATAATTGACGTCGCACGTTGGGCGTCGCGGAAGATAGCGTCTCGAGGAAAGGATTCGTAGGAAACATCGGAGTGCGTATAAGGGGGAAGCGGTGACTCCTCACTTGTCCCGGAGAAGATAATGGTTGGCACGTCGTTGTTCTTCATGTAATCGGAGTTCTTCATCGATGAAGTCACCGTACTTTGTCGAAGAAGAATACTATTCTCTCATGAGCTCTCTCTCCCTTAACACAAAGAAAGCCCTCCCAAAATAAAATAATAAGATACCCTCATTATTTTATTAACACAAACCATTTAAAATTCAAACATTCAAACACTTAATTAATTAAATTAAGAGGTTCCATTCATTAATTTAGGTATGTCGGCAAGAGTTAAAGAAAGGGAGAGGGAGAGGAAATGTCCTCATAAATTAAAGGGGTTGTCATGAATTAATGGAGTGAGGGAGGTGGAGAGTTTGGCAAATAAAGGGGTATTTCCAATTTAATGAAGGGGGTTTAAGGAGTTTAGGGGAAAATAAAAGGTTGGGGATCCTGTGGGCCCCACCTCTCAAACATCCACACTTGGGTAGTTAGGTGGTTGTGGGTCCCACCCTTAACTCCCCTTTGTAGGATATAACCACCTCAGACATATATAATATTGTACACACCAATTTTATTTATTTTAATCTAATTCCCCAATTATTAACTTTCGACCCGCATAAAACGCAATTGTGGTGAAGGTCCCCTTAAGAGAATACTGGCATTGAGAATTCATCAGTGTCCTCGATTTTCAATTCTGAGCACCGGTTCAAATTATAGAAAAACCCGCTCGTTCGTTTACTGAACGTACCCAAGAAAAACATCGGAAATTGTTTCCGGGAACACTGGGCCTCAGAATCAAGTGCTGTCAGAAGCCAGAGACTTGTAAAATTACAAAGTATCTAAGAAAAAAAATTCCTTGAAATTTCCATGTTTTTACATTACTCCCATCTCAGGGCTTTACGTCCCCGTAAAGCCACAACATAAACTAGGGAAACAAATGAGGGTATTGAGCACGCATCTGAGCCTCCCACTCCCATGTGCTCTCCTGGAGGATCCCGTGCTACCAAAAAATGCGCACTAGAGGAATCGACCATCCACGTAGGACCCGCTCTTGTCGATCCTCGATCTCCACCGGGACCTTCACAAATGTCTCCCATCATCGATGTCTAACTCCCCATGATCAATGATGTGGGTCGGGTCGTGCATGTATCTCCTCAGCTAAGATACGTGGAAGACGTCGTGCACTCGGTGTAACTGAGGTGGATGGGCCAGGTGGTAAGCCACCTCTCCTACCCCGCTGAGGACCTGGAATGGTTTAATGAAGCATGGAGATAACTTTCCGCCCCAGCCAAATCTCCGTAATCCACATCGTGGTGAGACCCATAAGAAAACGTGGTTTCCATCCTCAAACTCTAGTGGTCTCCATCTCCTATCAGAATAGAAGTTTTGTCTGCTCTATGAAATCCTCTTCTACTCTTGGATGATCTGCACCTTCTTTGTCGTAGCCTGAACCTTCTCTGGTCCTACAAGTGCTGACTCCCCAGGGTCAGTCCAGCACATAGGTGATCTGCAAGGTCGGTTGTAAAATGCATCGTATGGTGCCATCCCGATAGTGGAGTGTTAGCTGTTGTTGTACGAAAACTCCACCAAGGGAATGTGATCCTCCCAGCTATGACCAAATTCAAGGACACATGCATGGAACATGTCCTCGAGTGTCTAAATGGTCCTCTCCGTTTGGACATCCATCTGAGGAAGAAAGGTGGTGCTCAGGCGTAGTTGAATCACAAATTCCTCCTGAAACCTCTTCCAAAGTCGGGAATTAAATAGAGCATCTTGATCAGAGACGATAGATGATGGCCCACCATGAAACCATACAATCTCCTAAATGTACAGGTGTCCCAAACTCTCTATTGTTCCCTTCTCACTTATCAGAAGGAAGTGGGCTGACAAAGTGAGTCTGTAGACGATCACCCAGATGGAGTTGTGTCCTATGGAAGTATGTGGGCGCCCTGTCATAAAATCCAAGGATATTCCATCCCACATAGACTCTGAAACCTCCAAGAGTTGTACCAAACCTGCTAGTACCTGGTGCTCTGCCTTCACTTGCTGGAAATTGAGGCATCATTAAAATGAACTCTGCTACAACATTCTTCATACCCGGCCACCAATGTTGTCTTATGATGTCCTAGTACATCTTCTCCACTCCAGGATGTACCACTAGAGGGGAATTGAGAATCTCCCTCATAACTTCCTCTTGCAGTGCAACATGTACCATGGTACGTCCCCTGAAGAGGATGACATTCTCTCCCCTTTAAAAAATCCATCAGGCGCCTGCCCTATGGAAATCGGAGCACGTCATGTCTCACAGTAAACATCCCCACACTGTGCCTCTCTGACCCACTCAAGTAGTGGAGGAGTGACTGTGGGGGACTATAGAAAGGCTGCCCCATCTCTATCCACGAAGGATATCTACAAAGAGGCTAACTACTCTGTCGCCTCTCCAAGTAGTTGAATGCCCGATCTCCTGCTGAGAGCATCAGCTACTACGTTCCCCTTCCCAGAAGTATAGACTATCTCAAATTCATTGTCTTGTAGGAACTCGAGCCATCACCACTATCTCAGGTTTATGTCCTTCTACGAGAAAATTTACCTGAAACTCTAGTGGTCATAGTAGACTATAAAGCGATCGCCCATCAGATAGTGCGACCACATCTTCAGGGTGAAGCCCACTACTACTAACTCCAGGTCATTGGTAGTGTAGTTTTTCTCGTGCTTCCTCAACTTTCATGAACCATAGGCGATCACTACCCACTCCTGTATCAGGACACACCCAAGTCCGGTCCCTGATGCGTCGTAGTAAACCACGTACCCAATGTCCTCCTCCGGTAGCCTCAAGATGGGCGCACTGGTCAATCTCTGCCTCAGCTCATGGAAGCTCTGCTGGCATCTATCTGACCACACGAAGGGTTTCCCCTTCTTCGTCAAATCTGAAACTGGCAATACAACTCTGGAGAAGTCTGGTACAAATCTCTGGTAGTACCCAGCCAGGCCTAGGAAACTCCACACCTCTGGCACGCTCTTGGGTGGCTCCCAAGAAAGTACTGCCTCGATCTTCGCAAGATCCACTACAAATCCCGCCTCCGAGATGATGTTCCCCAATAAGAGAACCTCTCGAATCTAGAACTGACACTTTGAGAGCTTACTTTAAAGCTGGTTCTCTCGGAGTGTGTCCAATACAACCCATAAGTGGTAGGCATGCTCCTCCTCAGTAGTCGAGTAAATCAGTATGTCATCGATGAAGACTATGACAAAACGATCGAGGTAAGGGTGGAAGATCTTGTTCATGAGACTCATGAACACTGCTGGTGTGTTGGTTAAACTAAAGGGAATAACCAAGAACTTGTAGTGGCCATACAGACACCTGAAGTCCGTCTTCTCCACATCCTCGTCTCGAACTCTGAGCTGATGATAGCCTGACCTGAGGTCTATCTTCGAGAACCATTGTGCTCCCTTGAGCTGATCAAAGAGGTATTATATCCTTAGGAGTGGATACTTGTTCTTCACGATCACCTGATTCAGGCGATGGTAGTCGACACATAGTCATAAGCTCCCAACCGCCTTCTTGGCGAACAAAATCGGAGAAGCCCAGGGTGAAACACTAGGTCGGATGAATCCCTTTTCCTGTAAGTCCTCTAGCTTCACCCACATCTCACAAAGCATGGAAGGAGCCATCCGATATGCTAGAGTAGATATCGGTCTTGTCCCGGGGTACAGGTCTATGTAGAAGTCTACCTCTCTGCGATGAGGTAGTCCTGGAACGTCGTCAGGGAAAACATCCGCATACTGATCCACCACAACAGGAAAACTCGGACTCCACACATCAACAGCTCAGAGGATGAGACTAGCCAACTGATGTGTGATCAGCTGCCCTCTCCTCTGTGTAAGCCAATCCTACACTGCAAAGACTCCCTTCTTGCCGGTGAAGTTGAACCTGGTCCCATCCGTGTGGACACACCACACTTTGCACCTAATATAGTTGATCTAGGAATGGACTGTAGATAACCAATCCATACCCAAGATGACGTTATAAGGCCTTGATTCCGCTACAAGAAGATCCCAGCCAATTCTCTCGCCTCCTAGAGTAATCTCACACTACCGGCACCAGTGTGTAATCTTCGAGTCTGCTCCCGTAGGAGCCTCTAGCCGTTAGGATCGAGCCAACGGCTCAGTCGGAATCTCCGAGCTCTGAACAAGGGTAGAGGAAATAAAATAATGACTCGCTCCTGTGTCTATAAGAACTGCAGCAAGGGTGTAGTAGACACAGATAGTACCTCGAATATTTTCAGGTGTGTCGTGGTCGTAGGCCTCGACTGCATGGAGCTGAGCCTACCCCTGTGTGCCAGTTCCCTATGGTCGGGGTGGTCCTCCTGGTGGTGGTGGTGGTAGAGCCTCAAAGCATCGTCCACTACCTACTACTCGGACAGATCCTCTGCCTTGTCCGCCTGCTCCCTGCGTACCGTGATGGTCAAACCTCTGCCTCTTCCTAGGAGGTCCCTCTACTATCTACTGCTCCTCTACATGGCGGGTTGGGCAGTCATGAGCCATGTGGCCCTACCTTCCACATGCATAGCACTGCCTGCCCCTTGTATGGCTGGCTATGCTCTGTATTTCCCGCACATCTGAACCAGTATCTTGAGGTCACCCACTTGATGGTCTATTCTGCTTGGACCTCTGCGACATCTGTTTAATGCCAGCTATAAAAGACTCTGCTACGTGTCACCCTGCGGTGGATCTCGCTGCTGGTGTAGGCTCAGCAAGAAATCTCTCTACAAGAAGGGCTCTCTCCAATACACCTGCCTACGTCAGAATGTTGAGGGAGATCATCAATGCCCTGATCTCATGCCTCAGTCCCCAGTCAAAGGTCTGGGCCCGGAAGAATGCGTCTTGTTCCATGTCCGTGGAGTAGGGCGAGAAGTCGGTAAATCTCGCCGAGTACTGGGCTACTGTCATGCTGGCCTATCACAGCTGTAGTAACTCCTTGATGCACTCCACACAGAGGGTGGCTGGAACAAACTTCAAGAGGAAGAGGCTCTCAATGTTTGTCCAAAGTAGATATCCCTCGTCGTGCACCTGGAGCATCATGCTCCACCCTCTACCTGCTTCTGCGTGCAGGAGACTTGCAGCAAGGATCACCATAAGGTCTGCTTGTGTCCCTACCAAACTGAAGACTTTAACGATAGCCTCCATCCATTAATCAGCTGCATTAGGGTCCGTCTCTCCACAGAACCTGAGCGGCCTCTGTCACTGAAACTCGCGCAACGCACTCAGGCGTCTTGCACTCTCTGCTGCTGAAGCTTGTGGAATCGGTGGCTCTGTAGGTAATGGTACCACTGGTGCCTCTGCTGTAATGGGGCCATGCATCGAGGCCTTGTCGTTTAGTGGGATACCATATTGTATGTAGCTCAGAACCCTAGATGGATACCTACATTGGTCCATCCTGAAAAGAAATAGGTGCGCCATGGTAAAACAGTATACTTGGTGAGCTGACATAAAGTAAACACAAAGAAAACTTTTGAAACACACATGCAGTCAATGTTTTCATGCACTGAGTCGGAAATCAGAAGTTAGGGTCATGGTGTATGGATACGTCGGCCACCGCACCAACACTAGACTCCCTAGACTGATAACCACACTCAATACTCTTAACACTATCACTTCACATAGAATAAATTATCAGGGTCCTGATTTATGTTGTTGAACCGACTCCTCTGATACCGATTGGTCATGACCCATCCTCGGGGCCCATGTCCTGACCACCCCAAGCCCGCCTTCCATAGGCCAGGGGCTGGTGACTAGCACCAAAGGCGTGAATCCTAATAAAAAAGGAAGGAATTTCCTTTATGTAAGTAAACATAAAAAACAGAGTACGCAAGTGATGCAATCACTATGTAATCTGAGTACAAAAGTAAGTGCTGAAAAGTAAATGGCCCAGTATACAAACCCAACTGAAATTACAATACGACTGAGAAAGAAAGTACAACAGTAGTAAAGTAAAGTGACAACCACTGAGTCGTTCTCCGGATATCCCACCTGAAGGGTTGGTACAGACGATCTCCTCAGCTCCTCGGGTCCGGTCGTCTGCTCCGTGTACATCCTGTCTAGTGGTCCCCCTCTGGGTACCGTCTAGCTCCACAAGCCTCCACCTCGATCAGTGATGTCCATCGTCTACATCCAACACAACGTAGTGAGGGCATATCCCTTTCAGGGGTGAGTACACGATACTCAGTAGGGGCCCCAAGACCCCCGATGGTCTCCCATATTCCATGAAGGATAAACCACAAAGGAAATATACAAACACAAAGTATCATAAAAATATACTTAGGTATATGCCCATACATATACCTAAGTCATCAATCTCAGTTCGACTCCATCTTCCGAGCCCAAGCACAATCCAGTGCACACAGGAAAGAAGTCAATCATTCCAATGTAAATGATTGAAATACAAGACTCAGCTCACACAGGTAGACTACTCACGAGGTGGGGTGGTGATGATTATATGTAGCCTCTGAATCATCTCCTCTGCCGAACCCACGTAGAATCCAAGTACAGAAGTCGTCGCTGCCGAACCCACGTAGCATCCATGTAGAGTAACCATCGCTGTCGAACCCACGTAGGATCCAAGTACAGTCGTCATCACTGTCGAACCCACGGGGGATCCAGGGACAGTCTTCCTCGCTGCCGAACCCACGTATGATCCAATTACAGTCATCATCGTTGTCGAACCCACGGAGGATCCCCGCACAGTAGTCTTCGCAGTCGCAGCCAGCTCAAGGGTTCCCGCGCATAGCGTACTCGATTCCAGGAGGGTACGCTCCTCGAGTAAAGGGTTTTAATACATAGACTACCACAAATTCCAAAGTTTAATTATCCCGATGTTATGACTCGTTAAAAGGAACTCAACGTGACAGACGGCGCGTCAATCGGATGCCCGGTCTGAGAGATATTGGATTTTTCTTTTCGGGGGCCTGGTTGGAAATATGCTCGTTCGAAATCTGGCCATATACCAAAGTTTCCCAAAACACACTTAGAGTATTGAAAAATGACTATCTCATCATAAGGGTCCTTATTCCACAGACGACGAGTCGATCGGATGCACGGTCTTTACGTAATTGACGTTTAAGTGAAAAAGGGCCCGGTTCGTTAAGCCCAACGGGCTGACGGTTCGGGTCGACTCGGTTTTGGCAGGTCCGACCAAGAAAGGGGTCAGACTGGCCTGGTGAGTTGCGTGGTCTGGCCAGAGGGGCGCGACCTGGCCCAAAGTGGTGCGACCCGGGCCGATGTGGTGCGGCACGGCCCGAAGTTGCGCGGCCCGGCCCGGCAGGGTGCGGCCCGACCCAGCCCAGCGCGGACCGGCTGGGCGCCCCCTGGCTGGCTCGGCCAGCTGGCCGAGCGGTCTGAGGGGGCGCGGTGCCCCGTCTATTCGAACAGACATCCCTTTATGGCACCGCCCTCCCAAACTGTACGGCTATGCCGGTTGGCCTTCTGGCGCAAGCGGCCCGCACAGGCGGGCCGCGGGTCATCCAGCACGACACCCTCCTGGCACAGTGGCTTTGCTCTGCTCGGCCGACCGACGGGCCGACCGGTCCTTCCGCCAAAGCGGCCTGCAATGCGGGCCGCGGTTCCCACTGCACAGCCGGTATGACGGTGTCGGCTTCTTCCGCCACGGCCTGCGCTGGCCGCGGCTCCGCGTCCTCGGCACAGCACGACGGCGTCGTGCATCCTCCACCGCGGCCCGCTTGGCCATGGCTTTTCTTTGCGTGTGCGATGGAGGCCCTTGCGCCGCCGGTCTCTTCCGCGATCTGCCTCCGATCGTCGATTCCATGTGATTAAACAAGATCAAACGGAGGGTCGTCAGGTCATGTTCATTCGGCCCGGACCCTCCGCGTTAGGCGATTGCAACAGGCCGAGACAATCAATGTTATACAATGACGAACCGAAGCAAAAATTTAATCCATTAAAATTGAACATAACCCCTACCTCGATAATTGACATCACACGTCGGGCATCTCGAAAGATGGCGTCGTGAGGAAAGAATTCATAGGTGACGTCGGAGTGCGTCCGAGGAAGAAGCGGCGTATCGTCACTTGTTGCGGAGAAGAGAATGGTTGGGGCGTCTCCGTTCTTCGTGGAACCGGCATTCTTCATCGAAGAAGTGATCGTTCTTCGTTGGATAAGAAAACTATTCTCTCAAGAGCTCTCTCTCACATAACATAACGAAATCCCTCCCAAAATAAAATAATAAGCTACCCTCATTATTTTATTAACACAAACCATTTAAAATTAAAACATTCAAACACTTAATTAATTAAATGAAGAGGTTCCATTAATTAATTAACATATGTTGTCATGAGTTAAAGAAAGGGAGAGGGAGAGGAAATGTCCTCATAAATTAAAGGGGTTGTCATGAATTAATGGACTGAGGGAGGTGGAGAGTTTGGCAATTAAAGGGGTGTTTCCAATTTAATGAAGGGGGTTTAAGGAGTTTAGGGGAAAATGAAAGGTTGAGGCTCGTGTGGGCCCCAACTCTCAGACATCCACACTTGGGTAGTTAGGTGGTTGTGGGTCCCACCCTTAACTCCCCTTTGTAGGATATAACTACCTCAGACATAAATAAAATTGTACACACCAATTTTATTTATTTTAATCTAATTCCCCAATTATTAACTTTCGACCCGCAAAAAAACACAACTGCGGTGAAGGTCCCCTTAAGCAAATATTGGTGGTGCGAATTCATCGGTGTCCTTGGTTTTCAATTCCGAGCATCGATTCAAATGTTATAAAAACTTGCTGATTCTTTTACTGAATGTACCCGAGCTAAACATCTGAAATTGATTCCGGGCACAACGGGGCTCGAATTCAAGTGTCGTTAGAAGCCACAGACTCATAAAATTCCGAAGTATTAATGAAAAAAAATTCCTTGATATTTCTAGGTCTTTACAGTATTAAACTCTAATGAACACTAAATAACCCTAATGAACCCAAAAAAAACATTAAAACACATTATATAAAGCCTAAAACCCGCTATAATAACCACACAAACTCAAAACACACTACAAAAAACCTAACGACCCCTATCAATCCCAAAAAAACAAATAAAAACATAAACCGCCCCAAAAAACCATTAAGAAGCCATTAGATACATTAAAAAACCATAAAAACCCATTAACAACCCTTAAAAACCCTAAAAAATCTACAAACCATAAACCACCATTAAAACCATAAAAAGATTCAAATAGATACATAAACCCGAAAAATGATACATTACCCCTTAAAAATGCAACAAAAACCCCAAATACGCAACATAAACCAAAAGACACAACATAAACCCAAAAAACGCTACATAAACCCCAGAACTGTAACATAAGCCCTAAAAACACAACATAAACCCTAAAAAACCCAACATAAACATTAAAAACGCTACATAAAACCCAAAAACACAATATAAACCCAAAAAGCACTACATGAACCATAAAAATGTTACATAAATCCTAAAAACGCAACAAAAATTCTACATCACCCCTAAAACCACTACATAAACCCATAAAACGCAACATAAACCCTAAAAAATGCTACATAAAACCTAAACACTAAACACACAATATAAACCCTAAAAATGTTACATAATCCCTAAAAATTATACATAAAATGTAAAAATACTAACTACACCCTAAAAACAATACAAAAACTCTAAAAATGCAACATAAACTCTAACAACTCTACACAAACCCTAAAAAATTCCACAAAAACCTTAAAGAGGCTTTAAAACCCTAAAAAATATTAAACCCTAATATACCATAATATAAAAAATTAAACCCAAATAAATCTCGGATAAAAGTTAATTATCCTTAAAAACTCCTTATAGTCCCTAAAAATCCTAAGAAACTCTATTCAACCCTAATAAAACCCCAAAAATTCATAATAAACCCTAATAAATGATAATAAAACCTAATAAACCCAAAAAACATGTTATGAAAACCAAAACAACCCTAACCAACCCTAATAGACACTAATAAACACTAATAAACCATAATATACCCCAAAAAACCCTAAAAGCCCTAATAAACAATAAATAATGCCAAATAAACCCTACTCAAACCTAAAAAACCTTAACACACTATAATAACCCCTAATAAAACCCGACAAAACCCTAATAAAGAAAAAAATTATAGTATACCTTAAAAAATCCATAGAAACCTTGATAAACTCTAATATAAACTAATAAAACCTAAAAATTCTCAAAAACCATAAAACATGATCAGAAAAAATAAAAATGCACTATATTACCTAAAAAGACCTAAAAACACAAATGTAACCTAATAAAGACAAAAATGCTAATATACCTTAAAAACCCTAGAAACCCAAATAAACCATAATAAAATCTAATATAACCTAAGAAACCCAAAAAATGCTCACAAACAAAAACAAAACACAAAAAAAAAACATGCTATATTATCTAAAAATACCTAAAAACACTAATATAGCCTAATAAAATAATAAAAACTAATAAACCCCTAACAAACCCTAATAAACCCAAAAAATCATTAATAAACCCTAATTAAAACTAATAAACCCAAATAAAACCATAATAAAACCCTAAAAATACCTTCTCAACCCTAATAAACCTTGACACACCATAACAAAACCTAATAAAACCCAACCAAACCCCAATAAACAAAAAACGCAAACAATCCATTAAAAAGCCCTAGAAACCCTAACAAACCATAATAAATTCAAATAAAAGCTAATAAAAAATTAAAAATGCTCACGAACACTAAAAAATGATAATAAATCCTAAAAATTCATAACCACCCCTCATATATATTAACAAAAACTAAAAAAACAGTCATATACCCTAATAAAAAAACAAACAGACCCTAGTTACCCTAAAAATACCTAAAAACCCCTAATAAGCCATACTCCACCCTAATAAACCCTAATATAACCACGAAGATACCAACTCAACCCTAATAAAACCCTAAAATTACCTACTCAACCCTAATAAACCTTAACACACCATAATAAACCATAATAAACCGCACTAAACCCTATAAAATGCAATTATAACATTAAAAATCCCTTAAACCCCTAATAAATGCTAATAAAACATAACAAAGATTAAAAGTGCTAATAAACACAAATAAACAATACTAAACCCTAAAAAACCCTAATATACCCTTTTGAAAATTAATAAACTATAATGAACCATAATAAACCCTAATAAATCCTAAACATACCCTAATATACCCTAATATAGCATAATATACCCTAATAAATGCAAATCAATCATAATAAACCCTAAAAATACCTAATAAACCCTAATAAACCTTAACACACCATAATAAACCCTAATAAAATCCTAATAACCCCCAAAAAACCCTAAAAATGCTAATATACTATTAAAAACCCCTAAAACCCTAACAAACCATACTAAATGTCAATGACACCTAAAAATCCTAAAAAATGATAGTAAACCCTAAAAATACCGCTAATAATAGTAGTAGTAATAACACATGTGCATGTGCATATGCATAAGCATTGTTTAAATAATAAATCATAACACATGTGCATGTGCATATGCATATGCTTGCGCATCTGCATGTGAATGATAATAAATAATAAGTTATAAATAATAATGCATATTAATTGCATGTGTATGTGCATCTGCATGTGAATGATAATAAATAATAAATAACTACGCACATACAAGTGCATGTTCCTGTTCATGTGAATGTGCATGGTAATAAACAATAAATAATAACGAAGTCCACATGAATGTGCATTTTCATGTGAATGATAATAAATAATAAATAATAACACATGTGATAATAGCATAACACATGTGAATTGCGTGTGCACATGAATTAGAATAAATAATAATAACACATGGATAATAGAATAACGCATGTGCATTGCATTTTCATGTCCATTTACATGTAATGATAATGATAATGACACATACACGTGCAAGGTAATAAATAATAAATAACAACGCACGTTCATGTGCATTTTTATTTGACTATACAAACAACAACAACAACAACAACAACAATAATAATATAATAATGCAAGTGCATTTATTATGCACGTTCATAGTAGTAAATAAGAAATATATAATAATAAATAAGAACTCACATGTATGTGCATGTGCATTTACATTTGATGATAATTTTAATAATACTAATTGTAATAATGGTAATAATAATAATAATAACGCATGCACGTGCATGATAATAAATAATAAATAACAATGCACATGCATGTGCATTTTCATGTGCTAATATTAATAATAATGATGATAATAATAATAATAATAACAACAACAATTGTGATAATAATATTAATAATAATAATAATAAAAGAATAATACAAGTGCATTTCATATGCATGTACACGGTAAGAAATAATAAATAATGACGCATGTGCATCTATATTTTCATGTGATGATAGTAATAATAACAGCAGTAGTAATAATAGTAGTAGTAATGGTGATAATAGTAGTAGTACTGATGCATATGATAATATAATATTTCATGTGTATTATGTGTGCATGTGTATGGTAATAAATAATAACTCTCGTGCATTGCATTTGCATGTGATGATGATGATGATAATAATAATAATATTATTAATATTAATAATATTAATAATAAAAACTCATGTTATAATAGAATAACACACTTTCATTGAATGTGCGTGTATGTGCATTTGGATGTGCATTTTCATGTGATGATAACAACAACAACAACAACAACAACAACAACCACAATATTAATTATAACAATACGTGTGATAATAAAATAACGTCTGTGCATTGCATGTGCACGTGCATGGTAATAAAAATATAAAAAAACCATGTGCATGTGCATGTGCATTTTCATGAGATGATGATAATATTAAAAATAATAATTGTAATAATACGTTATAGTTGTTTGAAAAAAACAGCAGACAAGAAAAAAGAGCTAGAAATGGTGTCTCGAAATACCTAACAAATCACAGAGTCATTAAAAAGGCATAACTTCTTCTTTAGGTGTCCATTTCTACTCCGTGAATAGTCAAACTAAATATCATGGAATGAACTTCGATAAAAACAGGCACTAGAGGCTAAACAGAAACCCAGATCAGAAGTTATGACCGTTTTAAGAAAAATTCAACAGGGATCCGGACATGGAAATGGATTTTTGGAGGCCATCTAATGGGTTTTCTGTATTTCAGGGTCACAAACATGACATTAAATTTCTTAAATTTGTCATTATACGTAGATCTCTTCACTGCCTTCGATTTGATATGTGGTAGAGCTCAAAGAGAGAACCTGATTGAATGTTATGGTCATTTGATGTTGGACTTTTTTTGGAGTGGTATAACTAATATATCTTTTGTTTCTTTGATCTACTCACAGTTTATATTATACTTGGTCCTCACACATCTCACGAGCTTCGATTTAACTATTCACAATGCTCAAACAGACACTTGAAGGAGAATTTAGGCCTATTTTAGTGAGTTGCGAGTTTCTTAGGTTTGTAGGCGTTAGGAGGGTTTCTCAATTTAAAACGAAAATAACTTCTGCTACATGTGTTAATTTTGGATCTACCACTAATCAAATTGAATATTGTAAAATGATACACACTCTGGTAACCACTGGAACACTTTCTGACATTCTTCAACCCCCAAAAACACCCAAAATCCCTTTTGATGGTCAAACGATTGGCTTCTGGTGTCCATTTTGCAATAACTTCTTCTATATGTGTCTATTTTGCCCCTACCACATATCAAATAGAAGCTTTAGACTAGAACTACACTCCTATAACCACTGAGGCACCTTCTCACATCCTTGAAGGCCCAAAAAGGTACCAAAACCCTCCAAATAACTATAACTTCTACTCCGGGAGTCCGTTTTGCCTCTACCATTTATCAAATATAATCATTCAACAAGATCTACACATCTAGGACCAATAGGAACACCTTATCACGTTCTTAGAAAACCAAAAGGTCCTTAAGTCCTCCAAATGAGCATAAATTCTGCTCTGGGTGTCCGTTTCACCACTACCACATATCAAATTGAATCTTACGACAAGGTCTACACATCTGTGACAACCATGAATAGATAAATAACCCTAACAAACCATGAAGAACCCCATAAATACTAAAAACCATTAAAAACAATGAAAAAACCTAACAAACACTAACAAACACTAAAAAACCCTAACAAACCCGAACAAACCCCAAAAATCCCAAAAAACATATCAAAACCTAAAAAACCCTAAAAACCCTAACAAGCCCTAACAAACCCCAAGAAGCACTATGAAACCCCAATAAACACAAAAAACCCGAAGAAACACTAAAAACCCCCTAGGAAACCATAAGAAATCCTAACATAACCCTAAAAACCCTAAAAATCCTAACAAAACCCTATGCTAACGTAAGAAACAATAACACACCCTTAGAAACCCTAACACACCCTTAGAAAGTCTAGAACACCCATAGAAATCCCAATGGACCCATAAAACCCTAACACAATCTTAGAAACCCTTAGACACCAAAGCAAACCCTTAGAAACCCTAACTCGCCCATAAAAACCCTAACCCGCCCTTAGAAACCCTAACACACCCTTAGAAAACCTAAGAAACCCTCAGACACCCTAAATCACTCTAATAAAAACTAATAAATCCTAATAAACCCTACCAACCATGAATAAACCATAATAAATCCTAATAAACCCTAAATCCCACTACTAAACACTATTGAACACTAATAAATCCTAATAAATCCTAAAAACCCTATTAGACCTCAATTAAAGCTACAAAATACCCAAAAATCCAAATATACAACAAAAATGCTATTAAACCATTCAAAATGCTAATATTCACAAAAAATCCCTAACAAACCCGGCAAAACCTGACAAAACCCTAAAAACCCTAAAACCCCTAAAAACCCTAAAAAGCGTAAAAAATCCTAAAAATCCCTAAATCCCCTAAAAACCTAAAAAAACTGAAAAACCTAAGAAAAACCTAAAAAATCCTAATAAAACCTCAAAAAAACCTCAAAAACCCTAAAAAACCTAAAAACCACTAAAACGCTAAAAAACCCAAAAAAAGTTGAAAATGCCAAACAAACCCACAATCAACCCTATGAAATAATTAAAACCCCTAAAAACACCCTAGAAAACACTAAAAACATCAAAAGAAACCCTAATACACCCTAATACAGCGCTACATATACCCTATCAAAAGCTACAAAAACCCAAAAAATGCTGCACAACTCACAAAACGCAACAAAACCCCAAAAAACTCTAAAATAACCCTAAAAAGCATAAAAAACACAAACCACCCACAAAACCCAAAAAATGCATAAAACCCCCACACAACTCAAACAAACCGTAACAAACTCTAAAATCCCTAATAAAAACCTAACATAGCCTAACAACCACTAATAAACCCTAAGAACCACTAATAAACCATAATAACCCATAAAACCCACTATTAAACCATAATAATCACTAATAAATCGTAATAACCTGTAATAAACCCTAACACACTCTATTAGACCCTAATAAATGCTATAAAAGACCTTAAACACCTAATATACAATAAAAACACTATTAATCCATAATAAACCCTAGCAATCTCAAAAAACCCTCACATACCCGACAAAACAAACAAAAAATCTCCAAATAATAGCCTACAAAACCCTACAACCCACTAATAAACCATAAAAACCCTAATAACCCAAAAATAAATTGTAACGAACCCTAACAACCCCATATAAATCATAACAAATCCTAAAAATGTAGAATAAATAGTAAAAAACTGAAACAAACCATAACAAACCCCCAATAAACCCCAATAAACCCTAACAAATCATAATAAACCCTAATAAATCAAAATAAACCCAAATACACATTACTAAACCCTAATAAATAAAATAAACCCTAACAAATCCTAAATAACCTTAAAATGGTTGATTAATCCTAGAAAAACCTATTAATGCCTACAAAATCCCAATAAAACCCTAATATACAATAAATACGCTAATAAACTGTACCA
Organism: Viscum album; assembly: GCA_963277665.1. Lineage (NCBI taxonomy): Eukaryota > Viridiplantae > Streptophyta > Magnoliopsida > Santalales > Viscaceae > Viscum > Viscum album. The sequence continues at coordinate 3,137,638 of CAUJRU010000031.1, read as the reverse complement.
AATCCTAAATAACCCTAATAGACCATAAAGAACTCAAATAAACCCAAAAGAACAATATTAAACTCTAAAGAACACTAAAAACTCCTAAAGAACCCAAAAAATGCTAAAACACATTACATAATCCCTTAAAACTGCTACAATACCCAAACAACCCCTGAAACACACTAAAAAACCCTAACAACCCCTATCAATCCCAAAAAAACAAATTAACCCATAACCCCCCCCCAAACCATTAAAAAGCCATCAAATGCCACAAACACCCATTAACGACCCTTAAAACCCCTAAAAACACTACAAACCCTAAACAACCATTAAAACCCTAAAAAAGGCTTCAAATAGATACATAAACCCAAAAAACATTACATAAACCCTAAAAAATGTAACAAAAACCCCAAAAATGCAACATAAACAAAAAAACACAACATAAACCCAAAAAACGCTATATAAACCTTAAAAGCACTACATAAACCCTAGAACTGTAACATGAACCCCAAAAAACACAACATAATCACAAAAAAATAAAACATAAACATTAAAAAATGCTACATAAAACCTAAAAACACAATATAAACCCTAAAAAAACTTCATGAACCCTAAAACGTTACATAAACCCTAAAAAATGCAACATAAATGCTACATCACCCATAAAAATGCTACATAAACCTACAAAAGGCAACATAAACCCTAAAAAATGCTACATAAAACCTAAACCCTAAACACGATACATAAACCCTAAAAACATTACATAAACCCTAAAAATGATACATAAGTCCTAAAACTACAAACTGAATCCTAAAATGCTACCTAAACACTAAAAATGCTACATAAACTCTAACAACGCTACATAAACCCAAAAAAATGCTACAAAACTCTAAAGACTCTTCAAATACCTCAAAAAATTTAAACCCTAATATACCATAATATAAAAAATTAAACCCTAATAAACCACTAATAAACCCCTAAAGAACAACTAAATCCACTAACAATGCTACATAAACCCTAAAAATTTCTACAAAAAACCAAAAAAATGTTTCAAACCCCACAAAATCAACAAAACCCCAAAAAATGGAAAATTACCCTAATAAAGCTTACAAAATCCAAACAGACCAATAAAACCAAAACAAAAACGCATAAAACCCCAAACAACTCAAACAAACCTTAACAAGCCCATAAAACCCTAAAAAACCTAAAAAACCCTAACAACCACTAATAACCCCTAAAAACCACTAAAAACCCTAAAACCCCATATATCCAACTATTAAACCCTAAACACCCTAAAAACACTAATAAATAGTAATAACAAGTAATAAACCCAAAAAAACTCTATTAGACCCTAATAAACACTACAAAACCCCTAAAACCCCTAATATACAATAACAAACACTATTAAACCATAATAAACTCTATTAATCACTAAAAACAATAACAAACCAGACAAAACGCTACAAAAACCTCCAAATAATACCCTAAAAAACCCTACAACCCACTAATAAACCCTAAAAAACCCTAATAACCCCAAAATAAATCATAACAAACCCTAAAAACACCAAATAAATCTTACAAAATCCTAACAACGCCAAATAAATCGTAACAAACTGAAACAAATCATAACAAACCCATAATAAGTATAAATAAACCCTAACAAAGCATAATAAACCCTAATAAATCGTAATAAACCCAATTACATGTTACTAAACCCTAAAAAAATAAAATAAACCCTAATAAACCATAATAAATCCTAAATAACCCTAAAAAGGTTGATAAACCCTAGAAAAAGCTATTAATGCCTACAAAATCCCAATAAAACTCTAATATACAATAAAAAGGCTAATAAACTGTAACAAATCCTAAAAACACTAATAAACCCTAAAGATCCATATTAAACTCTAAAGAACACTAAAAACTATAAATAACCCAAACAAAAAGCTAAAGCCCATTATATAAAGCCTAAAAACTGCTACAATACCCCAACAAACCCTGAAACACACTAGAAAACCCTAACAACCCCCATCAATACCAAAAAAATAATAAACCCATAAAACCCCCCAAAATACCATTAAAAAGCCATCAGTTACCATAAAAAATTATAAACACCGTTACAACCCTTAAAATCCCTAAGAACACTACAAACAATAAACAACCATTGAAATTCTAAAAAAGGCTTCAAATAGATATATAAACCCTAAAAACATTACATAAACTCTAAAAAATACAACAAAAACCCTAAAAACGCATCATAAACCTAAAAACCAACATGAACCCAAAAAATGCTACATAAACCCTAAAATCACTACATAATCCGTATAATTGATACATAAACCCTAAAAAACACAACATAAACCCTAAAAACGCAATATAAAAATTAAAAAACGCTACATAAAACCTAAAAACAAAATATAAACCCTAAAAACACTCTATGAACCCTAAAAACGTTACATAAACCCTAAAAAATGCAATATAAACGCTACATCACCCCTAAAAATGCTACATAAACCTAGAAAACACAACATAAACCCTAAAAAATGCTACATAAAACCTAAACCCTAAACGCACTACATAAACCCTAAAAATGTTACATAAACACTGAAAATGATACATAAAATCTAAAACTGCTAACTAAACCATTAAAATTATACAAAAACACTAAAAATGCTACATAAACTCTAACAACACTAAACAAACCCTAAAAAATGCTACAAAAACCCTAAAGATGCTTTAAAACCCTAAAACATATTAAACACTAATATACCATAATATAAAAAATTAAACCCTAATAAACCCCTAATAAACTCTAATAATCCCAAAAAACGCCTTATAATCCCTAAAATACTAAGAAAGTCTCCTCAACCCAAATAAAAACCCAAAATTACCTAATAAACCTTAATAAATGATAATAAAACTTAATAAACACTAAAAACACGTTAAGAAAACCAAAACAACCCTAACCAACCCTAATAAACACTAATAAACACTAATAAACACTAATAAACCCCAAAAACCCTAAAAAGCCCTAATAAACCATAAATAAATCCAAATAAATCCTACTCGACCATAACAAACCTTAACACACCATAATAACCCTAAATAAAACCCTACAAAACCCTAATAAAGAATAAAATGCTAGTATACCCTAAAAAATCCCTAGAAACCCTGATAAAATCTAATAAACCCTAAAAATTCTCACAAACAATAAAAAAATGGTCACAAACAATAAACACGTGATATATTAACTAAAATGACCTATAAACACTAATATAACCTAATAAAGACTAAAAATGCCAATATACCATAAAAATCCATAGAAACCATAATAAACTCTATTATAACCAAAGAAACCCTAAAACGCTCACAAACAAAAACAAAACACTCACAAACAATAAAAACACGCTATATTATCTAAAAGGTTCTAGAAAACACTAATATACCATAATAAAACAAAAAAACTCATAAACCCCTATCAAACCCTAATAAACCCTAAAAATCTGTTATAAACCCTAATAAAAACGAATAAACACTAATAAAACCCTAATAAAAAACTAAAAATAAATTCTCAACCCTAATAAAACTTGACACACCATAAAAAACCTTATAAAACCCAACTAAACCCCATTAAACAAAAAAATGCAAACAAACAATTAAAAAACCCTAGAAACCCTGATAAACCATAATAAATTCAAATAAAAACTAATAAACCATTAAAAATGCTCACAAACACTAGAAACACACTAATAAAATCTAAAAAGTCATAAAAATCCCTCATATATATTAACAAAAACTAAAATACACTCATATACCCTAATAAAAACACTAACAAAGCCTAGTAACCCCTAAATATCCCTAACAAACCCTAATAAACCGTACTCAACCCTAATAAACCGTACTCAACCCTAATAAACCCTCATAAAACCTTAAAGATACCAACTCAACCCAAATAAACCCTTAAAAAACCTAATCAACCCTAGTAAACCTTAACACACCATAATAAACCATAATAAACACCACTAAACCCTGAAAAATGAAAATATACCATTAAAAATCCCTAAAACCCCTAATGAATGCTAATAAAACCTAACAAAGCTTAAAATTGCTAATAAACCCGAATAATCACTACTAAACACTAAAAAACCCTAATATACCCTCATAAAAATTAATAAACCATAATGAACCATAATAAACCTTAATAAATCCTAAACATACCCAAATATTCCATATTATACCATAATATAACCTAATAAACCCAACTCAATCCTAATAAAACCCTAAAAATAAGTAATAATCCCTAATAAACTTTGACACACCATAATAAACCCTAAAAAAATCCTAATAACCCCCACCAAACCCTAAAAAATGCTAATATACCATCAAAAACCCTAAAACCCTATCAAACCATAATAAATGTTAATAACGCCTAAATATTCTGAAAATGCTAGAAAACCCTAAAAATACCTCTGATAATAATAATAGTAATAACACACGTGCAAGTGCATATGCATGTGCATGGTTTAAATAATAAATCATAATGCACGTGCATGTGCATATGCATGCGCATTTTCATGTGAATGATAATAAATAATAAATTATAACTAATAACGCATGTGAATTGCATGTGTATGGGCATGTGCATGTGAACGATAATAAATAACAACGCACATCCAAGTGCATGTGACGGTGGATGTGCATGTGCATGTGCATGTGCATGTGCATGTGTATGTGCATTTTCATGGTAATAAACATTAAATAATAACAAAGTCCATGTGAATGTGCATTTGCATGTGAATGATAATAAATAATAAATAATAACACATGTGATAATAGAATAACTCAAGTACATTGGGTGTGCACGTGCATGAGAATAAATAATATTAACACATGTGATAATAGAATAACGCAAGGGCATTGCATTTTCATGTGCATGGTAATAACTAATATATAATAACACATGTCTATGTACGTTTACATGTAATGATAATGATAATGATGCATGAACGTGCATGGTAATAAATAATAAATAACAATTCATGTGCATGTGCAATTGTATTTGATGATACAAACAACAACAATAATAATAATAATAGAATAATGTAAGTGCATTGCATGTGCACCTGCATAGTAGTAAATAATAAATAAATAATATTAAATAAGAATGCACATGCATGTGAATGTGCCTTTACATTTGATCATAATATTAATAATATTAATTGTAATAATAATAATAACGCATGCACGTGCATGGTAATAAATAATAAATAACAACGCACATGCATGTGGATTTGATAATAATAATGATAATGATAATGATAATGATAATAATAATAATAATAATAATAATAAATAATAATAATAATAATAAACTGTAATAATAATAATAATAAAATAATAATACAAGTGCATTGCATATGCACGTGCATGGTAATAAATAATAAATAATAACGCACGTGCATCTACATTTTCATGTGAGGATAATAATAATAGTAGTAGTTATAGTAGTAGTGATAATAGTAGTAGTACCAATGCATGTGATAATAGAATATTGCATGTGCATTACATGTGAACGTGCATGGTAATAAATAATAACATGGGTGCATTGCATTTTCAAGTGATGATGATGACAATGACAATGATAATGATAATAATAATAATTAAAATAACAACAACAATGCATGTGATAATAGAATAACGCATGTGCATTGAATGTGTCTGTTTATGTATTTTCATGTTCATTTTCATGTGATGATAACAAAAATAACAACAACAACAACAAAAATAACCACCACAATAATAATAACAATAATAAGAATAAAAACGTATGTGATAATAAAATAACATGTGTGCATTGCATGTGCACGTGCATGGTAATAAGAAATAAATAATAATGCATGTGCATGTGCATGTGCATGTGCATGTGCATGTGCATGAGATGATGATAATAATAATAATAACAGTAATATTAATAATAACAACAACAACTCATGTGATAATAGAATAACGCACGTGCATTGCATGTGCAGTGCATGATAATAAATAATAACTCATAGCGCACATGATGATAATAATAACGATAATAGTAATATTAATTATAATTGCGCATGTGATAATAGAATATCACACATGTATTGAATGTGCATTTGTATGGTAATATATAACAATACACGTGCATTTGCATTCTCATTTGATGATAATAACAATAAAAACAATAATAGTAATAATTACAATAACAATAAAAATGCATGTGATAATAGAATAATAGAGGTGCATTGTGTGTGTGCGTGTATGGTAATAAATAATAACGGATGTTCATGTGCATTTCCATGTGATAATAATAATAATAATAGTAGTAGTAGTAGTAGTAAAAATAATAATAATAATAACAACAACAACATATGCACGTGCACGAAAATAAATAATATATAATAAATAATAACGCATGTGCAACTGCATTTGCATGTGACGATAATAATAATAATAATAATAATAATAATAATAATAATGATGATGATGATAATTATAATAATGATAATGATAATAATGATAATGATTATATTGATAACAATAACATCTGTTATAATAGCATAACACACGTCCTAAAAAACCCTAACAATACCTAACAAACCCTAACAACCACTAATATCTCCTAAGAACCACTAATAAACCCAAATAACACCTGAAACCCACTATTAAACCCTAAAACCCTAATAAACACTAATAAATCATAATAACCTATTATAAACCCATTAAAACCCCTATTTGACTATAATAAATGCTACAAATGCCCTAAAAACCCTAATATAAAATAAAAATAGTATTGAACCATAATAAATCCTAATAATCACTAAAAACCCTAACTAACCCGACAAAACCCTACAAACCCCGCCAAATAATAGCCTATAAAACCCTGCAAAATAAACCCTAACAAAACCCTAATACCCCATAATAAATCATAACAAACCCGTACAACCCCAAATAAATCATAACAAATCCTAACAATGCCAAATAAATCGCAACAAAGTGAAACAAACCATAACAAACCCCTAATAAACCGCAACAAACCCTAACAAATCATAATAATGCCTAATAAATCGTAATAAACCCAAATACACTTTAATAAACCCTAATAAATAAAATAAACCCTAAGAAACCCTAATAAATCCTCAATAACCCTAAAATGGTTTATAAACTCTAGAAAAAGCTATTAATGCCTACAAAAGCCCAATAAAACCCTAATATAAAATAAAAATACTAATAAACCGTAAAAAATCCTAAAGAACACTAATAAACTCTAAAGAACCCTAATAAACCCTAAAGAATCATAATAAACTCTTAAGAAAACTAAAAACACTAAAGAACCCAAAAAACACTAAAACACATTACATAAACCCTAAATACCGCTAAAATACACAAATAAACCCTAAAACACACGAAAAACCCCTAACAGTCCCTATCAATCCCGAAAAAACAAATAAACCCTTTAAACCCCCAAAAAACCATTAAAAACCCATAAAATACCATAAAAACCATAAACACCTGTTAACAACCTTTAAAACCGCTAAAAACCTCTACAAACCATAAACAACCATTAAAACCCAAAAAAGGCAACAAATAGGCACATAAACCCCAAAACGTTACATAAACCCTAAAAATGCAACATAAGCCCTAAAAAACAACATAAACCCAAAAAAATGCAACATAAACCCAAAAAACGCTACATAAACCCAAAAAGCACTACATAAACCCTAGAAGGGTAACATAAACCCGAAACAACACAACATAAACATTAAAAACACTACATAAAACCTAAAAACACAACATAAACACTAAAAACACTACATGAACCCAAAAACCGTTACATAAACCCTACAAAATGCAACATAAACACTACATCACCCCCTAAAAACTCTACATAAACCCAGAAAATGCAACATAAACCCTAAAGAATGCAACATAAAATCTAAATCCCAAACACGCTATATAGACTCTAAAATCATCACATAAACCCTAAAAAATGCTACATAAAACCTAAAACAGCTAACTAAACCATAAAAGTGCTACATAAACACTAAAAATGCTATATAAACTCAAAAAACACTACACAAACACTAAAAAATGCTACAAAAAACCCTAAAGATGCTTTAAAACCCCCCAAAAATATTAAACCCTACTATACCATAATATAAAACATTAAACCCTACTAAACCCCTAATAAAATATAATAATGCCTAAAAATGCCTTATAATCCCTAAAACTCCTAATAGACTCTACTCAACCCTAATAAAACCCCAAAAATACCTAATAAACCCTAATAAATGATAATAAAACCTAATAAACCCTAAAAACAAGTTAAGAAAATCTAAACAACCCTAACCATCCCAAATAGACACTAATAAAGTATAATAAAACATAATAAACCCCAAAAAACCATAAAAATCCATAATAAACCATAAATAAATCCAAATAAACACTACTCAACCCTAATAAACCTTTACACACCATAAGGACCCCTAATAAAAACCTACAAGACCCTATTAATGAAAAATATGTTAGTATACCTTAAAAAATCCATAGAAACCCTAATAAACTCTAATATAACCTAATAAACCCTAAAACCGCTCACACACAATAAAAAATGATCACAAACAATAAAAACACGCTATATTACCAAAGAAGACCAAAAAACACTAATATAACCTCATAAAGAAAAAAATGCTAATATACCATAAAAATCCCTAGAAACCATAATAAACCCTAATAAACTCTAATATGACCTAAGAAACCATAAAAATGATCAAAAACAAAAACAAAACGCTCACAAACAAAAAAACACTATATTATCTAAAAAGACTTAACAAACACTAATATAACCTAATAAAACAAAAAAACTAATAAACCCCTAACAAACCCTAATAAACCCTAAAAATCCCTAAAAATCACTAATAAAAACTAATAAACCCTAATAAAACCATAATAAAAAACCTAAAAATAACTTTTCAACCCCAATAAACCTTGATACACCATAATTAAACCTAATAAAACCCAACTAAACCCCAATAAACAAAAAAATGCAAACAAACCATTAAAAAGCCCTAGAAACCCTAAAAAACCATAATAATTTCTAATAAAACTTAATAAACCATAAAAAATGCTCACAAACACTAAAAACCGCTAATTAAAGCAAAAACATCTTAACAACCCCTAATATATATTAAAAAACTAAAAAACCACTCATATAACCTAATGAAAACACTAACAAACCCAAGTAAACCCTAAAAATCCCTAACAAACCCTAATAAACCGTACTCAACCCTAATAAACCATAATAAAACCTTAAAGATACTGAATCAACCCAAATAAAACACTAAAATTACCTACTCAACCCTAATAAACCTTAACACACCATAATAAACCATAATAAACCCCACTAAACCCTAAAAAACACAAATATACCATTAAAAATCCCTAAAACCCCTAATAAATTCTAACAAAACCTAACAAAGCTTAAAAGTGGTAATAAACCCATATAAACACTACTAAACACTAAAAAACCTTATATACCCTATTAAAAATTAATAAACCATAATGAACCATAATAAACCCTAATAAATTCTAAACCAACCAAAATATACCATAATATACCATAATATATCCTAATAAACCCAACTCAATCCTAATAAAACCCTAAAAATACTTAATTAACCCTAATAAACCTTAACACACCATAATAAACCCTAATAAAATCCTAATAACCCCCACCAACCCTAAAAACGCTAATAAACCATTTAAAAACTCTAAAACACTAACAAACCATAATAAATTTTAATAACACCAAAAAATTCTAAAAAATGCTAGAAAACACTAAAAATACTTCTGATAATAATAATAGTAATAACGCACGTTCAAGTGAATATGCATGTGCATGGTTGAAATAATAAATCATAACTCACGTGCAAGTGCATATGCCTGTGCATTTGCATGTGAATGATAATAAATAATAAATAATAAATAATAATGCATGTGAATTACATGTGTATGTGCATGTTCATGTGAATGTTAATAAATAATAGACAATAACACACATCCAAGTGCATGTGCATGTGCATGTACATGGCAATTAACCATAAATAATATCCAATTCCACATGAATGTGCATTGTCATTGAATGATAATAAATAATAAATAATAACACATGTGACAATAGAATAAGGCACGTGCATTGTGTGTGGACGTTCATGAGAATAAATAATAATAACACATGTGATAATAGAATAACGCAAGTGCATTGCATTTTCCCGTGCATGAAAATAAAAAATATATAATAACACACGTGCCTGTGCATTTACATGTAATTATAATGATAATGACATTTGCACGCACATGGTAATAAATAATAAATAACAACACACATGCATGTGAATTTGTATTTGATGATACAAACAAAAATAATAATAATAATAATAATAATAATATAATAATAATAATAATGCAAGTGCATTTCATGTGCTTGTGCATAGTAGTAAATAATAAATAAATAATAATAAATAAGAATTCACATGCATGTGCATGTGCCTCTATATTTGATGATAATATTAATAATACTAATTGTAATAATAATAATAATAACACATGCACATGCATGGTAATAAATAATAAGTAACAATGCACATGATTGTGCATTTTCATGTGATAATGATAATGATAATAATAATAACAACAATAATAATAAAAATTGTTATAATAATAATAATAAAAGAATAATACATGTGCATTGAAAATGCACGTGCATGATAATAAATAATAAATAATAACGCACGTGTATCTACATTTTCATGGGATGGTAGTAATAATAATAGTAGTAGTAATAATTGTAGTAGTGGTGGTGATAATAGTAGTAGTACCAATGCATGTGATAAAAGAATATTGCATGTGCATTACGTGTGCACGTTCATGGTAAGTAATAATAACGCTCGTCCATTGTATTTGCATGTGATGATGATGATGATAATAATAATAATAATATTATTATTATTATTAACAACGCTTGTGATAATAGAATAACACATGTGCATTGAATGTGCGTGTTTTTGCATTCGCATGTGCGTTTTCATGTGATGATAATAACAATAACAACCAAAAAAACAACAACAACAACCACAATAACAACAACAACAACAATAATAATAATAATAACAATGCATGTGATAATAATATAACATGTGTGCATTGCATGTGCACGTGCACGGTAATAAAAATATAATAATAACACAAGTGCATGTGCATGTGCAATTGGATGAGATGATGATAATAATAATAATAACAGTAATAATAAGTTATAGTTTGAAAAAATAGCAGACAAGACAAAAATGCTAGAAATGGGGTCTTGAAAAACCTAACAAATCAAAAAATCATTGAAAAATGAATAATTTCTTCATGTGTCCATTTTCGTTCCATGAATAGTCAAACTGAATCTCATGGAATGAACTACGATAAACACAGGTTCCGGAGGCTGAACAGACACACAGATCAGATGTTATGAACATTTTAAGAAAAATATGATAGAGATCCGTACATGGAAATGGAGTTTTGGAGGCCTTCTGATCGGTTTTTGGGAATTTAGGGTCTCAAAAATGACTTTAACTATGATCAAGTCATCCTTCTGCATAGATATGTTTTCTATTTTCTATTTGATATGTGGAAGAGCTCAAACAGATAACCAGAGCGAAAGTTATGGTCGTTTGAATTTGGACTTTTTTTGGAGTGGTATAACTAATATATCTTATATTTCATTGATCTTCTTATAGTTTCTACTAAAATTTGTCCTCACTCATCTCACAAGCTTCGATTTGACAGGTCATAGCACTCAAAAGGACACCTGAAGGCGAAGTTATGCCTATTTTATTAAGTTGCGGATTTCATAGGTTTTTAGGTGCTAGGAGAGTTATTTAGTTTAAAACGACAATAACATCTTCTATGTGAGTTCATTTTGGATCTACCACAAATAAAATCAAATATTGTGAAAAGATACACACTCTCAAACCACTGGAACCCTTTCTGACATTCTTCAACCCCCAAAAGACCCAAAATCCCATTGGATGGTCAAAAGATTGGCTTCTAGTGTCCATTTTGCAATAACTTCTTCTATGGGTGTCTGTTTTGCCTCTACCACATATCAAATTGAATATTGGAACAAAACCTACACTCCTATAACCACTAAAGCACCTTCTCAGATCCTTGAAGGCCCAAAAATGTACTTATACGCTCTCAAAGACCAAAACTTATACTCCGGGAGTCTGTTTTGGCTCTACCATATATCAAATCGAAGATTTCGACTAGATCTACACATCTGTGACCAATATGAACATCTTATCACGTTATTAAAGTCCCAAAAGGTCCTTAATTCCTCCAAATGACCATAACGTCTGCTCTGGGTGTCCGTTTCAACTCTACCACTTATCAAATTGAAGCTTGAGACTAGTTCTACACATCTGTGACAACCATGAACAACTAAATAACCATAAAAAACCATGAATAACCCCATAAACACTAAAAACCATTAAAAACCATGAAAACCCTAAAAAAACCTAACAAACCCTAACAAACACTAACAAACCCTAACAAACCCTAACAAACCCCAAAAAACCCTAAAAACATAACAAACCCTAACAGATTCTAACAAGCCCTAACAAACCCCATGAAGCACTATGAAACCCCAAAAACCCCAAAATTCCCCAAAGAAACCTTAAAAACCCCTAAGAAACCATTAAAAACCCTAACATAACCCAAAAAACCTTAACAAAATCCCAAACAAACCTAAGAAACACTAACTAACCCTTAGAAACCCTTACACACCCTTAAAAACCCTAGAACACCCTTAAAAACCCTTGAACACACTTAGAAAACCCAACACACCCATAGAAACCCTAACACAACCTTAGAAACCACAGGACACCCTTAAAAACCCTAACCCTCCCATAAAAACCCTAACCCACCCTTAGAAACACTAACACAACCTTAAAAACTCTAACAAACCCTTTGACACCCTAAATCACTCAAATAAGCACTAATAAATCCTAACAAACCCTACCAACCAATAATAAACCATAATAAACCCTAATAAGTCATAAATCCCACTACTAAACACTAATAATCACTAATAAATTGTAAAAACCCCTAAAACCCTATTAGACCCCAATAAAAGCTACAAAATACCTAAAAACCCAAATATACAATAAAAATGATATTAAACCATTCAAAGCACTAATATTCACAAAAAAACCCAACAAACCCGGCAAAACCTCACAAAACCCTAAAAACCCTAAAAAACCTAAAAACCCAAAAAACAAAAAAATCCATAAAAAACCCTAAAACACCTAAAAAATACTAAAACCCCTAAAAACCCAAAAAATCTCCAAACCCCCTAAAAACACGAAAAAACCAAAATCCCCCAAAAAACCTAAAAACCCTAAAAACCCCAAAAAATGCTAAAAACCCTAAAACAGCTAAAAATGCCTAAAAACCCTAAACAACCTATGAAACCCTTAAAAACCCTTAAAAACCCCTAGCAAACCCTAACAACTTAAAAAGAAACCCTAATACATCATAAAGAACCCTAAAGAACCTTAAAAACCCTAAAGGACTATTAAAGACACTAACAACGCTACATAAACCCTAACAATTGCTACAAAAAACCGAAAAATGCTTCAAAACCCACAAAATGAAAAAAAACACCAAAAACTCTAAATTTACCCTAATAGAGCATAAAAAGTCCAAACACACCCATAAAACCCATAAAAACACATAAAACCCAAAACAACTCAAACAAACCATAACAAACCCTAAAAAACTGTAACAAAACCTAACAAACCCTAACAACAACTAATAACCCCTAAGAACCACTAATAAACATTAATGAACCCTACAACCCACTATTAAACACTAAAAACCATAATAAACACTAATAAATTGTAATAACCTATAATAATCCCAAACAAACTGTATTAGTCCCTAATAAACGCTAAAAAATCCCTAAAACCCCTAATATACAAGAAAAAACTATTAAACCATAATAAACCCTAAGAATCACTAAAACCCCAAACAAACCCGAAAAATGCTAAAAAACCCTCAAAATAATAACCTACAAAACCCTACAACCCACTAATAAACCCTAAAAAACCTTAATAACCCCAAAATAAATCGTAACAAACCCTAAAACCCCCAAATAAATCGTTACAAATCCTAACAAAGGAAAATAAATCGTAACAAACTGAAACAAACCATAACAAACCCTGAATAAACTGTAATAAACCCTAAAAAATTATAATAAATCCTAATAAATCGTAATAAACCCAAATACACGTTAATAAACCCTAATAAATTAAATAAACCCTACTAAATCCTAAATAACCCTAAAAAAGGTTGATAAACCCTAGAAAAAGTTATTAATGCGTACAAAATCCCAATAAAACCCTAATATACAATAAAAAAATGCTAATAAATTTTAACAAATCCTAATGAACACTAATAAACCCTAAAGAACCCTAATAAACCCTAAAGAATCATATTAAACTCTAAATAACACTAAAAAACCCTAAAAACCCAAAAAATGATAAAACACGTTTATAAACCCTAAAAACCGCTACAATACCCGAAAAACCCCAAAACACACTAAAATTGCCTAACAACCCCTATCAATCCCAAAACAACAATCAAACCCATAAACCCCACCAAAAAATATTAAAAAGCCATTAGATACAATAAAAAACCATAAACACCCATTAGCAACACTTAAAAACCTTAAAAATACTACAAACCATAAACAACAATTAAAACCCTAAAAAGGCTCAAATAGATACATAAACCCTAAATAAATTACATAAACCCTTAAAAATGCAACAAAACCCCTAAAAACACAACATAAACCAAAAAATGCAACATAAACCAAAAAATGCAACATAAACCAAAAAATGCAACATAAACCCAAAAAACGCTACACAGACCCTAAAATCACTACATAAACCCTTGAACTGTAACATAAACCCTAAAAAACACAACACAAACACTGAAAAACAGAACATAAACATTAATAATGCTACATAAAACCTAAAAACACAATATAAACACTAAAAACACTACATGAACCCTAAAAACGTTATGTAAACCCTAAAAAATGCAACATAAATGCTACATCACCCCTAATGAAGCTACATAAACCTATAAAATGCAACATAAACCCTAAAAAATGCTACATAAAACCTAAACCCTAAACATGCTACATAAACCCTAAAAATGTTACATAAATCCAAAAAATGATACATAAAATCTAAAACTACTAACTAAACCCTAAAAACACTACATAAACACTAAAAATTCTAAATAAACTCTAACAACGCTACACAAAACCTAAAAAATTCTTCAAAAAACCTAAAGACGCTTTAAACCCCTCAAAAATACTAAACCTTTTTATACCATAATATAAAAAACTAAACCTTAGTAAACCACTAATAAACTCTAACAATCCTTAAAAACACCTTATAATCCCTAAAAACCCTAAGAATCTCTACTTAACCCTAACCAACCATAATATACACTAATAAACACTAATAAACCCCAAACAATCCCTAATAGACACTAATAAACACTAATAAACCCCAAAAACCCCTAAAGAGCCCCAATTAAACCATAAATAAAGCCAAATAAACCCTACTCAACCCTAACAAACCATAACACACCATAATAACCCCTAATAAAACCCTAAAAACCCAAACAAAGAAATAAATGCTAGTATAACATAAAAAATCCTTAGAAACCCTCATAAACTCTAATATGACCTAATAAACCCTAAAAACACTCACAAATAATAAAAAACGATCACAACCAATAAAAACGCGCTATGTTACCTAAAAAGTCCTAAAAACACTAATATAACCTAATAAAGACAAAAAATGCTAATATTCCTTAAAAATCCCTAGAAACCCTAATAAACTATAATAAACTCTAATACAACCTAAGAAAACTTATACATGCTCACAAACAAAAACAAAACACTCAGAAATAATAAAAACATGCTATATTATCTAAAAATACCTAACAAACACTAATATAACCTAATAAAACATAAACACTAATAAACCCCTAACAATCCCGAATAAACCATGAAAATCCTTAATAAACCCAAATAAAAACTAATAAACCCTAATAAACCCATAATAAAACCATAAAATACCTTCTCAACCTTAATAAACCTTGAAATACCATAACAATACCTAATAAAACCCAACTAAACCCCAATAAATAGAAAAACCCAAACAAACCATTAAAAATCCCTATAAACACTAATAAACCATAATAAATTCAAATTAAAGATAATAAACCATTAAAAATGATCACAAACACTAAAAACATGCTAATAAAACCTAAAAAGTCATAAAAACCCCTCATATATATTAACAAAAAACTAAAAAACACTCATATACACTAATAAAAACACTAACAAACCCTTGTAAACCCTAAAAATCCTAAACAAACCCTAATAAATTGTACTCAACCCTAATAAACCCTTATAAAACCTTAAAGATACCTAATCAACCCTAATAAAACCCTAAAAATACCTACTCAACCCTAATAATCCTTAACACACCATAATAAAGCATAATTAACCCCACTAAACCCTAAAAACACAATTATACGATTAAATGGCCCTAAAACCCATAATAAAGGCAAATAAAACCTAACAAAGCATAAAAGCACTAATAAACCTGAATAAACACTACTAAGCACTAAAAAACCCTAATACACCCTCTTAAAAATTTATAATCCAAAATAAACCATAATAAAACCTAATAAATCCTAAACATACCCAAATATACCATAATATACCACAATATACCATAATATTCCCTAATAAACCCAACTCGATCCTAATAAAACCCTAAATATACCTAATAAACCTTGACACACTATAATAAACCCTAACAAAATCCTAATAACCCCCACCAAACCCTAAAAAACGTTAATATACCATTAAAAAACTCTAAATCCCTAACAAACCATAATAAATGTAAATAACGCCTAAAAATCCTAAAAATGATAGTAAACCCTAAAAATATCTCTAATAATTATAGTAGTAATAACGCACGTGCATTTGCATATGCATGTGCATGGTTTAAATAATAAATCATTATGAACGTGCATGTGCACATGACTGCGCATTTGCATGTGAATGATAATAAATAATAAATAATAAATAATAATGCATGTGAATTTCTTGTGTATGTTCATGTGCACGTGGATTATAAAAAATAATAAATAATTACGCACATACAAGTGCATGTTCATGTGCATGTTCATGTGCATGGTAATAAACAATAAATAATAACCAAGTCCACATGAATGTAGATTTTCCTATGAATAATAATAAATAATAAATATTAACACATGTGATAATAGAATAACGCACATGCATTGGGTGTGCACATGCATTAGAATAAATAATAATAACATATGTGATAATATAATAACACAAGTGCATTTCATTTTCATGTGCATGATAATAAATAATATATAATAATTCACGTGCATGTTCATTTGCATGTAATGACAAGGATAATGACTCATGCACATGTATGGTAATAAATAATAAATAACAACGCACGTGCATGTGCATTTGTATTTGATGATAGAAAAGAAAACAACAACAAGAATAATAATAATAATAATAATAATAATAATAATAATAATAACGCAAGTGCATTTCATGTGCACGCGCATAGTAGTAAATAATAAATAAATAATAATAATAAATAAGAATGCACATGTATGTGCATGTGAATTTACATTTGATAATAATATTAATAATACTAATTGTAATAATAATAATAATAATGCATGCACGTTCATGGTAATAAATAATAAATAACAATACCCATGCATGTGCATTTGCATGTGATAATGATAATAATAATGCTAATGATAATAATAATAATAATAATAATAATAATAACTGTGATAATAATAATAATAATAAATGAATAATAGAAGTGCATTGCATTTTCATATACATGGTAATAAATAATAAATAATAACGCATGTGCATCTACATTTGCATGTAGCGATAGTAATAATAACAGCAGTAGTAATAATAGTAGTAGTAGTGGTGATAATAGTAGTAGTACTAATGCATATGATAATAGAATATTTCATCTTCATTACATGTGCATGTGGATGGTAATAAATAATAACTCTTGAGCATTGCATTGGCATGTGATGATGATGATGATAATAATAATAATATTAATAATATTAATAATAATAATGCATGTGATAATACAATAATGCACGTTCATTGAATGTGCGTGTATGTGCCTTAGGATGTGCATTTTCATGTGATGATAATAACAATAACAACAACAACAACAACAACCACAACCAGAATAATAATAATAATAATAATAATAATAACAACACATGTGATAATAAAATAATGTGTGTGCATTGCATTTTCACGTGCATGGTAATAAAAATATAATAATAATGCACGTGCATGTGCATGTGCATTTTCATGAGATGATCATAATAATAAAAATAATAACAGAAATAATAAGTTATAGTTGTTTGGAAAAACTGCAGACACGATAAAAGTGCTAGAAATGGTGTCTCAAAAAACCTAACAAAAAACATAGTCATTAGAAAAGGCATAACTTCTTCTTCAGGTTTCCAATTCTACTCCGTGAATAGTCAAACTAAATCATGGAATGAACTATGATAAAAATAGGTGCTCGAGGCCAAACAAACACACATATCAGATGTTATGACCATTTTAAGAAAAATTTGACAGGTATCCGGACACAGAAATGGATTTTTGGAGGCCTTCTGATGGGTGTTTGGGATTTTAGGGTCCCAAAAATGACTTGAACATTTTTCAAGTTAGCCTTATACGTATATCTCTTCGCCGCCTTCAATTTGATATGTGTTAGAGCTCAAACAAACAATCAGAGTGAAAGTTATGGCCATTTAAAGTTGGACTTTTTTTGGAGTGGTATAACTAATATTTCTTCTGTTTATTTGATCTTCTTAATGTTTCGATTAGACATGGTCCTCCATCATCTCACGAGCTTCGATTTTACTAGTCAAAGTGCTCAAAAGGACACCCGAAGGAGAAGTTATGCATATTTTAGTGTGTTACGAGTTTCTTAGGTTTTTATGCACTAGGAGGGTTACTCAATTTAAAACGACAATAACTTCTACTACGTGTGTTCATTTTGGCACTACCACATATCAAATCAAAGATTGTGAAACGATACACACTCTGGTAACCACTGTAACCCCTTTTGAGAATCTTCATCCCCCCAAAAGACCCGAAATCCCTTTGGATGGTCAAAAGATAGTTTTCTGGTGTCCGTTTTGCAATAACTTCTTCTATGGGTGTCCGTTTTGCCTCTACCACATATCCAATTAAATCTTGAGTCTAGACCTAAACTCCAATAACCACTGAAGCACCTCATCACATACTTGAAGGCCGAAAAAGGTACTTAAACACTCCATAAACCCTAAAAACCTTACATATACCCTAAAAAAAGAAACATAAAATCTACATCACCCCTAAAAATGCTACATAAACCCAGACAACGCAACCTAAACCCTAAAAAATGCTACATTAAACCTAAACCCTAAGCACACTACATAAACCCTAAAAACATTACATAAACCCTAAAAAGGATACATAAAATCTAAAACTGCTAACTAAACCCTAAAAATGCTAAATAAACACTAAACATTCTACATAAACTCTAACAATGATACACAAACCCTAAAAAATGCTACAAAAACCCTAAAGATGCTTTAAAACCCTAAAAAAATATTACACCATAATATAAAGAATTAAACCCTAATAAACCCCAAATAAACTCTAACAATCCCTTAAAACAACGTAAATTCCTAAAATCCTAATAAACTCTACTCAACCCTAATAAACCCCCAAAAATACATAATAAACCCTAATAGATGATAATAAAACCTAATAAACCCTAAAAACACGTTAAGAAAACCTAACCAATCCTAATAGACACTAATAAACACTAATAAACCCTAATAAACCCCAAAAAACCCTAAAAGACCTAATAAACCATAATGAGATCCAAATAAACCCTACTCAACCTTAACAAACCCTAACACACCATAATAACCCACAATAAATCCCTACAAAACCCTAATAAAGAAAAAAATGCTAGTATACCTTAAAAATTCTTAGAAACTCTGATAAACTCTAATATAACCTAATAACCCATAAAACGCTCACAAATAATAAAAAAACGATCAAAAACAATAAAAATTTGATATATTACCTAAAAAGACCTAAAAACATTACTATAACCTTATAAAAACAAAAACACTAATACACCTTAAAAATCCCTAGAAACCCTAATAAACCATAATAAACTCTAATATAACCAAAGAAACCCTAAAACGCTCACAAAAAAAAACACTTCCAAACAATAAAAACATGCTATATTATCTAAAAAGACCTAAGAAACAATAATATAACCTAATAAAAAAAATAACTAATAAACCTCTAAAAACCCCTAATAAACCCTATAAATCCCTAATAAATGCTAATAAAAATGAATAAAACCTAATATAACCCTAATAAAACCCTAAAAATACCTTCTCAACCCTAATAATCCTGAACACACCATAAAAAACCTAATAAAACCCAACTAAACACCAATAAACAAAAAAACGCAAACAAACATTTAAAAAGCACTAAAAACCCTAATAAACCATAATAAATTCAAATAAAAGCTAATAAACCATTAAAATGCTCACAAACACTAAAAACATGATAATAAAACCTAAAAAGTCATAACAACCCCTCATATATATTAACAAAAACAAAAAAACACTCACATACCCTAATAAAAACACTAACAAACCCTAGTAAACCCTAAAAAACCCTAATAAACTGTTCTCAACCCTAATAAACCCAAATAAAACCATAATGATACTGACTCAACCCTAATTACACCCTAAAAATACCTACTCAACCCTAATAAAACCTTAACACACTATAATAAACAATAATAAACCCCATTAAACCCTAAAAAACTCAAATATACCATTAAAATGCCCTAAACCCCCTAATAAATGCTAATAAAACCTAACAAAGCTTAAAAGCACTAATAAACCCGAATAAAAACTAAAAAACACTAAAAAACCCTAATATACCCTCTTAAAATTTAATAAACCATATTTAACACAAATAAATCCAAAACATACCCAAACATACCATAATATACCATAATATACCCTAATAAAGCCAACAAAATCCTAATAAAACCCTAAAAATACATAATAAACCCTAATAAACCTTGACACACCATAATAAACCCTAATAAAATCTTAATAACCCCCACCAAACACTAAAAATAGCTAATATACCATTAAAAATCCTAAAACCCCAACAAACCATAATAAATGTTAATAACACCTAAAAATCCTAAAACATGATAGTAAACCCTAAAAATACCTTTAATAAAAATAGTAGTAATAACGCATGTGCGTGTGAATATGCATGTGCATGGTTTAAATAATAAATCATAAGGCACATGCATATGCATATGCTTGTACATTTGCATGTGAATGATAATAAATAATAAATTATAAATAATAACGCATGGTAATTGCATGTGTATGTGCAAGTGCATGTGAATGATAATAAATAACAAATAATAACACACATCCAAGTGCATGTGCATGCGCTTGGTAATAAACAATAAATAACAACAAAGTCTCCATGAATGTGCATTTGCATGTGAATGATCATAAATAATAAATAATAACACATGTGATAACAGAATAAGGCAAGTGCACTCTGTGTGAATGTACCTAAGAATAAATAATAATAACACATGTGATTGTAACATCCCAAGCTTCCAAAGTATGCTTGTCTTTAAATAATACAATAACTTGTGTTGTATGCAACTTCGAGTTCTAACACACCACATCCAATCAAACTAGCCGTTATGAATATTAATACCCACTTTTTTAAGTTTTATAAACTTTATCTTTCAAAATGGACTTCATTTTTGGATTTGGAGTATCGAAATTAGATTAGGGTGAATTTTTTGTATTCTTCTGAAAACTTTCAATTCTTGATGAATAGTGAAAAACACTAAGCTATAGTTTAAAACTGAATTTTTATTTAAATATTTATTTATTTTATTTAAATTTATTTTAGGTCAAAATAGATACATAATACCTATATAAGTTCAATGTAATTCATTGGAGTCAGTTTATAATAATTTTATGTATATAAAAATTCTATTGAACTTTTTATCTTCTTTCAACCACCTCTTAGGAGCATTTGAAAATTCAAATAAAACATAATTTTACCATTTTTGTGAGTATAATTTCAAAAATCTGAGAGACACAATTGATATCAGAATGTAAAATGTGGTTCAATAAGAGTAAATTTTTTTGGTGAATAGTAACCTTTAACTTTTATTTACCACGGTTAAAAGTAAATAGGGAAATTAAGGGTAAAAATGATATTATTATTATCATAACACATGTCCTAATTCTATTTTATAATTATAATTCGACCAAATAAACATAGGAATAAAATATGAACCTCTTTGGTCCACATGGATTAGATTAGGACATTTATTATTATTTAATTTATAGAAGAGTTAAAATTGTTAAAATCAAAGTTTAATAACTAAAATATTTTTAATATAGAGTTAAACAAAAGATAAATTCAAATATAAATATTCATTAGAAAGATAAAAAGATTTCCTACATAATGGTATTTTATTTTTATTTTTTATACATTATATAATTTAATTTATTTATGACACAATGATGATGCAGTAATTACCTAATTAATGAAATATTGAAATAATAGATATTATAAATATCCAAATAAATGTAATTTGAGACATTTTATGAATTCCAATTATTTTATATGTTAATATTACATATTAGGGTTGGTTAGAGGAATTATTTTTGAAGTAATAAAGCTCTTATGAATTTAGAAAAAACCATATACCAAATAGTGTAAAAATTGACATCAAAGAGTTTTAAAAACAATATTATATTATTAATTGATATTCTATTTCTAAAAATATAATATTTGGCCAAATGACTTATATAATGATAGGTGTGTCATTAATGAACCACTTGGGGTTCTCTTGGAAGTATATAGTACGTTCATTAACCATATAATATAAAAATACAAAGAGACATGGTAAATGTCAAACTATTTAACTAAGAGTTAAATCTAAAAGATAATGTTAATATAGTGACCCAAACAAGTATAAAAACTATTGGTTGAGTTTTTTTCGACCCATACCCACATTAGACCTTAAATAATTCACTTTGGAGCAATTATAAATTGAAAATTAATTTATTATTAAATATAATTTCTAGCTTTTCCTAAGGTGCCCCTCACCCCTCTTATAAAAGGGAACTCCACCTTCTCTCTAATTCACACCTTCAAATCCATTTGGCTCGTCCAAACCCTTCTCAAATGCCCTCTAAATTTTCATAACATAATCCTAGAGGCCTTCCTTTTATCATAAATCCAACTTAAGTAGCCCTTTTGATCAAATCAAAAGGAAGAACCCGGAGAAGAGGTAAATATTTCATCACCTCTTTCAAGTTCCTTTCTTCTTCCACTTCCTCTTTCTTTGTTGTTTCCATTATAAAATAATAACTCAAGTATCTTCTATATACTGTGATTTTATTATAAATATGGTATAGCCAAATTCATTATTCTATCCATCCTTTGAATGAAATGTCACCATACGTGCGTACGTACGGCCTACCGCCTCCACGTCGTGGTGTAATTGTTATTCAATACATTGTTATTTGGATGGGTATAATAATGGTGTGTAATTTCTGTAAATAATAAATATAACATGATAATTAATCATTATATATGATATAACATCCAATTATAAATTATTTTAATATCAAAAGAATGATATTGTCACTCGTGCGTACGTACGGATTACCATCTCCACGAACGCAACGAGATTCATTCCCCATCATATCCATTCAAGACTAATTTTCATTAGATGATTAAAAATTATGTTTAAAGACTTGATATCATTATGTATATGAATAATATACATCCCATCCATAACAAATATGACTCAAATAACAAATAATATAAAGTAAAATGAATCCATTAACACTCGAAACAATGATAATACTAAGATATTATTAACAAAACAATGTTAAAAGATCATATATGAAATCATATTAATGTATGTGATTCTTGTATAATTTAATAACAATTATTTGACTATTATACAGGAGGTTAACCTACCCTCGACCAAGGAAATGTACAAGGTAAGGGTTAATTTCACAATCTCTTTATTATCCGAGGTTGGTTTTATATAAGTATCTACTGGGACCTATTTATCATCCACATCCTTACTTCTTAAAAATATATTTCAAAAAATTCTTACTATTTTATAGAATATGGTTTAAATTCATTTATACCCTTTTTTGAATTTTTATAATATATTTATAAAGGAATCTTTCCATCATTTTCCAAACAAGGCACTTTATGGCCTTTTCGACAAAATTAAGGTAAGAATGATTTTTTAACTTATATGGTGGGTGCGGATATTTTCTTCCATTATAACATCGTCGAAGCTTCCCTTACAATATTATAAGAATATTTTCAAATATAAATGTTTTATTTTATAATTACGTGACTTTTAAATAATTTCAAAATAGAAAGATATACTTCTCTAAAAAGGTTTTGATTTATTCTATGTCAACATCCTTTAATGGATTTTAAGTTGGTTTGAAGTTGATTTATTATGATACTAAACTTCCATATTGTATTGATGGTTTTGTGATATGTTTTACTGTGTATGTGTTATTTCATACCATTAATGCCTTATAGATAAAGTTTTGACATTTCGTATGCCAGTTTTCATATGAATGATTATGTTATGTTTAAACCTTTTCATATGAGGAACGCATTGGACTTAGTATGTGATGGGTGGAGCCCGCTATAGCGCCTCGATGCATCGGTAGGTCTCATGAGACAAACTAGTGTCTTAGAACAAGGCCTTGACGAAATCTTATTTGTAGTCTTGGAACAAGGCCTTGACTATGTGGTTATGAAAGTCTTGAATTATGTATTCCATCATTATGAAAGTGGATATTGATATTGTATGTGATTATTCTACTTGTAGAATATCCTTGCGAATAAGTAAATGGAATTATTTGATTTTTATCATTGCCATATTATGCTAAATTTCATGTTTAAAAGGCTTTTGTTTTATTCTTATACATTGCCTTTAATGTTTATGCGTATTTAAGAATATTTCCGCTATATTGTTATCCTTTTTGAGCATATGTGCTCACCCCTTTCTATGTTTAATTTTTCCAGGATGCAAAGAAGTATATTAGGAATGACCTGCAGGGATAGTCTAGGGGATCAAATTGTTGTATATGAAACAATGTTGTTGTACTTTTCCATTTTATGATGTAATATAAACCTTATGAATGTATCAAGTACTTACAAGGCTACTAAACTAATCAGTCTTTCGAGACATGATCTTTTGTGACCATGACAATGATACGTAACAATGCACCGACTCTGGGTAACTGGGTCGGGGTGTTACAATTGGTATCAGTGAAAGTTTATTACAAACCTTAGAAACTATATTTAGATAAACTCTGATTAGATCACATAGCCCTAAGATATACTTTGAGGATTAGTATAGAAGAACTTCCTAGAATTTTTCTAATGTTGAGATTTTTTGAGTTTTCAAAGAAAATACATCCCTGTCTAGATACGAGAAGGTAGAGGCTGCTCTGGCATAGATGTTCCTTGGGGTAAAACCCGAAAACACTGCTTTGAGCTAGACTTGAACGGGAACTGGGGCACGACAATGGGTCTTGCTGCACTCTAGGTTAAGAAACTCCTGGGGATATGCTTAGGATAATTCTCATTTTCATTACAAACCATTATGAAGGGTTTATGAGTATATAATTCTTCAACAAAAACATTTTTTATGATTATGGATTATATCCATAAACTGTTCAATTTATGTTATGTGTTTTACAACTTTGGAACAATGTATTTCGATTCATAAACTATTATAGTTTATGCCAGTGTTTAGAAATGGATCCTAGTGGATGGAATGGAAACTGTATCAATCAAACACTCCATGTAGGTATTTCCCTCCTACTCAAGATTATTATAGTGGGGCTGGTTATACAACTAGGGTTGATCAGCTTATCACCATACTAGGACAACTCACTCAGATCATGAATAATAACCTTACCCGAATGGAACCCCCTGATCTATAGCGTGGAGGATCAATGTTAGATCACTTAATGAGGCAAAAACCACCAACATTCAATGGGGATAAAAATCCATTAGTATCTGAGCGATGGATAAATTTCTTATAGAAAATATTCCATGCCTTGGGGAGTAGTGAAAGGGAAAAAGTTTTCATGGCATTTTACCGCCTCACTGGAGATGCTGATCAATGGTGGTCATTAATTCAAAACAAAATGGAAGATGATTATGTATCAAATATGGAATGGAGGGAGTTTAAAGAGCTTTCCTAAGAAAAATACCTTCCTTGTGACCATCGAGCAGATATAGAAATGAAATTTTTGAGTCTGAGGTAAAATGAGGACGAGAATGTCGCAATGTATGAAGCTAACTTTACAAGGTTAGTAAGGCATGTTGTAGATTATATACATAACCCAAGAAGTAAGATTGATCATTTCATTTATGGGTTAAAACCATTTCTCCATCAAGAATTAGTCTCACAATCCTTCTCGTTGTACAAAGATATTGTCTCATGTGCTATCATGACAGAAAAAGAATTCTCTATGTCTTATGACTTTAATGCAAAGCAAGAGAAGAATAGATCTTCCAAACACTCTGGAAATATAATTAAGGGGAGGAAGGGAATATTTGATTATCCATCCTATAGAAAATTTGGGAAGAAACACCCTGTTACTTTCCTAAAGGGAATGAGAGTCTGTTACAAGTGTGGTTAAAAAGGCCACCAAGCTCGTGATTGCAAGGATAATAAAGAGGCTATCGATGTTAAATGCTTCAATTGTAATAAAAGGGGGAATTATGTGAATGAATGTCATAAGCATCAGGTGAACTTACCTCAGAAAAGGCCAGAGGATCAAGGCCAAGCTTATACTATCACTACTGCTGAGTTTGAAGCTTCGAAAGACATAGTGGATGGTAATTTAATGGTTTCATTAAGTTTAGAAAATGCTTTATTTGATTCTAGATCATCGCATTGTTTCATATCTTCCCAGTTTTCTATAAAAATTAGATATTTCCAATTTTATTTAACAAGGTACTTGTTAGTCAAAACACATATGGGAAGTATCATTGCAATAATGTTTTGTTAATTAGTACCCATTAGGGAATATAAATGTTCTTTATCTACTGATATCATCATCATACCCATGATCGAATTTGATATAATCCTCTGTAAGGATTGGATTTTAGGCCATGATGTGAAAATTTATTATAAGAAGAAGGAGGTTACAATTTTTGATGATGATAAAGAGTACCTTATCTTTAGAGTAGAATCGTCACCACCTAATTCTTATCTAGATCCACCCCCAGTATCTCTACTAAATTTAGTTATTGGGGAGGAAGAGAATTAAATAACTATGGGTGGGGAAAATAATTTTCAAATAGAGGATCTACATATTTTAAATGAATATGTTTATGAGTTTCCAGAGGATTTACCTGAACATCCTCCAAAATGAGAAATTGAGTTTTCCATTGATTTAATTCTTAAATCAAGGCCCATATCGAAGACCCCTTATAGGATGGCCACTATGGAATTAGTGGAACTAAAGAAACAACTATAGGAATTGAGTAATAAGGTATTTATTCGCCCAAGTGTTTCTCCATTGGGAGACCCTATCCTTTTTGTTAAGAAGAATGATGTATATATGAGGTTGTGCATTGACTACAGGGAGATCAATGCTATAAAAATAAATAACAAGTATCCCCTACCTCACATTGGTTATTTATTATACCAACATCATGGATATAAATACTTTAAAAAGATTGACCTTCGATCTAGTTATCATCAGTTGTGTGTGAAGAAGGAATACATTCCAAAAATAGCATTTGGAACCAGGTACAAGCATTACAAGTTTACAATAATGCATTTTGAATTGACTAATTCACCCTCTGTCTTCATGGATCTAATAAATAGAGTTTTCAAGGAATATCTTGATGACTTTGTAGTGGTATTTATTGATGATGTCTTTGTATACTCCAAAAGTTACCAAGATTAGGAAAATCACTTGTGCATTATCCTAAAAACTCTTAGAAGACATGAATTATATTTGAAGTTTAGAAAGTATGAATTCTTGCTTCAGGAGATTTATTTTCTTGGCCATATTATCTCCAAGGATGGAATCTCTATTTATCCTTATAAGACCAAGTTAATCAAATAATGGCCAGCACTGATGAATATAACTGAGGTATGCAGTTTTATTGGTTTAGCAGGTTATTATCGATGTTTCGTACGGAAGTTTTCCCGGTTGGCTAACCCATTAATAAAGCTCACATGAAAAGGGGTTAAATTTTATTTTGGACAGAAGAGTGTGAATAATATTTTGAAGAATTTAAGAGAAGATTATTCAATGATCCTATCTTGACTCTACTATAGAGGAACGATGGGTTTTTTATACTGATTAATAGAAGACAGGACTTGGTTGTGTCCTTATGCAAAATTGTATAGTTATTTCCTATGCATCACGAAAGCCAAAAATTCATGAGAAAAACTATAGTACCCATGATCTTGAGTTATCAGCTGTAATATTTGCTTTGATGATTTGGAGACACTATCTCCATGGTGAAAATGTGAGATATATACCGATCACAAGAGTTTCAAGTATATTTTATCACAAAAATAACTCAACATGAGGCAAAGGTGAAGGCTTGAACTACTCAAGGATTATGATTGCACTATACACTACCACCCATGGAAGGAAAATAAGGTGGAAGATGCTTTGAGTAGAAAGGATCATGGATTTTTGAACAAGATGAGTGTTAAAAAGGATCTTATATACATGGATCCTGTAAATATGGATATGGGAATAACCATGGAAGGTGAAAAATCAATGCTTTTTCAAATGGTTTCTAAACCATATTTACTAGAAAGGATAATGTGTTCTTAGAACGGTGATGAATAGTTTCAAAAAAAGATTAAAGCTGTGAATGATGGGAGATTGAGTGACTTTGTTTATGAAGATAGAATTTTGAAATTTGGGAAGATACATTGTGTTCCCGATATTCCTGATCTAAAAAGAGAATTTTTGGATGATTCTCATAGTTCCAATTTCTCTATACACCCTGGTAGCACTAAGAAGTATAGAGATTTGAAGGAAAATTGTTGGTAGGACAACATGAAGAGGGATATTTCTGATTTTTTTTCAAGATTTATGGTTTGTCAACAAGTGAAAGCTAGAAGGAAACAACCTAGAAGAGTCATGAAACCTCTTCCCATACCGGAGTGTAAATGGTATAATATTACGATGGACTCTTTCAGGGGACTACTGAAGACTCCTAGAAGGAACAATGCAATATGGGTCATTATTGATCATCTTACCAATTAAGCACATTTTCTTGCTATAAGAGAAGATTTAACACATGAACATTTAGAAAGACTACATATTAATGAAGTTGTAAGACTTCATGGAGTACCACTATCGATTATTTCTGATCGTGATCCACATTTTACATCATGATTCTGGAAAAGTATTCAGAAATCCCTGGATACTTATCTTCATTTGAGCACTTCCTACCACCCCCAAACTGAGGGACAATCAGAACAGACAATTCAAACCTTAGAATACATGTTGAGATCATGCTCACTTGACTTTCATGGTATGTGGGATCAATATTTACCTTTGGTAGTATTTTCCTATAACAATAGCTTCCATTAAAGTATTCAGATGACACCATATGAAGAATTATATGGAACGAGATGTCGCACACCATCCTGTTGGGATGATGTTGGTGAAAGAAAACTCGTAGGCCCAGAACTTGTGGATGAAACGATGGAAAATGTGAAGGTAATCCAAAAACACATCAAGGAAGCTCAAAGAAGACAGAAGAGCTACGCTGATAACCAAAGGAAGGATTTGGAATTTTACATAGGAGATCATGTTTTCTTGAAGTTATCTCCATGTAAGGGTGTTATACGTTTCAGTAAGAAGGGGAAATTGGGTCCTAGGTACATCGGACCTTTCAAAATACTAGAACTAATTGGGGTTGTAGCTTACCGATTGGCAATGCCGCTAAGTCTCCCCAAAGTTCACGATGTGTTCCATGTATCACTGTTGAGAAAATATATGTCTGACCCAACGCATGTAATCACCTATGAAGAATTAGAACTGGAACCCAGTCTATCTTATTATGAAGAGCCTGTCATGATTCTTGATACAAGAGAACAAGTGCTGAGAAACCGGATGACTCGTCTGGTGAAAGTTCTATGGAGAAACCATAAGATGGAAAAGGCAACGTGGGAAACCGAGGAACATATGATAAAGAGCCACCCAAATCTTTTTATGCAGTAATATTCTAGAAATATTGAGGATGAAATTATTTGAAGGAAGGGAGAATGTAACACCTCAACTTCTATGGTACGCTTCTCTTTGAATAATACAACAGCGTGTGTTGTACGCATCTTAGAGTTCTAACACACCACAACCAATCAAACTAGCTGTTATGAATAGTAATATCCACTTTTTGAAATTTTATACATTTTATCATTCAAAATGAACTTCATTTTTGGATTTCGAATATCGAATTTAGCCTAGGGTGATATTTTGGTATTTTTCTGAAATCATTCAATTTTTGAGGAATATTGAAAAACAATGAGTTATAGTTTAAAACTAAATATTTATTTATATAATTATTTATTTTATGTAAATTTATTTTAGGTAAAAATTGATACATAATACCTATATAAGTTCTATGTAATTAATTGGATTATGTTTATAATAATTTTAGATATATAAAAATTTTAATGATTTTTTTACCGTCTTTTACCTACCTCCTAGGAGCATTAGCGAATTCACATAAAACGTAATTTTTCTGCTTTTTTGAGTGGAATATCAAAAATATGAGAGACACGGTTGATATCTTTAAGAAAAATGTGGTTCAATAAGATTAAAACAATTTTTGGTGAATAGTAACATTTTACTTTTATTTGCCACGGTTAAAAGTAAATTGGGTAATTAAGGGTAAAAATGATATTATAATTACCCTAACACCTGTCCTAATTCTATTGGATAAGTATAATTCAACCAAAAAAACTTAGGAAAAAAATTTGAACGTCTTTGGTCTACTTTGATTAGATTAGGACATTTATTATTATTTAATTCAAAGAAGATATAAAAGAGTTAAAATCAATGTTTAATAACTAAAATATTTTTAATATAGGGTTACACATAAGATAAATTCGACTATAAATATTAATTAGAAATCTAAAATGATTTCCTACATAATTGTATTTTATTTATATTTTTTAGACCTTAAATAATTTAATTTATATATGACACAATGATGATGGAGTAATTATGTAATTAATGAAATATTAAAATAATTGATATTATA
The DNA here is from genome assembly GCA_963277665.1 of Viscum album. Classification (NCBI taxonomy): domain Eukaryota; kingdom Viridiplantae; phylum Streptophyta; class Magnoliopsida; order Santalales; family Viscaceae; genus Viscum; species Viscum album. The sequence continues at coordinate 3,106,005 of CAUJRU010000031.1, read as the reverse complement.
AATATCCAAATAAATTTAATTTGAAACTTTTTAGGAATTAAAATTATTTTATAGGTTAATATGACATATTAGGGTTGGTTAGATCAATTTTTTTTCAACGTAATAATTCTATTATGAATTTATAAAAAACAAAATACCAAATAGTGTAAAAATTGACATTAAAGAGTTTTTAAAACAAATATTATATTATTAATTGATATTCTATTCCTATAAATATATGGTTCGACCAAAAGACTTATATATTTATAGGTGTATCATTATTGAACAACTTGGGATTCTATTCGAAGTATATAGTACGTTTATTAACCATATAATTTAAAAATAAAGAGAGACATGGTAAATGTCAAACAATTTAACTAAGAGTTAAATCTAAAATATAAAGTTAATATAGTGACCCAAACCTATATAAAACCTATTGGTTGAGTGATTTTCGACCCATCCCCACCTTATACTTTAAATAATACACTTTGGAGCCATTAAAAATCGAAAATGATTTTATTATAAAATAATATTTCTAGCTTTTCCTAAGGTTCCCCTCACCCCTCTTATAAAAGGGCACTCCCCCTTCGCTCTAATTCACAACTTAAAATCCATTTGGCTCAGCCAAACCCTACCCAAATACCCTATAAACTATACTAAATTCATCCTAGAGGCCTTCCTTTAGTCATAAATCCAACCTAAGGAGCCCTTTTGATCAAATCAAAAGGAAGAGACCGAAGAAGAGGTAAATACTTCATTACCTCTTTCAAGTACCTTTCTTCTTCCACTTAATCTTTCTTTGTTGTTTCCATTCTAAAATAATAAATCCAGTATATTCTATACACTATGATGTTATTATAAACATCATACAACCAAATTCATTATTATATCCATCCTTTTAATGACATGTCACCATACATGCGTACGTACGGCTCGTCTCAACGTCGTGGTGTAATTGTTATTTGATACATTATTATTTAGATGGGTATAATAATGATGTGTAATTGATGTAAATAATAAATATAACATAATAATTATTCTTTATATATGATATATCATCCAATTATATATTATTTTAATATCAAAATAATTATATTGTCGCTCGTGCGTACGTACGGATTACTGTCTCCACGAACGCAATGAGATTCATTCACCATCGTATCCATTCAAGACTAATTTTCATTAGATGATTAAAAATAATGTTTAAATACTTGATATATCTCTAGATATGAATAAGATACATCCCATCCATAACAAATATGACTCACATAACAAAGAATATAAAGGAAAACAAATTTTTTAACACCCAAAACAACGATAATACTAAAATATTATTAACAATGCAATGTTAAAAGATCATATATGATATCATATTAATGTATATGATTATTTTATAATTTAATAACAATTATTTCACCATTATAAAAAAGTTTAACCTAACCTAGACCAATGAAAAGTACATGGTAAGGGTTAATTTTACAATCTCTTTATTATCTGAGGTTGTTTTTATGTATCTATTAGGAACTCTTTATCATCCACATCCATGATTCTTAAAAATGTTTTTCAAAACATTCATAATATTTTATAGACTATGGGTTAAAGTCATTTATAACCTTGTTTGAATTTTTATAAGATTTTTATAAAGGAATATTTCCATCATTTTCTAAAAAAAGGCACTTTATGACATTTTCGACAAAATTACGGTAAGAATGTTTTTTTAACTTATACAACAGGTGCGGCTATTTTACACCATTATAGCATCGTCGAAGATTCTATTACAATTTATAAGATCATTTCAAATATAAATGTTTTCATTTATAATTACGTGACTTTTAAATTATTTCAAAATAGAAAGAGATACTTCTCTAAAAAGGTTTTGATTTCATCTATGTCCACATCCATGTGTATGCGCATTTACATTTGATAATAATATTAATAATACTAATTTTAATAATAATAATAATAATGCATGCACATTTAAGGTAATAAATAATAAAAAACAATGCAAATGCATGTGGATTTGCATGTGATAATGATAAAAATAATGATAAGGATAATAATAATAATAAACTGTGATAATAATAATAATAATAAAATAATAATACAAGTGCATTGCATATGAATGTGCATGGTAATAAATAATAAATAATAACACATGTGCATCTGCATTTGCATGTGATGATAATTATAATAATAGTAGCAACAGTAGTAGTGATAATAATAGTAGTACTAATTCATGTGATAATAGAATATTGCATATGAATTACATGTCCACGTTCATGGTAATAAATAATAACGTGTGTGCATTGCATTTGTATGTGATGATGATGACGATGATAATAATAATAATAATATTATTATTATTATTAACAACACATGTGATAATAGAATAACGCACGTGCATTGAATGTGTGTGTTTATGTATTTGCATGTGCATTGACATGTAATGATAATAAATATAACCACAACAACCACAACAACAACAACAACAATAATAATTATAAGAATAAGAATAACAACGTATGTGATAATAAAATAACGTGTGTGCATTGCATGTGCATGTTCATGGTAATAAAAAATAAATAATAATGCGCGTGAATGTGCATGTGCGTGTGCATGAGATGATGATGATAATAATAATAATAGTAATAACAAAAATAATAATAACAATAACGCATGGGATAATAGAATAATGCACATGCATTTCATATACAGTGCATGATAATAAATAATAACTCATAGCACACGTGATGATAGTAATAAAAATAATAGCAATTTTAATAATAATAGTGCATATGATAATAGAATAACGCACATGTATTGAATGTGCGCATGTATGGTGATAAGTAATAACGCACGTGCATTTTTATTGGCATTTGATGATAATAACAATAATAAAAATAATATTAATAATATTAATAACAATAAAAATCTATGTGACAATAGAATAATGAAACATAAACTCTACAATAAAAATTCATGTGATAATAGAATAATGAAACTTAAATGCAATAAAAATGAAAGTGATGATAGAATAATGAAATATAAACCCTAAAAAATGAAACATAAACATTAAAAAATGCTGTATAGAACGTAAAAACATAACATAAATGCTTAAAACACTACGTGAACCCTGAAACGTTACATAACCCCTAAAAAATTCAACATAAATGCTACATCGCCCAAAAAAAATGCAACATAAACCCAAAAAAATATAACATAAATCTTGAACCCTAAACACGCTACATAAACCATAAAAACGTTACATGAACCCTAAAAAATGCTATATAAAACCTAAAACTGCTAACTAAACCCTAAAATCACTACATAGACACTAAAAATGAAACATAAACTCAAACAACGCTACACAAACACTAAAAAATTCTACAAAACCCCTAAAGACGCTTCAAAACCCTCAAAAATTTGAAACCCTAATATACCATAATATAGAAAATTATACCCTAATAAACCCCTAATAAACTATAATAATACCTAAAAATGCCTTATAATAACTAAAAACCCTAAGATACTCTTCACAACCCTAATAAAACCGCAAAAATTCCTAATAAACCCTAATAAATGATAATAAAACCTAATAATCCCTAAAAACTCGTTAAGAAAACCTAAACAACCATAACCAACACTAATAGACACAAATAATCACTAATAAACCGTAATAAACCCCAAAAAACCCTAAAAATACCTAATAAACCATAAATAAATCCAAACAAATCCTACTAAACCCTAACAAACCTTAACACTCCATAATGACCCCTAATAAAACACTACAAAACCCTAATAACGAAAACAAATGCTAGTATACCATAAAAAATTCCTAGAAACCCTCACAAACTCTAATATAACTTAATAATCCCTAAAAATTCTCACAAACAATAAAACAATGATCACAAACAATAAAAACATGCTATATTACCTAAAAAGACCTAAAAACACTAATATAACCTAATAAAGACAAAAACGCTAATATACCATAAAAATCCCTAGAAACCATAATAAACCATAATAAACTCTAATAGAACCAAATAAACTCTAAAAATACTCACAAACAAAAAGAAAACGCTCACAAAAAATAAAAAACACTATATTATCTAAAAATACTTAACAAACACTAATATAACCTAATAAAACAAAAAACTAATAAACCCCTAACAAACCCAAATAAACCCTAAACATCTCTAATAAACCCTAATAAAAACTAATAAACCCAAATAAAACCATAATAAAACCCTAAAAATACCTTCTCAACCCTAATAAACCTTGACACACCATAATAAAACCTAATAAATCCCAACTAAACCCCAATAAAAAATGCAAACAAACCATTAAAAAGCCCTAGAAACCGTAATAAACCATAATAAATTCTAATAAAACATAATTAACCATAAAAAATTCTCACAAACACTACAAACACGCTAAAAACCTAAAAAGTCCTAAAAACCCCTCATATGTATTAACAAAAACTAAAAAAGACTCATTTACACTAATAAAAACACTAACAAACCCTAGTAAAGACTAAAAATCCCTAAAAAACCCTAATAAACACTACCCAACACTAATAAACCCAAATAAAACCCTAAAGATACCTACTCAAACCAAATAAAACCCTAAAAATACCTACTCAACCCTAATAAACCATAACACACTATAATAAATCATAATAAACCCCACTAAACCCTAAAAAAAGTAAATATACAATTAAAAAGCCCTAAAACCCATAATAAATGCTAATAAAACCAAACAAAGATTAAAATCACTAATAAACCCTAATAAACACTACTAAATCTAAATAAACCATAATATACCCTCTTAAAAATTAATAAACCATAATGAACGACAGTAAACCCTAATAAATTCTATACATACCCAAATGTACCATCATATTCCATAATATACCCAAATAAACCCAATTCAATCCTAATAAAACCCTAAAAATTCCTCATAAACCCTAATAAACATTAACACAATATAATAAACCATAATAAAATCCTAATAAACCCCACCAAACCCTAAAAAAAAGTTAATATACCATTAAAAAACCCTAAACCCTAACAAACCATAATAAATGTCAATAACACCTAAAAATTATAAAAATTGCTAGTAAACCCTATAAATACCTCTAATAATAATATAAATAATGCACGTGCATGTGCAACTGCATGTGCATGGTTTAAATAATAAATCATAACGCAAGTGCAGGTGCATATGCCTACGCATTTTCATGTAAATGATAATAAATAATAACGCATGTGAATTACATGTGTATGTGCATGTGCATGTGAATGATAATAAATAATAAATAATAACTCACATACATGTGCATGTGCATGAGAATGTGCATGTGCATGGTAATAAGCAATAAATAGTAACAAAATCCACATGAATGTGCATTTTCATGGGAATGATAATAAATAATAAATAATAACACATATGATAATAGAATAATGCACAAGCATTGCGTGTGTGCATGCATGAGAATAAATAATAATAACACATGTGATAATAAAATAACGGAAGTGCATTGCATTTGCATGTGTGTGATAATAAATAATATATAATAAGGCACATGCATGTGAATTTACATGTAATGATAATGATAATGACACATGCACATGCATGGTAATAAATAATAAATAACAGCGCACATGCATGTGCATTTTTATTTGAAGATATAAACAAAAATAATAACAAAAACAATAGTAATAATAGAATAACGCAAGTTCATTTCATCTGCACGTGCATAGTAGTAAATAATAAATAAATAATAATAAATAAGAACGCACATGCATGTGCATGTGCATTTACATTTGATGAAAATATAAATAATAATAATTGTAACAATAATAATAATAACGCATGCACATGCATGGTAATAAATAATAAATAACAACTCACATTCATGTGCATTTGCATGTGATAATGATAATAATAATGAAAATGATAATAAAAAAATAATAATAATTGTGATAATAATAATAACAATAAAGAATAATACAAGTGCATTGCATATGCACGTGTATGGTAATAAATAATAAATAATAACACACGTGCATCAACATTTTCATGAGAGGATAGTAATAAAAACAGCAGTAGTAATAATATTTCTAGTTGTGGTGATAAGAGTTGTAGTACCAATGCATGTGATAATAGAATATTGCATGTGCATTATGTGTGCATGTGCATGGTAATAAATAATAACGCCCATGCATTTCATTTGCATGTGATGATGATGATGATAATAATAATAATAATAATAATATTTATAATAAAAACGCATGTGATAATAGAATAACTCACATTCATTTTATGTGTGTGTATGTGCATTTTCATGTGCATTTTCATGTGATGATAATAACAACAACAACAACAACAACAATAATAATAATAATAACAATAATAATAACAATGCATGTGATAATAAAATAACGTGTGTGCATTGTATGTGCACGTACAAGGTAACAAAAATATAATAATAATGCACATGCATGTGCATGTGGATGTGGATGAGATGATAAAAATAATAATAATAATAATAATAACAGTAATAATATGTTATAGTAGTTTGAAAAAAAGAAGATACGGCAAAAATGCTAGAAATGGGGTCTTGAAAAACCTAACGAATCATAGAGTCATTGAAAAAGGCATAAATTCTTCTTTAGGTGTCCATTTATGCTCTGTGAATAGTCAAATTGAATCTCAGGGAACGAACTATGATAAAAATATGTGTCGAAGGCCAAACAGACACATAGATCAGAAGTTATGACCATTTTAAGAAAAATTTGACGGGGATCCATAAACAGAATTGGAGTTTGGGAGGACTTCTAATGGGTTTCTGTGATTTTAGGGTCTCAAAAATTACTTGAAATATGTTTATTTTATCCTTCTGTGTGGATCTCTTCGCTACTTTCGATTTGATATGTGGTAGAGCTCAAACAGACAACCAGAACGAATGTTATGGCTGTTTGAAGTTGGATTTTTTTTTGGAGTGCTATAACTAATATATCTTGTATTTCTTTGATCTTATAATAGTTTCTACTAAACTTGGTCCTCACTCATCTCATGAGCTTCGATTTGACTCGTCACAATGCTCAAATGGACACCCTAAGGAGAAGTTATGCCTATTTTAGTAGGTTGCGGATTTCTTAGTTTTTTAGGCTCTAGGAGAGTTGCTCAATTTAAAACGACAATAACTTTTGCTACGTGTATTCATTTTGGCTCTAGTACATATAAAATAGAAGGTTGTGAAAATATACACACTATGGTAACCACTATAACCCTTTATGACATTCTTTATCCCCCCAAAAGACCCAAAATCCCTTTGGATGGTCAAAATATTTTCTTCTTGTGTCTGTTTTGTAATAACTTTTTCTATGGGTGTCTGTTTTGCCTCTACAACATATCAAATCGAATTTTGCGACTATGCCGACAAACCTATAATCACTGAACCACCTTCTCGCATCTTTGAAGGCCCAAAAGGTACTTAAACCCTCCAAAAGATCATAACTTCTTCTCCGGGAATCCATTTTGCCTCTACCATATATCAAATCAAATCTTTCGGCTAGATCTACACATCTGTGACCAATAAGAACACCTTATAACATTATTAAAGTCCCCAAAGGTCTTTAAGTCCTCCAAATGTCCATAACTTCTGCTCTGGGTGTCCGTTTCACCTCTACCACATATCAAATTGACGCTTATGACTAGCTCTACAAAACTATGACAACCATGAACAACTGAATAACCCTAAAAACCATGAATAACCCCACAAACACTAAAAACCATTAAAAACCACGGAAAACCCTAACAAACCCTAACAAACCCTAACAAACACTAAAAAACACAAACAAAAACTAATAAACCCTAATGATGCCTAAAAACCCCTAACAAACCCCAAAAGCGCAAAAAACCTTACAAAACCTAAAAACCCCTAAAAACCCTAACAAACCCTAACAAGTCATAAAAACCCCAAGAAGCACTAAGAAACCCCAATAAACCCAAAAAAACATGAATAAACCCTAAAACCCCCTAAAACCCAAAAGAAACTCTAATAAAACCCCAAAAAACCCTAAGCAAACCTAAGAAATACTAACACACCCTTAGAAACATTAACACACACATAGAAACCCAAACACACCCTCAGAAACCCTATAACACCCTTCGAAGCCCCAACACACCCATAGAAACCATAACACATACTTAGAAACCCGTAGAAACCATAGCACACCCTTAGAAACCCTAACCCGCCCATAAAAACCCTAACCCACACTTAGAAACTCTAACACAACCTTAGAAACCCTAACAAACCCTCAGACACCCTAAATCACTCTATTAAGCACTAATAAATCCTAACAAACCCAACCAACCAATAATAAACTATAATAAACCCTAATAAACCCTAAATCCCACTACTAAACCCTAATAAAAACTAATAAATCATAATAAACCTTAAAAACCTTATTAGACCCCAATAAAAGCTGCAAAATACCTAAAAACCAAAATATTCAAAAAAATGATATTAAACCATTAAAAATAGTAATATTCAAAAAAAACCCTAACAAACCCAACAAAACCTGACATTAACCCAAAAACCCAAAAAACCCAAAAAAACCCAAAAAACCCAAAAAAAACCCCTAAAAAATCATAAAAACCCTAAAAAAACCTAAAAAAACCTCAAAAACCCTAAAAAAATGCTAAAAACCCTAAGAAACCCTAAAAACACTAAAAACCCTAAAATGCCTAAAAATGCCTAAAAAACACTAACCAACCATATGAAACCCATAAAAACCTAAAACCACCCTAAGAAACACTAAAACCTCAAAAGAAACACTAATACACCATAATGAACCATAAATAACCCTAAAAACCCCTATAGAACCACTAATTCCAATAACAACGCTACATAAACCCTAACAATTGCTACAAAAACCCGAAAAATGCAACAAAACCCCAAAATACGCTAAAATATACCTAACAAAGCTAAAAAATCCAAACACACCCATAAAACCCAAAAAAGGCATAAAACCCCAAATAACTCAAACAAACCGTAACAAACCCTAAAAAACCTAACAAAACCTAACAAGCCCTAACAACCACTAATAAACCCTAAGAACCACTAATAAAACCTAAAAACCCCTAAAACCCACTATTAATCACTAAAAACCCTAATAAACACTAATAAATCGTAATAACCATTAATAAAACCTAAAAAACACTATTAGTCCCTAATAAACGCTACAAAAGCACTAGAACCCCTAATATACAATAACAAACACTATTAAACCATAATAAACCCTAATACTCTCTAAAAACCCTAAAAACCCGACAAAACGCAACAAAAACCAAAAAATAATCGCCTACAAAACCCTAGAACCCACTAATAAACCCTAACAAACCCTAATAACCCCAAAATAAATTGTAACAAACCCTAACAACCCCAAATAAATTGTATCAAATCCTAACAATGCCAAATAAATAGTTACAAACTGAAACAAACCATAACAAACACCTAATAAACCGCAATAAAACCTAACAAATCATAATAAACTCTAATAAATCGTAACAAACCCAAATACACATTACCAAACCCTAATAAATAATATAAACACTAATAATCCCTAATAAATCCCAAATAACCCTAAAAAAGGTTGAGAAACCACAGAAAAAGCTATTAATGCCTACAAAATCCCAATAAAACCCTAATATACAATTAAAAACTCTAATAAACTATAAAAAATCCTAAAGAACACTAATAAACCCTAAAGAACCCTAATAAACCCTAAAGAACCATATTGAACTCTAAAGAACACTAAAAAAACTAATGAACCCAAAAAATGCTAAAACACATTATATAAACCCTAAAAACTACTACAATACCCAAACAAACCATAAACACACTAAAAACCCTAACAACCCCTATCAATCCCAAAAAAACAAATAAACACATAACCCCCCCCCCCCAACAATTAAAAAGCCATCAGATACCATAAAAATCATAAACACTCGTTAACATCCCTTAAAATCCATTAAAAACTACCAACCATAAACAACCATTAAAACCCTAAAAAGGGTTTCAAATAGATAAATAAACCCTAAAAACATTACATAAACCCTTAAAAATGCAACAAAAACCCTAAAAACACAACATAAACCAAAAAACAGAACATAAACCCAAAAATGCTACCTAATCCCTAAAATCGCTACATAAACCCTAGAACTGTAACATAATCCCCAAAAACACAACATAAACCCTAAAAACACAACATAAACATTAAAAACCGCTTCATAAAACCAAAAAACACAATATAAACAATAAAAACACTACATGAACCCCAAAAATGTTACATAAACCCTAAAAATGCAACATAAACGCTACATCACCCCTAAAAACGCTACATAAACCAAGAAAATGCAAACAAATCCTAAAAATGATACATAACACCTAAACCCTAAACATGCTACATAAACCCTAAAAACATTACATAAAACCTAATAATGATACATAAAATCTAATACTGCTATCTAAACACTAAAAATGCAACATAAACACTAAAAATGCTACATAATCTCTAAAAACGCAACAGAGTCCCTAAAAATGCTACAAAAATCCAAAGGACGCTTTAAAACACTCAAAAATATTAAACCCTAATATACCATAAAATAAAACATTAAACCCTAATAAACCCCTAATAAACTCTAATAATCCCTAAAACCTCTTATAATCACTAAATACCCAAAGAAACTCTACTCAACCCTAATAAAACCGCCAAAATGCCTAATAAACCCTAATAAATTATAATAAAATCTAATAAACCCTAAAAACACATTAAGAAAACCTAAACACCCCTAACCAACCCTAATATCACTAATAAACACTAATAAATAATAATAAACCCCAAAAAACCCTAAAAATCCCTAATAAACCATTAATAAAGCAAAATAAATGCTACTCAACCCTAACAAACCATAACACATCATAATAACCCCTAATAAAACCCTACAAAATCGTAATAAAGAAAAAAATGCTAGTACACCTTAAAAAAATCCCCAGAAACCTTGATAAACTCTTATATAACCTATTAAACCCAAAAAATGCACACAAACAATAAAAAACAATCACAAACAATAAAAACACGCCATATTACCTAAAAAGACCAAAATACACTAATATAACATAATAAAGACAAAAAAGGCTATTATAACTTAAAAATCCATAGAAACCCTAATAAACCATAATAAACACTAACATTAGCTAAGAAACCCTAAAAACACTCACAAACAAAAACAAAACACTCATAAACAATAAAAACACACTATATTATCTAAAAAGACCTAACAAACACTAATATAACATAATAAAACAAAAAAACTAACAAACCCCTAACAAACCCTAATAAACCCTAAAAATCCCTAATAAACCCTAACAGAAACTAATAAATCCTAATAAAACACTAATAAAACCCTAAAAATACCTTCTCAACCCTAATAAACCTTGACACACTACAACAAATCCTAATAAACCCAACTAAACCCCAATAAACAAAAAAATACAAACAAACCATTAAAAAACCCTAGATACCCTAATAAACCATAATAAATTCAAATAAAAGCTAATAAACCATTAAAAATGCTCACAAACTCTAAAAATGGTCTAATAAAACCAAAAAAGTCATAACAACCCGTCATATATATATTAACAAAAACTAAAAAACACTCAAATTCCCTAATAAAGACACTAACAAACCGTAGTGTATCCTAAAAATCCCTAACAAACCCTAATAAATCGTACTCAACCCTAATAAACCCTAATAAAACCTTAAAGATACTGAATCAATCCTAATAAAACCCAAAAAATACCTACTCAGCCCTAATAATCCTTAACACACCATAATAAACCATAATAAATCCCACTAAAACCTAAAAAACGCAAATATACCATTAAAAAGCCCTAAAACCCCTAATAAACGCTAATAAAACCTAACAAAGCTTAAAAGAGCTAATAAACCCAAATAAACACTACTAAACACTAAAAACCCCTAATATGCCATCTTAAAAATTAATAAACCCTAATGAACTATAATAAACCCTAATAAATCCTAAACAAACCCAAATATACCATAATATACCATAATATTCCCTAATAACCAAACTCAAACCTAATAAAACCCTGAAAATACCAAATAAACCCTAATAAAACATAACACACCATAATAAACCCTAATAAAATCCTAATAACCCCCACCAAACCCTAAAAAACACTAATATACCATTAAAACTCCTAAAACCCTAACAAACCATAATAAATGATAATAACTCCTAAAAATCCTAAAAAGTGATAGTAAACCCTAAAAATACCGCTAAAAACAATAGTAGTAATAACACACGTGCATGTGCATATGCATGTTCATGATTTAAATAATAAATCAAAATGCACTTGCACGTGCATATGCCTGTGCATTTTCATGTGAATGATAATAAATAATAAATTATAAATAATAACGCATGTGAATTGAATGTGTGTGTGCATGTACATGTGAATGATAATAAATAAAAAATAATTACGCAAATACAAGTTCATAACACCCCAAACAACTAAAACAAAATTTAACAGACCCCAAAAACCAAAAAAAAACCTAACAGACCCGAACAACTACTAATAATCCTAATAACCCATAAAACCCACTATTAAACCCTAAAAACCCAAATAAACACTAATAAATCGTAATAACCAATAATAAACCCTAACAAACTCTATTTGACCCTAATAAATGCTAAAAAATCCATAAAACCCCTAATATACAATAAAAAACACTATTAAACCATAATAAACCCTATTAATCACAAAAAAATCCAAAAAAACCCGACAAAATGCTACAAAAACATCCAAATAATAGCCTACAAAACCCTAAAACCCACTAATAAACCCTAAAAACCCAAATAACCCCAAAATAGATCGTAAAAATCCCTAACAACCCCAAATAATTCCTAAACAAATCCTAACAATGCCATATAAATCAAAACAAACTGAAACAGACCATAACAAACCCCTAAAAAACCCCAACAAACACTAAAAAATCACAATAAACCCTAATAAATCATATAGAAACCAAATACACGTTACTAAAACCTAATAAATAATAAAAACCCTAATAAACCCTAGTAAATCATAAATAAGCCTAAAAGGGTTGATAAACCCCAGAAAAAGCCATTAATTCCTACAAAAACCTAGTAAAACCCTAATATACAATAAAAAAACTAATAAACTGTGACAAATCCTAAAGAAAACTAATAATCCCTAAATAACCCTAATAAACCCTAAAGAACCATATTAAACTCTTAAGAACCCTAGAAACACCTAAAGAATCCAAAAAAACTCTAAAACTTATTATATAAACCCTAAAAATCGCTACAATACCCAAAAAACCCTAAAACGCACTAAAAACCCTAACAACCCCTATCAATCCCAAAAAAACAAATAAACCCATAAAACCCCCAAAACCATTAAAAAGCCATCAGATACCATATAAACCCATAAACACCTGTTAAAATCCCTTAAAAACCCTAAAAACACTACAAAACATAAACAACTATTAAAACCTTAAAAAGGCTTCAAATAGATACATAAACCCTAAAAACGTTACATTAACCCTAAAAAATGAATCAAAAAACCAAAACCACAAAATAAAAAAAAATTCAACATAAATAAAAAAATGCAACATAAACCAAAAAACACTGCATAAACCCTAAAAGCACCATATAAACCCAATAACTGTAACATAAACCCTAAAAAATACAACATAAACCCTAAAAATACAACATAATCTTTAAAACACACTACATAAAACCTAAAAACACAAGATATATTCTAAAAACACTACATGAACCCTACAGAAGTTACATAAAACCTAAAAAATGCAACATAAAAGCTACATCACCCCTAAAACTGCTACATAAACCTAGAAAACGCAACATAAACCCTTAGAAATGCTACATAAAACATAAACCCTAAACACGCTGCATAAACCCAAAAAACGTTACATTAACCCTAAAAATGATACATAAAACCTAAAACGGCTAATTAAACCCTCAAAATGCTACATAAACATTAAAAATGCTACATAAACTCTAACAATGCTACACAAACCCAGAAAAAATGCTACAAAAACCAAAAAGCCACTTCTAAACCCTCAAAAATATTAAACCCTAATATACCATAACAAAAACCAAAAAATGATTCAAAACCCAAAATATGCAACAAAACCCCAAAAATGCTAAAATAACCCTAACAAAGCATAAAAAAATCCAAACACACCCATAAAACCGAATAAATGAATAAAACCCCAAATAACTCAAACAAACTGTAACAAACCCTAAAACCCCTATCAGAATAATAAATAACAATGAACATGCATGTGGGTTTGCATGTGATAATGATAATGATAATGATAATGATAATAATAATAATAATAATAATAATTGTGATAATAATAATAATAATAAAAGAATAATACAAGTGCATTGCATATGCACGTGCATGGTAATAAATAATAAATAATAACGCACGTGCATCTGCATTTGCATGTGATGATAATCATAATAACAGCAGTAGTAGTAGTGATAATAGTAGTAGTACAAATGCATGTGATAATAGAATATTGCATGTGAAATACGTGTGCACATGCATGGTAATAAATAATAATGCACGTACATTGCATTTTCATGTGATGATGATGACAATGATAATAATAAAAACAACAACAAAAAATAATAATAATAATAACAACAACAACGCATGTGATAATAGAATAACGCATGTGCATTGAATGTGCATGTTTATGTATTTGCATGTGAATTTTCATTTTCATTTTCATGTGATGATAACAACAACAACAACAACAACAACAACAACAACAACCACCACAATAATAATAACAACAATAAGAATAACAACTTATGTGATAATAAAATAACGTGTGTGCATTGCATGTGCACGTGCATGGTAATAAAAAATAAATAATAATGCATGTGCATGTGCATGTGCATGTGCAGGAAATGATAATAATAATAATAATAGTAGTAGTAATAAAATTAATAATAATAATAATAACAACAACAATGCATGTGATTTTAGAATAATGCACGTGCATTGCACGTGCAGTGCATGATAATAAATAATAACTTATAGCGCACGTGATGATAATAATAACAATAATAGTAATATTATTAATAATAGAACATGTGATAATAGAATAACAAACATGTATTGAATGTGCATGTGTATGGTAATAAATAATAACCCATGTGCATTTGCATTTGAATTTGATGATAATAACAATAATAACAATAGTACTAATAATAACAATAACAATAAAAATGCATGTGATAATAGAATAATGTAGGTGCATTGCGTGTGCGCATGCATGGTAATAAATAATAACGGACTTGCATGTGCATTTTCATGTTATGATAATAATAATAATAATAATAATAATAATAATAATATTAATAATAACAACAACATATGCACGTGCATGGAAATAAATAATATATAATAAATAATAACGCATGGGCATCTGCATTTTCATGTGACAATAATAATAATAATAATAATAATAATAATAATAATAATCACACTAATGATAATTATAATAATGATAATGATAATAATGATAATGATAAAAATGATAATAATAACGTGTGTGATAATAGAATAACACGCATCCTAACAAACCCTAACAAAACCTAACAAACCCTAACAACCACTAAAAACCCCTAAGAACCACTAATAAACCCAAATAACACCTAAAAACTACTATTAAACCCTAAAACCCTAATAAGCACTAATAAATCATAATAAACTATAATAAACCCTAAAACCCCTATAAGACTCTAATAAACACTAAAAAGCGCTAAAACCACTAATATACAATAAAAACACTATTGAACAATAATAAATCCTAATAATTACTAAAAAACCTAACAAACCCAACAAAACACTACAAAACCCGCAAAATAATAGCCTACAAAACCATACAACCTGCTAATAAACCCTAACAAACCCTAATAACCCCATAATAAATCGTAACAAACCCTAACAACCCCAAATAAATCGTAACACATCCTAAAAACGCCAAATAAATCATAAAAAACTAAAATAAACCATAACCATTGCCTATTAAACCGCAATAAACCCTAAAAAATCATAATAAACCCTTATAAATCTTAATAAACCCAAATAAATGTTAATAAACCCAAATAAATAAAATAAACCCTAAGTAACCCTAATAAAACCTAAATAACACTAAAAAGGGTTGATAAACTAAGGAAAAAGCTATTAAATCCTACAAAAACCCAATAAAATCCTAATATACCATTAAAATGCTAATAAACCCTAAAAAATCCAAAAGAGCACTAATAAACCCTAAAGAATCCTAATAAACCCTAAAAACCATAATAAACTCTAAAGAACACTAAAAAACCCTAAAGAACCCAAAAAATGCTAAAACACATTACATAAACCCTAAAACCGCTAGAATACCCAAACAAACCCTAAAACACGCTAAAAGCCCCTAACAACCCCTATCAATCCCCAAAAATAAAATAAACACTTAAAAACCCCCAAAAACCATTGAAAACCCATCAGAATCCATAAAAACCCAAAACACCCATTAACAACCATTAAAAATCCTAAAAACCACTACAAACCATAAACAACCAATAAAACCCTAAAAAGCAGCAAATAGATACATAAACCCAAAAAAATTTCCATAAACTCTGAAAATGCAACATAAACCCTAAAAACACAACATAAACCCAAAAAACACAACATAAACACAAAAAACGCTACATAAATCCAAAAAGCACTACATAAACCCTGGAACCGTAACATAAACCCTAAACAACGCAACATAAACATTAATAAACGCTACATAAAACCAAAAAACACAACATAATCCCTAAAAACACTACATGAACCCTAAAAAAGTTACATAAACCATAAAAAATGCAACATAAATGCTACATCACCCCTAAAAATGCTACATAAACTGAGAAAATGAAAAATAAACCCTAAAAAATGCTACATAAAACCTAAAACTTCAAACTAAACCCAAAAAGCACAACAGAAACACTAAAAATGCTACATAAACTCAAACAATGCTATGAAAACACTAAAAAATGATACAAAAAACCCTAAAGATGCTTCAAAAACCTTAAAAATATTAAACCCTAATATACCATAATATAAAAAATTAAACCCTAATAAACCCCTAATAAACTCTAATAATCCCTAAAACTCCTTATAATCCCTAAAAACCCTAAGAGGCTCTACTCAACCCTAATAAAACCCCAAAAATACCTAATAAAACCTAATAAACACTAAAAACAAGTTATGAAAACCTAAAAAACCCTAACCAACCCTAATAGACACTAATAAACACTAATAAACCGTAATAAACCTCAATCAATCCCTAAAAATCCCTAATAAACCATAAATAAATCCAATTAAACCCTACTCGACCCCAACAAACCTTAACACACCATAACGACACCTAATAAAACCCTACAAAACCCTAATAATGAAAACAAACGCTAGTATACCATAAAAAATCCCTAGAAATCCTGATAAACTCAAATATAACCTAATAAACCCTAAAAATGTTCACAAACAATAAAAAAATGATCACAAACAATAAAAACATGCTATATTACATAAAAAGTCCTAAAAACACTAATATAACCTAATAAAGACAAAAAAACACTAATATACCTTAAAAATCCCTAGAAACCATAATAAACTCTAATATAAACTATGAAACCCTAAAAATTCTCACAAAAAAAACAAAACGCTCACAGACAATAAAATACGCAATATTATCTAAAAAGACTTAACAAACACTAATAGAACATAATAAAACAAAAAAACTAATAAACCCCTAACAAACCCAAATAAACCATAAAACTTCTTAATAAAACCTAATAAAAACTTATAAACCCAAATAAAACCATAATAAAACCCTATAAATACCATCTCAACCCTAATAAACCTTAACACACCATAATTAAACCTAATAAAACCTAAGTAAACCCCAATAAACAAAAAAAACGCAAACAAACCTTTCAAAATCCCCAGAAACCCTAATAAACAATAATAAATTCTAACAAAACCTGAAAACTTTAAAAAATACTCACAAACACTAAAAACACAGTAATAAAACCTAAAAAGTCATAACAACCCCTCATATATATTAACAAAAACTATAAAACACTCATATACCTTATTAAAAACACTTTCAAACCCTAGTGAACCCTAAAAATCTCTAACTACCCCTAATAAACACTACTCAACCCTAATAAACCCTAATAAATCCCTAAAGATACCTACTCAACCCTAATAAAACCCTAAAAATACCTATTAAACCCCAATAAACCTTCACACACTATAATATACCATAATAAACACCATTAAACCCTAAAAAACACAAATATACCATTAAAAAGCCCTAAAACCCCTAATAACTGCTAATAAAACCTAACAAATCCTAAAAGCACTAATAAAACCTAATAATCACTACTAAACCCTAAAAACCCTAGTATACCCTCTTAAAAATTAATAAACCATAATTAATGATTATAAACCCTAATAAATCCTAAACATACCCAAATATACCATAATATACCCTAATATACCATAATATACCCTAATAAACCCAACTCAATCCTAATAAAACCCTAAAAATACCTAGTAAACCCTAATAAACCTAAACACACTATAATAAACCCTTATAAAATACTAATAACCCACACCAAACCCTAGAAACGCTAATATACCATTAAAAAACCCTAAAACCCTAACAAACCATAATAAATGTTAATAACACCTAATAATTCTAAAAAATTCTAATAAACCCTAAAAATACCTCTAATAATAATAGTAGTAATAACGGACATGCATGTGCATATGCATATGCATGGTTTAAATAATAAATCATAATGCACATGCATGTGCATGTGCATAAGCCTATGCATTTGCATGTGAATGATAATAAATAAGAAATTATAAGTAATAGCGCATGTGAATTACATGTGTATGTGCATGTTCATGTGAATGATAATAAACAAATAATAATAACTCACATCCAAGTGCATGTGCATGTGCATGGTAGTAAAAAATTAATAATAACCAAGTCCACATGAATGAGAATTTTCATGTGATTGATAACAAATAATAAATAATAACACTTGTGATAATAGAATAATGCACGTGCATTGTGTGTGCACGTGCATGAGAATAAATAATAATAACATAGGTGATAATAGAATAACACAAGTGTATTGCATTTTCATGTGCATGATAATAAATAATATATAATAATGCATGCGCATGTTCATTTACATGTAATGATAATGATAATGACGCATGCACGTGCATGGTGATAAATAATAAATAACTATGCACGTGCATGTGAATTTGCATTTGATGATACAAACAACAACAACAACAACAACAACAACAATAATAATAATAATAAAATAACGCAAGTGCATTTCATGTGCACGTGCATTGTAGTAAATAATAAATAAGAACGCACATGCATGTGCATGTGCATTTACATTGGATGATAATATTAATAATAGTAATTATAATAATAATAATAATAATAATAATAATAACACAGGCACATGCATGGTAATAAATAATAAATAACAACGCACAAGCATGTGCATTTGCGTGTGATAATGATAATAATAATGTAATGATAATAATAATAATAATGATAATAATAATTATGATAATAAAAATAAAAATAATAAAATAATAATACAAGTGCATTGCATAAGGATGTGCATGGAAATAAATAATAAATAATAATGCATGTGCATCTACATTTGCATGTGATGATTGTAATAATAACAGCAGTAGAAATAATAGTAGTTGTAGTGGTGATAATAGTAGTAGTACCAATGCATGTGATAATTGAATATTGCATGTGCATTACGTGTGCACGTGCATGGTAACAAATAAAAACACCAGTACATTGCATTAGCATGTGATGATGATGATGATAATAATAATAATAACAATGCAAGTGATAATAGAATAACGCACGTGAATTGAATGTGTGTGTATGTACATTCACATGTTCATTTTCATGTGATGATAATATCAACAACAACAACAACAACAACAACAACCACAATAATAATAATAACAATAATAATAACAACGCATGTGATAATAAAATAAGGTGTGCGCAATGCATGTGCACATTCATGGTAATAAAAATATAATAATAATGTACGTACATGTGCATGTGCATGTGGATTAGATGATGATGATAATAATAATAATAATAGTAAAAATAAGTTATAGTTGTTTGGAAAAATAGTAGACATGACAAAAATGCTAGAAATGGGGTCTCGAAAAACCTAACAAATAATAGAGTCATTGAAAAAGGCATAATTTCTTCTTCGGGGGTCCATTTCCACTTTGTGAATAGTCAAACTAAATCTCATGTAACGAACTACGATAAAAATAGGTGTTGGAGGCCAAACAGACACCCAGATTAGAAGATATGGAAACTTAATAAAAATTTTAACAGAGATCCGTACACGGAAATGAAGTTTTGGGGGCCTTCTGATGAGTTTCTTGGATTTTAGGGTCTCAAACATGACTTTAACTATGTTCAAGTCATCCTTCTGCATATATCTCTATGCTAATTTCGATTTGATATGTTGTAGAGCTCAAACGGACAACCGGGGCTAAAGTTAAGGCCGTTTGAAGTTGGACTTTTTTTTGGAGTGGTATAACTAATATATCATATATTTCTTTAATCTTCTCATAGTTTCTTCTAAACTTGGTCCTCACTCATCTCATGATCTTCGATTTGACTGGTCACAGGGCTCAAACGGACACCTGAAGGAGAAGTTATGCATATTTTAGTGAGTATCGGGTTTCTTAGGTTTTTAGGCGCTAGGAGAGTTGCTCAAATTAAAATGACAATAACTTCTACTATGTGTGTTTATTTTGGATCTACCACATGTTAATTCAAATATTGTGAAAATATACACACTCTGGTAACTATTTCATCCCTTTCTAACATTCTTCAACCCCCCAAAAGACCCAAAATCCCTTTGTATGGTCAAAAGATTGGCTTCTAGTGTCCGTTTTACAATAACTTCTTCTATGGGTGTCTATTTTGCCTCTACCACATATCAAATCGAATCTTGCGACTAGAACTACACTCCTGTAACCACTGAAGCACTTTCTCACATCCTTGAAGGCCCAAAAATGTTCTTAAACCTTCCAAAAGACCATATCTTCGACTACAGGAGTCCATTTTGCCTCTAACACATATCAAATCGAAGCTTTCGACTAGATATACACATATGTGACTAATATGAACACCTTATCACGTTTTTAATGTCTTGAATGGTCCTCAAGTCCTCCAAATGACCATAACTTCTGCCCTGGGTGTCCGTTTCACCTCTACCACATATCAAATTGAAGCTTGTGACAAGCTCTACACATTTGTGACAACCACGAACAAATAAATAAGCCTAAAAAACCATGAATAACCCCATTAAAACTAAAAACCATTAAAAACCATGAAAAACCCAAACAAAACCTAAAAAACCAATCAAACACTAACAAACCCTATCAAACCCTAACAATCCATAACAAACCCCCAAAAAATCCTAGAAAAACATAACAAACCCTATCAAACCCTAAGAAACCCTAAAAAACCCTAAAAAGCCCTAAAAACCCCAAGAAGCACAAAGAAACCCCAATAAAGCCAAAAAAATTTGAATAAACCCTTAAAACCCCTAAGAAACCATAATAAACCCTAAAACCCCTATAAACCCTAACAAAACCCTAAGAAAACCTATGAAACACTAACACACCCTTAGAAACCCTAACACACCCTAAAAAAACCCTAAAACACTCTAAGAAACCCTAGCACACCCTTAGAAACCCAACACACCCATCGAAACCCTAACACAACCATAGAAACCCTTAGAAACCAGATCACACCCTTAGAAACCCAATCCCACCCATAAAAACCATGACCCACCCTTAGAAACCCTAACACACCCTTAGAAACCGTAACAATCCCATAGACAACCTAAATCACTATATTAAGAACTATTAAATCCTAACAAACCCTACAAACCAATAATAAACCATAATAAACCATAATAAACCCTAAAGCCCACTACTAAACCCTAATAAACACTAATAAATCGTAACAAACCCTAAAACCCTATTAGACCCCAATAAAAGCTCCAAAATACCTAGAAACCAAAATATACAACAAAAATTCTATTAAACAATTCAAAACACTAAGATTCACAAAAAAACCCTAACAAACCCGACAAAACCTGACAAAACCCAAAAAAACCCTAAAAACCCAAAAAAACCCAAAAAACCCAAAAAACCATAAAACCCCCAAAAAAACCTAAAAAATTCCTAATAAGTCTAAAAATCCCTAAAAGCCCTAAATCCCCTAAAAACATGAAAAAACAGAAAAAACTTGAAAACAAACCTAAAACACTAAAAAACATAAAAAAAACCTCCAAAAACGCTAAAAATCCTAAAAACCGCTAAAAATGATAAAGACCCTAAAAGGCCAAAAATGCCTAGAAAAACCATAACCAACCCTATAAAACCCTTGAAAACCCTAAAACCCCCCTAGAAACCCCTAAAAACATCAAAAGAAACCCTAATACACCATAAAGAACCCTAAAGAACCCAAAAAACCCTAAAGAACTGCTTAAGCCACTAACAAAGCTACATAAACCCTAAACAACTCAAACAAACCGTAACACACCCTAAAACCCTAAAAAAACCTAACAAACCCTAACAACCCCTATGAACCACTAATAAACCCAAATAACCCTTAAAACCCACTATTAAGCCCTAAAACCCATAATAAACACTACTAAATTGTAATAACATGTAATAAACCCTAAAAAACTCTATTAGACACTAATAAACTCTAAAAAATCCCTAAAACACCTAATATACAATAAAAACACTATTAAACCATAATAAACACTAATAATCACTAAAAACCCTAACAAACCCGAAAAAATGCTACAAAAACCTCCAAATAATAGCCTAAAAAACCCTTCAACCAACTAATAAACACTAAAAATCCCTAATAACCACCAAAATAAATTGTAACAAACCCTAAAAACCCAAAATAAATGGTAAAAAATCCAAAAAACTCCAAATAAATTATTACAAACCGAAACAAAGCATAAAAAACCCCTAATAAACCACAATAAATCCTAATAAACCATAATAAACACTAATAAATCGTAATAAACCCAAATACACGTTACTAAACCCTAATAAATAAAATATACCCTAATAAAACCTAATAAATACCAAGTACCTTAAAAAAGGTTGATAAACCCTATAAAAAGATATTAATGCCAACAAAAGCCCAATAAAACCCTAATATACAATAAAAAAGCTAACAAACTGTAACAAATCTTAAAGAACACTAATAAACCCTAAAGAACCCTAATAAACCCTAAATAACCATATTAAAATATAAAGAACACTAAAACATCCTAAAGAACCCAAAAAACGCTTAAACACATTATATAAACCCTAAAAACCACTACAATACCGAAACAAACCCAAAAACACGCTAAATACCCAAACATCCCCTATCAATCACAAAAAAAATAAACCCATAAACCCCCCCCAAAAAAACCATTAAAAAGCCATCAGATACCATAAAAGACCATAAACACCCGTTAACAACCCTTAAAACCCTAAAAAAATACAAACCATAAACAACCATTAATACCTTAAAAACACTTCAAATAGATACATAAACCCTAAAAATGTTAAATAAACCCTTAAAAATGAAACAAAAACCCTAAAAACGCAACATAAACAAAAAAATGCAACATAAACCAAATAAATGATACACAAACCATAAAAAAACTACATAAACTCTAGATCTACAAAATAAAACCTAAAAAACACAACATAAACCATAAAATACGCAACATAAACATTAAAAAATGCTACATAATAGCTAAAAAACAATATAAACCCTAAAAACACCACATGAACCCTAAAAACGTTATATAAAACCTAATAAATGGATCATAAACGCTTTATCACCCCTAAAAATGCTACATAACCCCAGAAAACTCAACATAAACCCAAAACAATTCTACATAAAACCTAAACCCTAAGCACGCTACATAAACCCTAAAAACATTACATAAACCCTAAAAAAATACATAAAATCTAAAACTGCAAACTAAACCCTAAAAAAGCTACATAAACACAAAAAATGCTACATAAACTCTAACAATTCTACACAAACCCTAAAAAATGCTACAAAAAACCCTAAAGAAGCTTTAAAACCCTCAAAAATAATAAACCCTAACATACCATAATATAAAAAATTAAACCCTAATAAACCCCTACTAAACTATAATATTCCCTAAAAACCCCTTATAATTCATAAAAACCCTAAGAAACTCTACTCAACCCTAATTAAACTTTAATGATACCTAATAAACAATAATAAATGATAATAAAACCAAATAAACCCTAAAAACATGTAAAGAAAACTTAAACAACCCTAATAGACATTAATAACCACTAATATACCCTAATAAACCCAAAACAAACCCTAAAAATCCCTAATAAACCATAAATAAAGACAAATAAATCCTACTCAACCCTAAAAAACCTTAACACACTATAATAACCCTTAATAAAACCCTAAAAACCCCGAATAATGAAAAAAAATGATATTATACCATAAAAAATCCCATGAAACGATGATAAACTTTAATATAACTTGATAAACCCTAAAAATGGTCACAAAAAATAATAAATGATCACAAACATAAAAAACGCACTATATTACCTAAAAAGACCTAAATACACTAATATAACCTAATAAAGACAAAAACGCTAATATACATTAAAATCCCAAGAAACCCTAATATACCATAATAAACACTAAAATAACATAATAAATCTTAAAAACGCTCACAAACAAAAACAAAACGCTCACAAACAATAAAAACATGATATATTATCTAAAAAGACCTAACAAACACTAATATAACCTAATAAAACAAACAATCTTCCTTGCCTAATAAAATCATAATAAAACCCTAAAAATACCTTATCAACCCTAAAAAACCATGACACACCATAACAAAACCTAATAAAACCCAACTAAACCCCAATAATAATAAAAACACAAACAAACCATTAAAAAGGCCTAGAAACCCTAATAAACCATAATAAATTCAGATAAAATCTAATAAACCATTAAAAATGCTCACAAACCCTAGTAAACCCTAAAAATCCCTAACAAACCCTAAAAAATCGTACTCAACCCTAATAAACCCTAATTAAACCTTAAAGATACCGACTCAACCCTAATAAAACCCTAAAAATACTAACTCAACCCGAATAAACCTTAACACACCATAAAAAACCATAATAAACCCCACTAAACCCTAAAAAACACAAATATACCATTAAAAGCCCTAAAACCCCTAATAAATGATAATAAAACAAAACAAAGTTTAAAAGCGCTAATAAACCATAATAAACAATACTAAACACTAAAAAACTCTAATATACCCTCTTAAAAATTAATAATCCACAATGAACCATAATAAACCCTAATAAATCCTAAACATACCCAATTATACCATAATATACCATAATATTCCCTAATAAACCCAACTCAAACCTAATAAAACCCTAAAAATACCTAATAAACCCTAACAAACCTTGACACACCATAATAAACCCTAATAAAATCCTAATAACCCCCACCGAACCCAAAAAAATTCTAATATACCATTAAAAACCCTAAAACCCTAAAAAACCATAATAAATGTTAATAACACCTAAAAATCCTAAAAAATGATAGTAAACACTAAAAATACATCTAATAATAGTAGTAGTAGTAACGTGTGTGCTTATGCGTATGCATGTGCATGGTTTAAATAATAAATCATAAAGTACGTGCATGTGCAGATGCCTACAAATTGCATGTGAATGATAATAAATAATAACGCATGTGAATTGCATGTGTATGTGCATGTGAATATGAATGATAATAAATAAGAAATAATTACGCACATACAAGTGTATGTGCCTGTGCATGTGCTTGTGAATGTGCATGTGCATGTGCATGGTAATAAACAATAAATAATAACCAAGTCCAAATGAATGTGAATTGGCATGTGAATGATAATAAATAATAAATAATAACACATGTGATAATAGAATAACACACGTGCATTACGTGTGCGCGTGCATTAGAATAAATAATAATAATAATACATGTGACAATAGAATAACACATGGGCATTGAATTTTCATGTGCATGATAATAAATAATATATTATAACACACATGCATGTGAATTTACATGTAATGATAATGATAATGACTAATGCACGTGCATGGTAATAAATAATAAATAACAACGCACATGCATGTGCATTTGTATTTTATGATAGAAACAAAAACAACAAAAACAATAATAATAATAATAATAATATTGATGACAATAATAATAATAACAATAGAATAATTCAATTGCATTTCATGTGCACATGCATAGTTGTAAATAATAAATATATAATAATAAATAAGAATGCACATGCATGTGCATGTGCATTTACATTTGATGATCATATTAATAATACTAATTATAAAAATAATAATAATAATAATGCATGCAGGTGCATGGTAATAAATAATAAATTAAAACACACATGCATGTGCATTTTTATGTGATAATGATAATAATAATAATAATAAACAGTGATAATAATAATAATAATAATAATAATAATAATAAAAGAATAATACAAGTGCATTGCATATGCACATTCATGGTAATATATAACAAATAATAACGCATGTGCATCTACATTTTCTTGTGATGATAGTAATAATAACACCAGTAGTAATAATAGTATTAGAGGTGGCGATAATAGTAGTAGTACTAAGTCATATGATAATAGAATATTGAATGTTCATTACGTGTGCATGTGTATGGTAATAAATAATAACTCTTGTGCATTGCAATTGCATGTGATGATGATAATGATAATAATATTAATAATAATAATATTATTATTATTAACAATTCATGTGATAATAGAATAACGCATGTTCATTGAATGTGTGTGTCTGTAAATTTTCATGTGATGACAACAACAACAACCACAATAATAATAATAACAATAATAATAACGATGCATGTGATAATAAAAAAACACGTGTCATTGCATGTGCACATGCATGGAAATAGAAATATAATAATAATGCATGTGCATGTGCATGTGAATTTGTAGGATATGATGATAATAATAATAACAATAACTGTAATAATAAGTTATAGTTGTTTCAAAAAATAGCATACAAGAAAAATGTGCTCGAAATGGTGTCTTGAAAAAACCTATCAAATCACAGAGTCATTAAAAAGGAATTACTCCTTCTTTAGGTGTCCATTTCCGCCCCATGAATAGTCAAACTAAATCTCATGGAATGAACTATGATAAGGGCAGGTTCCAGAGGCCGAACAGACACACAGATTAGAGGTTATGACCATTTTAAAATAATTGACAGGGATCAGGACATGAAAATAGATTTTTGGAGGCCTTATGATGAGTTTTTGGTATTTTAGGGTCCCAAACATTACTTGAACTTTGTTCAAGTTATCCTTCTGCGTAGATTTATTTGCTGGCTTGGATTTTATATGTGGTAGAGCTCAAACTGACAACCGGAGTGAAGGTTATGTCCGTTTGAAGTTGGACTTTTTTTTGAGTGGCATAACTAATATATCTTCTGTTTCTTTTATCTCCTCACAGGTTCGATTAGACTTTTTCCTCACTCATCTCATGAGCTTTGATTTTACTAGTCACATCACTCAAATGGACACCCGAAGAAGAAGTTATGCCTATTTTAGTGAGATGCGGGTTTCCTGGGTTTTTAGGCGCTAGGAGGGTTACTCAATTTAAAACGACATTAACTTCTTTTACTTGTGTTCATTTTGGATCTACCACATATCAAATCAAATATTGTGAAAAGATACACACTTCTATAACCACTGGAACCCTTTCTGACATTCTTCAACCCCCCAAAAGACCCAAAATCCATTTCGATGGTAAAAAGATTGGCTTGTGGTGTCCGTTTTGCAATAACTTCTTCTATGGGTGTCCATTTTGCCTCTACCACATATCAAATCGAAGCAGGAGACTAGACCTACACACCTATAACCACTGAAGCACCTTATGAAGTCCTTGAAGGCCTAATAATGTACTTAAACCCTCCAAAAGACCATAACGTCTACTCTGGGAGTCCGTTTTGCCTCTACCGTATATCAAAATGAAACTTTCAACTAGATCTACAAATCTGTGACCAATAGGAATAGCTTATCACGTTCTTAAAGATCCAAAAGGTCCTTAAGTCCTCCAAATGACCATAACTTCTGCTCTGGGTGTCTGTTTCACCTCTACGACATATCAAATTGAAGCTTGCGAATAGCTTTGTACATCTGTTACAACCATGAACAACTAAATAACCCTAACAAACCATGACTAACCCCATAAACACTAAAAACCATTAAAAACCATGAAAAACCATAACAAACCCTATCAGACACTAAAAAACCCTAACAAACCCTAACAAACACCAAAAAACCCAAAAAAACATAACAAACTCTAAAAAACCCTAACAAACCCTTAAAAGCCCTAACAAACTCCGAGAATCACTAAGAAACACAAAAAACCCAAAGAAACCCTAAAACCCCCCTATGAAACCATAAGAAACCCAAACATAACCTTAAAATACCTAAAAATCCCAACAAAACACCAAAAAAAATAAGAATCACTAACACACCCTTAGAAACCCTAACACACCCTCAGAAACCCTACCACACCCTTAGAAACCCTAGCACACCAGTAGAAACCCCAATGCACCCATAGGAATCCTAACACAACCTTATAAACCCTTAGAAACCATAGCACACCCTTAGAATCCCTAACTTGCCCATAAAAAACCTTACCCACCCTTAGAAACCCTAACTCACCCTTAGAAACCCTAACAAACCCATAGACACCCTAAATCACTCTAATAAGAATTAATAAATCCTAACAAACCCAACCAACCAATAATAAACCATAATAAACCCTAATAAACCCTAAAGCCCACTACAAAACCCTAATAAACACTAATAAATCGTATTTAACCCTAAAAACCCTATTAGACCCCAATAAAAGCTACAAAATACCTAAAAACCCAAATATTCAAAAAAACTCTATTAAATCATTTTTAATGAAAAAACTGAATGGAGGGGTTACAAAAACCCTATTAAACCATTCAAAATGCTAATATTCACAAAACCCCCTAAAAACTCGAAAAACCCCTAAAAACCCTAAATAATCCTAAAAAAACCCTAATAAAACCCTAAAACCCCTAAAAACCTGAAAAAACCAAAAAAAAAATGATAACAAACCTAAAAACCCTAAAAAACCTCAAAAAACCTCAAAAACCCTAAAAACGCTAAAATCCCTAAAAAGCCTAAATATTCTAAATAAAACCCTAACCAGCCCTATGAAACCCATAAAAATCCTCAAAACCCTAATGAACCCTAAATAACCACTAAAGGAACTAACAATGCTACATAAACCCTATCAATTACTACAAAAACCCGAAAAAATCTTCAAAATCCACAAAACGCAACAAAACCGCAAAAAACTCTTAAATAACCTTAACAAAGCATAAAAAATCCAAACACACCCATAAACCCCAAAAAAACAAATAAAACCCCAAAAAACATAAACAAATCGTAACAAACCCTAAAAACCTTAACAAAACCTAACAAACACTGACAACCACTAATAACCCCTATGAACCACTAATAAACCCTAATAAACCCATAAAACCCACTATTAAACCCTAAAACACCTAATAAACACTAATAAATCGTAATAACCTATGATAAACCCTAACAAACTCTATTAGACCCTAATAAACACTAAAAAAGCCCTAAACCCCTAATATACAATATAAAACACTATTAAACCATAATAAACCATATTATTCACTAAAAACCCTAACAAACATGACAAAACTCTACAAAAATCTCCAAATAATAGCTTAAAAACATTACATCCCACTGATAAACCCTAAAAACCCTAATAACACCAAAATAAATCGTAAAAAACCCTAACAACCCCAAATAAATTGTATCAATTCTTAACAATGCCAAATAAATCGTAACAAACTGAAACAAACCAAAACAAACCACTAATAAACCCCAATAAACCCTAACAAATCAGCATAAACCCTAATAAATTGTGATAAACCCAAATACATGTTACTAAACCATAATAAATCCTAAATAACCCTAAAAGGTTGATAAACCATAGAAAAAGCTATTAATGCCTACAAAAGCCCAATAAAACCCTAATATACAATAAGAAATGCTAATAAACTGTAACAAATCCTAAAGAACACTAATAAACCATAAATAACCCTAATAAACCCTAAAGAACCATATTAAACTCTAAAGAACACTAAAATCCCTAAAGAACCCAAAAAATGCTAGAACACATTATATAAACCCTAAAAACCGCTACAATACCCAAACAATCTTTAAAACACACTAAAAAACCCTAACAACCCCTATCAATCTAAAAAAACAAATAATACCCATAATCCACCCCTAAACCATTAAAAAGCCATCAGATACCATAAAAACCCATAAAGACCTGTTAACAAACCTTAAAAACCCTAAAAACACTACAAACCATAAACAACCATTAAAACCTTATAAAAGGCTTCAAATAGATACATAAACCCTAAAAACATTACATAAACCCTAAAAATGCAACAAAACCCCTATAAATGTAACATAAACCAAATAACTCAACATAAACCCAAATAAATACAACATAAACTCTAAAAAACAAAACATAAACGTTAAAAAAAGGCTACATAAAACCAAAATACACAATATAAACCCTAAATACACTACATGAACCCTAAAAACATTACATAAGCCCTAATAATGCAACATAAACGCTACATCACCCCTAAAAATGCTACATAAACCAATAAAAAGCAACATAAACCCTAAAAATGCTATAGAGAACCTCAACCCAAACACGCTACATAAACCCTAAAACGTTACATAAACCATAAAGATGATACATA
Organism: Viscum album; assembly: GCA_963277665.1. NCBI lineage: Eukaryota > Viridiplantae > Streptophyta > Magnoliopsida > Santalales > Viscaceae > Viscum > Viscum album. The sequence goes on along the minus strand of CAUJRU010000031.1, from coordinate 3,074,777 downwards.
AAACCTAAAACCGCTAACTAAACCCTAAAAATTCTATATAAACACTTAAAATGCTACATAAACTCTAAAAACGCTACCCAAACCCTAAAAATTTCTACAAAAACCTTAAAGACGCTTCAAAACCTTCAAAAATATTAAACCATAATATACCATAACAGAAAAAATTAAACCCTAATAAACCCCTAATGAACCACTAAAGCCACTAAAAATTCTACATAAACCCAAACAATTACTACAAAAAACCGAAAAATGCTTCAAAACCAACAAAATGAAACAAAACCCCCAAAAAACGCTAAAATTGCCCTAACAAAGCATAAAAAATCCAAACACACCCCTAAATCCCAAAGAAACACATAAAACCTCAAACAACTCAAACAAACTGTAACAATACCTAAAAACGCTAAAAAAACCTAACAACCCCTAACAACCACTAATAACCCCTATGAACCACTTGTAAACCCTAATAACCCCTAAAACCCACTATTAAACCCTAAAACCCTTATAAACACTAATAAATCGTAATAACCTATAATAAACCCTAAGAAACTCTATTAGACCCTAATAAACACTAAAAAATCCCTTTAAAACCCTAATATACAATAACAATACTATTAAACCATAATAAACCCTAATAATCACTAAAAAAACCTAACAAACCCGACAAAACGCTACAAAAACCTCCAAATAATTGCCTACTAAACCATACAACCCACTAATAAACCCTAACAAACTCCAATAACACAAAAATAAATCGTAACAAACCCTAACAACACCAAATAAATTGTAACAAATCCTAAAAATGCAAAATAAATCTTAACAAACTGAAACAAACCGCAACAAACCGCTAATAAACTGCAATAAACCCTAACAAAGCATAATAAACCCTAATATATTGTAATAAACCCCAATACACGTTACTAAACCCTAATAAATAAAATAAACAATAATAAACCATAATAAATCCTAAATAACACTAAAAAGGTTGATAAACCCTAGAAAAAAGTTTTTAATTCCTACAAAAGCCCAATAAAACCCTAATATACAACAAAAAACACTAATAAACTGTAACAAATCCAAAAGAACAGTAATAAACCCTAAAGAACCCTAATAAACCCAAAAAAACCATATTAAACTCTAAAAAACACTAAAAACCCTAATGAACCAAAAAAAAACGCTAAAACACATTATATAAACCCTAAAAACCACTACAATACCCAAACAAACTGTCACGACCCGCCCTCGGGGTCCGTGCCGTGACTACCCCAAGCCCGCCTTCCATAGGCCAGGGGCTGGCGACTAGCACCAAGGCGTAAATCCCAGTAAAAAGGGAAGGCATTGCCTTTGAATAGTAATACAAACACCACAGAGTAAGCAAGCGGAAAGTAAACACTAAACAAAAACAGAGTACTACTGAAAGTGCGGAAAAGTAAATGGGCCAGTATACAAACCCAAACTGAAAGTAAAGTACAACTCGAAAAGGGAAAAAAAGCAACTGAAAAGTAAAAGCCGCTAATCCGAGTTGTCCACTGGAAATCCGACCTGAAGGGTGGGTACAGATAGCTCCTCTGCTCCACGGGTCCCGTCGTCCGCTTCGTGCACGTTCCGCCCAGTGGTCCACCTCCAGGTACCATCCCGCTCTGCAAGCCTCAGCTAAGGTCAACGCTGTCCGTCGTCTGCAACCAACACAACGTAGTGCGGGCAAAGCCCGTGCAGGGGTGAGTATAAGCTACTCAGTAGGGACCCCGAGACCCCTGAAGGTCTCTCAAAATCCACAAAGGATAAACCACGAAGAAAAGTACAATCATGAAGTAACAACAGACACTGCTTAGGTATATGCCCATACATATACCTAAGTCATCAATTCAAATACGCTCCAACCTCCGAGCCCAAGTACAACTTAGTCCACACAGGATAGTAAACGTATTCCACATAGGAAAGCAAAACGTAATCCACACAGGATTGCTCAACACAATCAACACAGGAAAGCAAAGGATTCAGCTCACACAAGTATACTTCTTCAAGGATGATAAAGATGATCACTGATCCATCTAAGTCGTCGGACCCACGAAGGATCGATAGGTAACTAACCCCCTCAAAGACCCACACAGGATCGGGCCCACACAGGACCTGTAGGCGCTGGCTCACACAGAACCGCTGAGCGCAAGGACCCACACAGGATCGGGCCCACACAGGACCTGTAGCACTGATCCACGTAGGATCGCTGAGTGCTGTAGTCGTCGTGGTCGAATCCACACAGGATCTCTGTACTGTCGTCGTTGAACCCACACAGGATCTCTGTACTGTCGTCGTCGCAGTCACAGTAGCAGTCGTAGCAGTAGTAGCAGTCGCAGCCAGCACTAGGGTTCCCGCACATAGCAAGCTCGTTCGGAGGGTCCGCTCCACGAGCCGAGAGGCTGATACATCAACTGTCACAAAGACCAGAGTTGATGTATCCAAAAGTTCCGTATCGTCAATAGGAACTCAACGCAACAGACGGCACGTCGATCGGACGCCCGGTCTGAGAGTTATTGGCATTTTCGACTCCGGGGCCCGGTTGGTTTTTAAGGCAAAACCAACCCGACCGTACTCCACCTGCGTCCAAACCTCGGGCGGAGTATGCCAAAAGATCCGTCTCACTAAGAGGAACACAACGCGACTGACGACGCATCAATTGGACGTTTGTAGCTCAAGATATGAGCGTTTCCGCTCCGAAGGCCTGGCTGGTTTCGTGAACGAACCAACCCGGCCGAACTCAAAGTAACCCGAAACCTTGAGTGCGATATACCGAAACGACCGTCTCGATCCAAGGATCGCGTTGCCACTGACGGTTCGTCGATCGGAGGTCCGAGGCTCAAGTTATGGGCCAAAAACCGATTCTGGTTCGAAACGGGGGGGTCCGGGTCCGGGCCGACCCGGCCTGACCCCCCCCCCCTGGGGCGGCGCGGCGGCGCGGCGGGCCGCGGCGGCCTGGCGCCGCGAGGTGGCCGCACGCGGGGGATCGAACCCCCGCTCTTCAACTGGCGGCGCGGCATAGCCGCGCCGTTTTCTTTTTAAAAAACGCCCCCCCCCCCCCCCCCACGTGGGGGGCCTGCTGGTGCGCAACCGGGGGGCCGGCTGCCCCCCTCCTTCAAAGAACCGCCCCCCTCATAAAGAGGGGGGTTTTTAAGAGGTGGCTGGGGGATTAATTCCCCCGGTTTTAATGGCTTCCGGCCGGCCAGCTGGCCTGCCGGTTTTCTCCAACGGGACCGGAAATTCCGTTCCCCCCTTCGGCTTCCGACGCCGGTGGCCCGGCCGCCGGTATTCTCTTCCGCCGCAGCCCGGAACCGGCCGCGGTCTTCTCGTCCCGCCGCGGCCCGGAACCGGCCGCGGTCTCCTCGTCCCGCCGCGGCCCGGAACCGGCCGCGGTGTTCGTCGTCCGGCGCGGTGCGACGGCACCGCGCCCCTTTCGCCGTGCCATGATTCCTTTCAACACGGCGCGACGGCGTCGCGTTCTTGAAAATTTTTCCTTGGCGTAGCGCGACGGCGCCGCGTAAAATATTTGCACAATCATCCGCGTGGTGCGACGGCACCACGCCACTTGCTTCCACCCGCAAGAATAAACAAGAACGATGGAGGGGGGGGGGGTTCGGCCGTGTTCGTGCGGTCCGGCCCCCCTCACGTTAAAATAATAACGCAACTTAAAATAATTCAAGCCTCACGTTAGTCTTGCTAAAATCACGATCAAAAATAAAATAATGAAACCAAAAAGAATTCAACAACCCCTACCTCGGGTATAAGGTTCGAAGATTGTGAACGTTCCGCGGAAGACGATGTCGCGGAGGTCGGGCGTCGCGGTAGCCGTTCGTCAAATCCGATGACGAAGGGATGCGTTCGAAGAGACACGTCGTTGGCGAAACTTGTACGCCGACGAAGGTTGTCCGAGGAAGAAGTGGCGTCCCCTTCGTTGACACGGTAAACGAAGAATGGAGGTGCGGCGTTCTTCGTCGGAGCTTGAGCGTTCTTCGTCAAGATGAACGTTCTTCGAGTTCTTCGTCAGAGTTGAAGAAGAAGAAGGCTCTCCACCTCTCAAGAAGACAAACAAAGAACCCAAAATAAAATAAGACAACATCTTATTTTATTATCACATAACACATTAGAATTTCAAAAGTTTGAAATTCAAAAGGTTTAACTCCAATAATTAAAAGGTAACTTAAGCCAATAAATTAGGGGTTAAGCAAGTTGAGAGAATTTGAAAGGATTAGGGGTTTGTGTGGGCCCCACCACACTTAATCCTCCCAAGGGAGGTTAAGTGGGTGTGGGTCCCACTTCCAACCTCCTTTGATAGGTTTAAACAAGTTAATATAAAATTGTTCTACACAATTTTATTTAACTCAAACTAAAAACCCCAAAACTAACTTTCAACACGCAACAAACGCAACTCCCGAAAAGGTCTCTTTAAGCGAATATCGGCGCTGCGAGTTCATCGGTGCCCTCGGATTTCAATTCCGAGCACCAGATCAAAAGTTAGGAAATCCCGCTCGTTCGTTCACTGAACGTACCCGAGCCAAACTTCGGAAATTAATTCCGGGCACTCCGGGCCTCGGAATCAGGTGCCGTCTGAAACCGCGCTCTTGTAAAATTCTAAAGAAAATTAAGAAAAAATTTCCCTTGAATTTTACGGGACTTTACATTACTCCCACCTCAGGGCTTTACGTCCCCGTAAAGATACATCAAAAACTAGGGAAACAAATGAGGGTACTGAGCACGCATCTGAGCCTCCCGCTCCCATGTGCTCTCCTGGAGATTCCCGTGCTGCCATCTGATGCGCACAAGAGGAATCGATCGCCCATGCAGGACCCGCTCCTGTCAATCCTCTATCTCCACCGGGACCTCCGTAAAAGTCTCCCCATCATCAACGTCAAGCTCCCCATGGTCAATGATGTGCGTCGGGTCGTGCACGTATCTCCTCAGCTGGGATACGTGGAAGACGTCGTGCACCCGGTGCAACTGAGGTGGTAGAGCCAGGCGATAAGCCACCTCGCCAATCCTGCTGAGAATCTGGAAGGGTCCGATGTAGCGCGGAGATAACTTGTCGCCTCGGCCAAATCTCCGAATACCATGTCGAGGTGAGACCCGCAAGAAGACGTGGTCGCCATCCTCGAACTCCAGTGGCCTCCGCCTCCTGTCAGCGTATGACTTCTGCCGGCTTTGAGCTGTCCTCATCCGCTCCTGGATGACCTGGACCTTCTCTGTCGTGGCCTGGACCATCTCCGGTCCCACCAGTGCTGACTCCCCAGGGTCTGTCCAGCACAAAGGAGATCTACATGGTCGGCCGTACAACGCCTCGTACGGTGTCATCCCGATGGTGGAGTGGTAGCTGTTGTTGTATGCGAACTCCACCAAGGGTAGGTGGTCCTCCCAGCTACGACCAAAGTCGAGGAAACAGGCACGGAGCATGTCCTCGAGTGTCTGAATGGTCCTCTCCGTCTGACCATCCGTCTGAGGGTGAAAAGCTGTGCTAAGACGTAGCTGCGTACCGAACGCCTCCTGTAACCCCTTCCAAAGCCGGGAAGTAAAGCGGGCATCTCGATCGGAAACGATAGATGATGGCATGCCGTGGAGCCGCACAATCTCCTGAACGTAGAGACGTCCCAAGCTCTCCACTGAGCCCTGCTCTCTGATGGGTAAGAAGTGTGCCGACTTGGTGAGTCGGTCAACAATCACCCAGATGGAGTCGTGACCTCTGGAAGTGCGTGGAAGTCCAGTCACGAAGTCCATAGATATGCAATCCCACTTCCACTCCGGAACCTCCAAGGGCTGTACCAAGCCTGCTGGTACCTGATGCTCTGCCTTCACCTGCTGACAGGTGAGGCATCGAGAAACGAACTCTGCTACTGCCTTCTTCATGCCCAGCCACCAGTGCTGTCGTCTGAGGTCCTGGTACATCTTTGCCACTCCAGGATGTACCGCCAAAGGAGAAGTGTGAAACTCTCTCAGCACTTCCTCTCGCAAAGCTATTGGTACCATGGTACGGCCTCTGAAAAGGATGTCGTGCTCTGCTCCAAGGGAGAAACCATCAGGTGCCTGTCCCGAGGATATCTGTGCACGCCGTGTCTCACAGTCAGCGTCCCCGCGCTGTGCCTCCCTGACTCGCTGCAGTAGTGGGGGAGTGACTGTGAGAGACTGAAGAAAGGCTGCTCCATCTCTATCCACGAAGGATATCTACAAAGAGGCTAGCTGCTCCGTCGCCTCCTCAAGTAGCTGAATGCCCGTCCTCCTGCTGAGGGCATCGGCTACTACGTTCCCCTTCCCAGGAGTATAGACTATCTCAAAGTCATAGTCCTGGAGGAACTCGAGCCATCGCCGCTGTCTCAGGTTCAGGTCCTTCTGCGAGAAGATATACCTAAGACTCTGATGATCGGAAAAGACTGTAAAGTGCTCGCCCATCAGATAGTGTCGCCATGTCTTCAGAGCGAAGACCACTGCTGCTAACTTCAGGTCATGGGTAGCGTATTTCTGCTCATGCGGCCTCAACTGTCGTGATCCATAGGCGATCAATGCCCGCTCCTGCATCAGAACACATCCGAGTCCGGTCCCTGATGCATCGCAGTAGACTACGTACCCTACTCCCTCCTCAGGCAACCTCAAGATAGGTGCGCTAGTCAATCTCTGTCTCAGCTCCTGGAAGCTATGCTGACATCTGTCTGACCACACGAAGGGTTTCCCCTTCTTCGTCAAAGCTATGAGTGATGCTGCAACTCTAGAGAAGTCTGGAACGAATCTCCGATAGTATCCAGCTAGTCCCAAGAAACTCCGAACCTCAGTCACGCTCCTGGGTGGCTCCCAAGCTAACACAGCCTCAATCTTCGCGGGATCCACTGCAACTCCCGCCTCAGAGATAACGTGTCCCAAAAAGTGGACCTCACGTATCCAGAACTGGCACTTCGAGAGCTTACCATAAAGCTGGTGCTCTCGGAGTGTGTCAAGAACAACTCTCAAGTGATAGGCGTGCTCCTCCTCTGTCGTAGAGTAAATCAGAATGTCGTCGATGAAGACCACGACAAACCGATCGAGGTATGGCTGAAAGATCCTGTTCATGAGAGCCATGAACACTGCTGGAGCATTGGCTACACCTAAAGGCATAACCAAGAACTCATAGTGGCCATACCGACATCTGAAGGCCGTCTTCTGCACATCCTCGTCTCTGACTCTAAGCTGATGATAGCCTGACCTGAGGTCTATCTTCGAGAACCACCGTGCTCCCTTGAGCTGATCAAAGAGGTCATCAATCCTCGGTAGCGGATACTTGTTCCTCACTGTCACCTGGTTCAGGCGACAATAGTCAACAAAAAGTCGCAAGCTTCCGTCCGCCTTCTTGGCGAACAATATCGGGGAAGCCCAGGGTGAAACACTGGGTCGGATGAATCCCTTTCCCTGCAAGTCCTCCAACTGTACCCGTAGCTCTTGAAACTCGGTGGGGGCCATCCGATATGCTGGAGTGGATATCGGGGCTGTCCCGGGGTACAAGTCAATATAAAATTCTACCTCTCTGCGAGGGGGTATCCCTGGAACGTCATCGGGAAAAACGTCCGCAAACTGATCCACCACTGCAGGAAAACCAGGACTCTGCACGTCAACTGCTCCAAGGATAAGGCTAGCCAACTGATGAGTGATGGGCTGTCCTCTCCTCCGCGGAAGTCCATCCTGTGCTGCTAAGGCTCCCTTCTCGCCGGTGAAGGTGAACCTGCTCCCATCGGTGCGTACACAACGCACCTTGCGCCTAAAACAGTCAATCTATGCATGGACCGTAGATAGCCAATCCATGCCCAAGATGACATCGTAAGGCCTCGACGCTGCTACAAGAAGATCCCAGCCGAAGCTCTCGCCTCCTAGAGTAAGCTCACACTGCCGGCACCAGTGCGTAATCGTCGAGTCTGCTCCAGTAGGAGTCTCTAGCCGTAAGGATCGAGCCAACGGCTCTGTCGGAATCTCCGAGCTCCGAACAAGGGCAGCGGCTATGAAAGATTGACTCGCTCCTGTGTCTATAAGAACTTCAGCAAGGGTGGAATAGACACAGATAGTACCTCGAATCATCTCGGGTGCGCCGTGGTCGTAGGCCTCTGCTGCCTGGAGCTGTGCCTGTCGCTGCCCGCCAGCTCCCTGTGGTCGGGGTGGACCTCCTGGTGGTGGTGGTGGTAGAGCCTCAAAGCGTCGGCCACCACCAGCTGCTCGCCCAGCTCCTCTGCCTCGTCCGCCTCCTCCATGAGGACCGCCACGGTCGACCCTCTGCCTCTGCCTCGGTGGTCCCTCAACCGTCTGCTGCTCCTCGGCACGGCGGGTCGGGCAGTCATGAGCCATGTGGCCCTGCCCGCCGCACGAGTAGCACTGTCCGCCTCTCGTAAGACTGGCTCCGCGCTGTGTGCCCCGCACTGCTGAGCCAGTATCCTGAGGTCGTCTGCCCGAAGGTCTGGTCTGTCTGGACCCCTGAGTCATCCGTCGACTGCCTGCTGCAGATGACTCTGCCACGTGCCGCCCTGCGGTGGGTCTCTATGCTGGTGTAGACTCAGCAAGGAAGCTCTCGATCAGAAGGGCCCGCTCCAGTACTCCTGTCTGAGTCGGTATGCTGAGGGAGATCAGCGATGCCCTGATCTCGTGTCTCAAACCCTGCTCGAAGGTCCGGGCCCAGAAGAATGGGTCCCGTACCATGTCGGTCGAGTAGCGCGAGAGATCGGTAAATCTCGCCGAGTACTGAGCGACCGTCATGCTGCCCTGCCGCAGCTGTAGAAGCTCCTGGATACGCACCGCACGAAGGGTGGCTGGGACGAACTCCGAGCGGAAGAGGCTCTCAAAGTCCATCCAAAGTAGAGATGCCTCATCGTGCACCTGGAGCATCAAGATCCACCATCGTCCTGCTGCTGCGTGTAGTAGGCTCGCAGCGAGGATCACCATGAGGTCTACTGGTTTCCTCACTAGCCTAAACACTCGAACCACTGCCTCCAGCCAGTCCTCTGCTGCCTGGGGATCCGTCTCCCCGCGAAACCTGGGCGGTCGCTGGCGCTGAAACTCATGTAGTGCGCTGAGGCGACGTGCATCGTCAGCGGCTGCTGCTGGAAGCATCGGGGGATCGGCGGGTAAAGCTACCGCCGGTGCCACTACTGAAAAAGGGCCCTGCACCGAGGCCTCGTCGCTCGGTGGGTTGTCGTCTCGCTCGACTCTCGGAACCCTAGCTGGCTGCCGTCGTGGGTCCATCCTTAAAAGGAAACATGTGCGCCACGGTCAGAACAGTATACCTGGTGAGCTGATATAAGTAATCACAATGAAAACTTTGAAACACACACGCAATCAATGTTTTCGTGCATTAAGTCGGAAATCAGAAGTCAGGGTCCTGGTGTACGGATACGTCGGCCGCCGCACCAACACTGGACTCCCTGGACTGATAACCACACTCAATACGCTAAACATTATTGCTTCACATAGAAAAGATCAGAGTTCGCGGTAGAACCGAACTCCTCTGATACCAATTTGTCACGACCCGCCCTCGGGGTCCGTGCCGTGACTACCCCAAGCCCGCCTTCCATAGGCCAGGGGCTGGCGACTAGCACCAAGGCGTAAATCCCAGTAAAAAGGGAAGGCATTGCCTTTGAATAGTAATACAAACACCACAGAGTAAGCAAGCGGAAAGTAAACACTAAACAAAAACAGAGTACTACTGAAAGTGCGGAAAAGTAAATGAGCCAGTATACAAACCCAAACTGAAAGTAAAGTACAACTCGAAAAGGGAAAAACAGCAACTGAAAAGTAAAAGCCGCTACTCCGAGCTGTCCACTGGAAATCCCACCTGAAGGGTGGGTACAGATAGCTCCTCTGCTCCACGGGTCCCGCCGTCCGCTTCGTGCACGTTCCGCCCAGTGGTCCACCTCCGGGTACCGTCCCGCTCTGCAAGCCTCAGCTAAGGTCAACGCTGTCCGTCGTCTGCAACCAACACAACGTAGTGCGGGAAAAGCCCGTGCAGGGGTGAGTATAAGCTACTCAGTAGGGACCTCGAGACCACTGAAGGTCTCTCAAAATCCACAAAGGATAAATCACGAAGAAAAGTACAATCACGAAGTAACAACCGACACTGCTTAGGTATATGCCCATACATATACCTAAGTCATCAATTCAAATACGCTCCAACCTCCGAGCCCAAGTACAACTCAGTCCACACAGGATAGTAAACGTATTCCACATAGGAAAGCAAAACGTAATCCACACAGGATTGCTCAACACAATCCACACAGGAAAGAAAAGGATTCAGCTCACACAAGTATACTTCTTCAAGGACGATAAAGATGATCACTGATCCATCTAAGTCGTCGGACCCACGAAGGATCGATAGGTAACTAACCCCCGCAAAGACCCACACAAGATCGGGCCCACACAGGACCTGTAGGCGCTGGCTCACACAGAACCGCTGAGCGCAAGGACCCACACAGGATCGGGCCCACACAGGACCTGTAGCACTGATCCACGTAGGATCGCTGAGTGCTGTAGTCGTCGTGGTCGAATCCACACAGGATCTCTGTACTGTCGTCGTCGAACCCACATAGGATCTCTGTACTGTCGTCGTCGCAGTCACAGTAGCAGTCGTAGCAGTAGTAGCAGTCGCAGCCAGCACTAGGGTTCCCGCACATAGCAAGCTCGTTCGGAGGGTCCGCTCCACGAGCCGAGAGGCTGATACATCAACTGTCACAAAGACCAGAGTTGATGTATCCAAAAGTTCCGTATCGTCAATAGGAACTCAACGCAACAGACGACACGTCGATCGGACGCCCGGTCTGAGAGTTATTGGCATTTTCGACTCCGGGGCCCGGTTGGTTTTTAAGGCAAAACCAACCCGACCGTACTCCACCTGCGTCCAAACCTCGGGCGGAGTATGCCAAAAGATCCGTCTCACTAAGAGGAACACAACGCGACTGACGGCGCGTCAATCGGACGTTCGTAGCTCAAGATATGAGCGTTTCCGCTCCGAAGGCCCGGTTGGTTTCGTGAACGAACCAACCCGGCCGACCTCAAAGTAACCCGAAACCTTGAGTGTGATATACCGAAACGACCGTCTCGATCCAAGGATCGCGTTGCCGCTGACGGTTCATCGATCGGAGGTCCGAGGATCATGTTATGGGCCAAAAACCGATTCTGGTTCGAAACGGGGGGGTCCGGGTCCGGGCCGACCCGGCCCGACCCCCCCCCCCCCCCCCTGGGGTGGCGCGGCGGCGCGGCGGGCCGCGGCGTCCTGGCGCCGCGAGGTGGCCGCACGCGGGGGATCGAACCCCCGCTCTTCAACTGGCGGCGCGACATAGCCGCGCCGTTTTCTTTTTAGAAAACGCCCCCCCCCCCCCACGTGGGGGGCCTGCTGGTGCGCAACCGGGGGGCCGGCTGCCCCCCTCCTTCAAAGAACCGCCCCCCTCATAAAGAGGGGGGTTTTTAAGAGGTGGCCGGGGGATTAATTCCCCCGGTTTTAATGGCTTCCGGCCGGCCAGCTGGCCGGCCGGTTTTCTCCATCGGGACCGGAAATTCCGGTCCCCCCTTCGGCTTCCGACGCCGGCGGCCCGGCCGCCGGTCTTCTCTTCCGCCGCGGCCCGGAACCGGCCGCGGTCTTCTCGTCCCGCCACGGCCCGGAACCGGCCGCGGTCTCCTCGTCCCTCCGCGGCCCGGAACCGGCCGCGGTGTTCGTCGTCCGGCGCGGTGCGACGGCACCGCGCCCCTTTCGCCGTGCCATGATTCCTTTCAACGCGGCGCGACGGCGTCGCGTTCTTGAAGATTTTTCCTTGGCGTAGCGCGACGGTGCCGCGTAAAATATTTGCACGATCATCCGCGTGGTGCGACGGCACCACGCCACTTGCTTCCACCCGCAAGAATAAACAAGAACGATGGAGGGGGGGGGGGTTCGTCCGTGTTCGTGCGGTCCGACCCCCCTCACGTTAAAATAATAACGCAACTTAAAATAATTCAAGCCTCACGTTAGTCTTTCTAAAATCACGATCAAGAATAAAATAAGGAAACCAAAAAGAATTCAACAACCCCTACCTCGGGTATAAGGTTCGAAGATTGTGAACGTTCCGCGGAAGACGACGTCGCGGAGGTCGGGCGTCGCGGTAGCCGTTCGTCAAATCCGATGACGAAGGGATGCGTTCGAAGAGACACGTCGTTGGCGAAACTTGTACGCCGACGAAGGTTGTCCGAGGAAGAAGTGGCGTCCCCTTCGTTGACACGGTAAACGAAGAATGGAGGTGCGGCATTCTTCGTCGGAGCTTGAGTGTTCTTCGTCAAGATGAACGTTCTTCGAGTTCTTCGTCAGAGTTGAAGAAGAAGAAGGCTCTCCACCTCTCAAGAAGACAAACAAAGAACCCAAAATAAAATAAGACAACATCTTATTTTATTATCACATAACACATTAGAATTTCAAAAGTTTGAAATTCAAAAGGTTTAACTCCCATAATTAAAAGGTAACTTAAGCCAATAAATTAGGGGTTAAGCAAGTTGAGAGAATTTGAAAGGATTAGGGGTTCGTGTGGGCCCCACCACACTTAATCCTCCCAAGGGAGGTTAAGTGGGTGTGGGTCCCACTTCCAACCTCCTTTGATAGGTTTAAAAAAGTTAATATAAAATTGTTCTACACAATTTTATTTAACTCAAACAAAAAACCCCAAAACTAACTTTCAACCCGCAACAAACGCAACTCTCGAAAAGGTCTCTTTAAGCGAATATCGGCGCTGCAAGTTCATCGGTGCCCTCAGATTTCAATTCCGAGCACCGGATCAAAAGTTAGGAAATCCCGCTCGTTCGCTCACTGAACGTACCCGAGCCAAACTTCGGAAATTAATTCCGGGCACTCCGGGCCTCGGAATCTGGTGCCGTCTGAAACCGCGCTCTTGTAAAATTCTAAAGAAAATTATGAAAAAATTTCCCTTGAATTTTACGGGTCTTTACACAAACCCAAAAACACACAAAAACCCTAACAACCCCTATCAATCCCGAAAAAAAATAAACCCATAAAACCCCCAAAAAACCATTTAAACACCATCAAATACCATAAAAACGATAAACACCCGTAAACAACCCTTAAAACCCTAAAAAACACTACAAACCATAAACAAACATTAAACCCCTATAAAAGGCTTCAAATAGATACAGAAACCCTAAAAACGTTACATAAACCCTAAAAAATGCAACAAAAAACCCTAAAAACACAACATTAACCAAAAGACTCAACCTAAACACAAAAAACACTACATGAACCCTAAAATCACTACATAAACCCTATAACTATAACATAAACCCTAAAAAACACAACATAAACCCTAAAAACCGCAACATAAACCTTAACAATCGCTACATAATGCCTAAAAACACAATATAAACCCTAAAAACACTCCATGAACCCTAAAAACGTTACATAAACCATAAAAAATCAACATAAATGCTACATCCCCCCTAAAAATGCATCATAACCCCAGAAAATGCAACATAAACCCTAAAAATGCTACAAAAAACCTAAACCCTAAACCCGCTACATAAACCCTAAAAATGTTACTTAAACCCTAAAAATGATACATAAAATCTAAAACCGCTAACTAAACCGTAATAATGCTATATAAACACTAAAAATGCTACATAAACTCTAACAACACTATACAAACCCTAAAAATTGATACAAAACCCTAAAGACGCTTTAAAACCCTCAAAAATATTAAACCCCAATATACCATAATTTAAAAAATTAAATACTAATAAACCCCTAATAAACTCTAATAATCACTAAAAACACCTTATAATCCCTAAAATCCTAAGAAACTCTACTCAACCCTAATAAAACTCCAAAAATACCTAATAAACCCTAATAAATGATAATAAAACCTAATAAACCCTAAGAACACGTTAAGAAAACCTAAACAACCCTAACCAACCCTAATAGACACTATTAAACACTAATAACACTAATAAACCCCAAACAAATCCTAAAAGACCTAATTAACCATAAATAAAAATATATAAACCCTACTCAACCCTAAAAATCATTAACACACCATAATAACCCCTAATAAAACCCTACAAAACCCTAATAAAGAAAAAAAATGCTAGAATACCTTAACAAATGCCAAAAAACCATAATAAACTCTAATATAACCTAATAAACCCAAAAACCTCTCACAAACAACAACAAAAAATGATCACAAACAATAAATATTCTCTATATTACCTGCAAAGACCTAAAACACTAATATAACCTAATAAACACAAAAAATGAAAATATAACATAAAAATTTCTAGAAACTTTAATAAACCATAATAAATTTTAATATAACCAAACAAACCCTAAAATGTTCAAAAAAAACAAAACGCTCACAAATAATAAAATCTTGCTATTTTATCTAAAAAGGCCTAACATACACTAATATAACATAATAAAAAATTTTTAATAAACCCTAAACAAACCCTAATAAACCCAAAAAATCCCTAATAAACCCTAATAAAAATGAATAAACACTAATAAAACCCTAAAAATACATTCTTAACCCTAATAAACCTTGACACACCGTAACAAAACCTAATAAAATCCAACTAAACCCCAATAAACAAAAATACGCAAACAAGCCATTAAAAAGCCCTTGAAACCCTAATAAACCATAATAAATTCAAATAAGAGCAAATAAACAATTAAAAATGCTCACAAACACTAAAAACACAATAATAAAACCTAAAAAGTCATAACAGCCCCTCATATATATTAACAAAAACTAAAAAACACTCATATACCCTAATAAAAACACTAAAAACCCAAGTAAAACCTAAAAAACCCTAACAAACCCTAATAAACCGCACTTAACCCTAATAAAACCTTGAAGATACCAACTCAACCCTAATAAAATCCTAAAAATACCTACTAAACCCTAATAAACCTTAAAAACCATAATAAACCATAATTAACCCCACTAAACCCTAAAAACGCAAATATACCATTAAAAATCCCTAAAACCACTAATAAATGATAATAAAACCTAACAAAGCATAAAAGTGCTAATAAACCCAAATAAACACAACTAAATACTAAAAAAACCCTAATATACCCTCTTAAACATTAATAAACCATAAAGAACCATAATAAACCCTAATAAATCCTAAACATATCCAAACATACCTTAATATATCATAATATACCCTAATAAACCCAACTCAGTCCTAATAAAACCCTAAAAATACCTAATAAACCCTAATAAACCTTGACACGCCATAATAAACCCTAATAAAATCATAATAACCCCCACCAAACCCTAAAAACGCTAATATACCATTAAAAACCCCCAAAAAACCTAACAAACCATAATAAATGTTAATAACACCTGAAAATCCTAAAAAATGATAGTAAACCCTAAAAATAACTCTAATAATAATATTAGTAATAACGCACGTGCATGTGCACATGCATGTGCATGGTTTAAATAATAAATCATAATGCACGTGCATGTGCATATGCATTCCCATTTGCATGTGAATGATAATAAATAATAAATAATAACGCATGTGAATTGCATGTGTATGTGCATGTAATAATAACGCACATCAATGTGCATGTGCATGTGCATGTGCATGGTAATAAAAAATAAAAAATAATAATGTCCACATGAATTTGCATTTGCATTTGAATGATAATAAATAATAAATAATAACACATGTGATAATATAATAACGCAAGTGTGTTGTGTGTGCGCGTGTATGAGAATAAATAATAATAACACATGTGATAATAGAATAATGCAAGTGCATTGCATTTTCATGTGCATGGTAATAAATAATATATAATAACGCACATGCATGTGCGTTTACATGTAATGATAGTGATAATGACGCATGCACGTACATGGTAATAAATAATAAATAAGAACGTACATGCATGTGCATTTGTATTTGATGATACAAAATAATAATAATAATAATATAATAATGCAACACATGCATAGTAGTAAATAATAAATAAATAATAGTAAATAAGAACGTACATGCATGTGCATGTGCATTTACATTTGAAAATAATATTAACAATACTACTTTTAATAATAATAATAATATTATTTCATGCACGTGTGTGGTAATAAATAATAAATAACAACACACATGCACGTGGATTTTCATGTGATAATGATAATAATAATGATAATGATAATAATAATAATAAAACGATGATAATAATAATAATAATAAAAGAATAATACAAGTGCATTGCATATTCACTTGCATGGTAATAAATAATAACGCACGTGCATCAGCATTTTCATTTGATAATAATGATAATAACAGCAGTTGTAGTTGCAGTGATAATAGTAGTAGTACCAATTCAAGTGATAATTGAATATTTCATTGCATTACGTGTGCACGTGCATGGTAATAAATAATAACAAGTGTGCATTGCATTTGCATGTGATGATGATGACGATGATAATAATAATAATAATAATAATATTAATAATAACAACTCATGTGATAATAGAATAATGCACGTGGAATGAATGTACGTGTTTATGTATTTGCATGTGAATTTGCATGTGATGATAATAACAGTAACAAGAACAACAAAAACAAAAACAACAATAATAATAACTACCAAAAAAATAACAACATATTTGATAATAAAATAACGTGTGTGCATTCCATGTGCACGTGAATGGTAAAATAAATAAATAATAATGCACGTGCATGTGCATGGGTATGTGCATGAGCTGATAATAATAATAATAATAATAGTAGTAATAATAATAATAATAACAACAACACATGAGATAATAGAATAACGAACATGCATTGCCTGTGCAGTGTATGATAATAAATAATAAATCCTAGTGCACGTGATGATAATAATAAAAATAATAGTAATATTAATAATAATAATATCACATTTTATAATAGAATAACACACATGTATTGAATGTGCACGTGTATGGTAATAAATAATAACGCACGTGCATTTGCATTATCATTTGATGATAATAAAAATAATAATAATAACAATAAAAAATCATGTGATAATAGAATAATGTAGGTGCATTGCGTGCATGCGTTCGTGGTAATAAATAATAATCGACGTGCATGTGCATCGGGATGTGATTACAATAATAATAATAATAATAATAATAATAATAATAATAATAATAATAATTATAATAATAATAATAATAAAAACAACAACATATGTACAGGCATTGAAATAAATAATATATAATAAATAATAGAAAATAACTCATGTGCAACTGCATTTTCATGTGACGATAATAATAATAATAATAATAGTAATAACAATAATGATAATTATAATAATGATAATGATAACAATGATAAAGATAATAATGATAATAATGATAACAATAATTTGTGTGGTAATAGAATAAGACACGTCCTAACAAACCCTAACAAAATCTAACAAACCCTATCAGCCACTAATAACCCCTAAGAACCACTAATAAACCCAAATAACACTTGAAACCCACTATTAAACCCTAAAACCCTAATAAACACTAATGAATCATAATAAACTGAAATAATCCCTAAACAACCCTGTTAGACTCTAATAAATGCTACAAAATCCCTTAAACCCCTAATATACAATAAAAAACTCTATTGAACCATAATAAATCCTAATAATCACTAAAAAACCTAAGAACCCGACAAAACACTACAATACCCGATAAATAATAGCCTATAAAACCCTACAACCCGCTAATAAACCCTAACAAACCCTAATAACCCCATAATAAATCGTAACAAACCCTAACAACCCCAAATAAATCGTAACAAATCCTAACAATGCCTAATAAATCGTAATAAACTAAAACTAACCATAATAAACCCCTAATGAACTGCAATAAACCCTAACAAATCAGAAAAAACCCTTGTAAATCGTTATAAACCAAAATACCAGTTAATAAACCCTAATGAATAAAATAAACCCTAAAAACCCTAATAAATCCTAAATAACCCTAAAAAAGGTTGATAAACCCTAGAAAAATATATTAATTCCTACAAAAGCCCAATAAAACCCTAATATACAATAAAAAATGCTAATAACCCGTAAAAAATCCTAAAGAAACCTAACAAACTCTAAAGAACCCTAACAAACTCTAAAGAACCATAATAAAATCTAAAGAACACTAAAAAACACTAAAGAACCCAAAAAACACTAAAACACATTACATAAATCCTAAAAACTGCTACAATAAAAAAACAAACCGTAAAACACACTAAAAACCCCTAACAACCCCTATCAATCCTGAAAAAACAAATAAACGCTTAAAACCCCCCCAAAACCCATTGAAAACCCATCAAATACTAGAAAACCCATAAACACCCGTTAATAACCATTAAACACCCTAAAACCACTACAAACCATAAAAAACCATTAAAACCATAAAAAAGGCAACAAATAGAAACATAATCCCAAAAAACGTTACATAAACCTTAAAAATGCAACATAATCCCAAAAAATGTTACATAAACCAAAAAAACAAAACATAAACCTAAAAAACGCTACATAAACCCAAAAAGTGTAACATCAACCCTAGAACCGTAACATAAACCCTAAACAACCCAACATAAACATTAACAAACACTACATAAAAGCTAAAAACACAACATAAACCCTAAAAACACAACATGAACACTGAAAAAGTTACATAAAACCTAAAAATGCAACATAAACGCTACATCAGCACTAAAAACGCTACATTAACCCAGAAAACGCAACATAAACCCTAAAAATGATACATAAAACCTAAACTCTAAACACACTACATAAACCCTAAAAACGTTACATAAACCCTAAAAATGCTACATAAAACCTAAAACCTCTAACTAAACCCTAATAAATTATAATATAACCTAATAAATTATAATAAAACTTAATAAACCCAAAAAACACGTTAGGAAAACCTAAAAATCCTAACCAACCCTAATAGACACTAATAAACACTAATAAACTTTAATAAACCCCAAAAAACCCAAACAATCTCTAATAAACCATAAATAAATCCAAATAAATCCTACTCAACCCTAACAAACCTTAACACGCCATAATGACCCCTAATAAAACCCTACAAAACCCTAATAATGAAAACAAACGCTAGTATACCTTAAAAACCCCAAGAAACCCTGGTAAACTCAAATACAACCTAATAAACCTTAAAAATCCTCACAAACTATAAAAAAACGATCACAAGAAATAAAAACATTCTCTCTTACCTAAAAAAACCTAAAACACTAATATAACCTAATAAAGACAAAAACGGTAATATAACTTAAAAATCCCAAGAAATCATAATAAACCATAATAAACCCTAATATAACATAAGAAACCCTAAAAACGCTCACAAACAAAAACAAAACACTCACAAACAATAAAAAAATATATATTATCAAAAAGACTTAACAAGCACTAATATATCCTAATAAATCAAAAAAACTAATAAACCACTAACAAACCCTAATAAACCCTAAAAATCACTAATAAACACTAATAAAAACTAATAAACCCTAATAAAACCAAAATAAAGACCTAAAAATACCTTCTCAACCCTAATAAACCTTGACACCCCATAATAAAACCTAATAAAACCCAACTAAGCCCTAATAAAAAAACGCAAACAAACCATTAAAAATCCCTAGAAACCCTTATAAACAATAATAAATTCTAATAAAACCTAATAAACGATAAAAAATGCTCACAAACACTAAAAACATGCTAATAAAACCTAAAAATTCCAAACAACCCATCATATATATTAACAAAATATAAAAAAAACACACATATACCCTAATAAAAACACTAAGAAACCCTAGTAAACCATACAAATCCCTAGAAAATTGTAATAAACACTAGTCAACCCTAATAAGCCCTAATAAAACCCTAATAAAACCCTAAAGATACCTACTCAACCCTAATAAAACCCTAATAATACCTAGTCAACCATAATAAAACGTAACACACTATAATAAACAATAATAAACCCCACTAAACCCTAAAATCGCAAATATACCATTAAAAAGCCCTAAAACCCCTAATAAATGCTAATAAAACCTTACAATTCTTAAAACCACTAATAAACCCTAATAAGCACTACTAAACCCTAAAAAACCCTAATATATCCTCTTAAAAATTAATAAACCATAATGAATGATAATAAACCCTAACAAATCCTAAACTTACCCAAATATACCACAATATACCCTAATAAACCCTACTCAATCCTAATAAAACCCTAAAAATACCTAATGAACAATAATAAACCTTAACACACCATAATAAACCCTAATAAGATCCTAATAACCCCCAACAAACCCTAAAAACACTAATATACAATTAAAAACCCAAAACCCTAACTAACCATAATAAATGTTAATAACACCTAAAAATTCAAAAAAAATGCTAGTGAACCCTAAAAATAGCTCTAATAATTATAATAATAATAACGCACGTGCATGTGCATATGCATGTGTATGGTTTAAATAATAAATCATAACGCACGTGCATGTGCATATGTCTGCGGATTTGCATGTGAATGATTATAAATAATAAATAATAAATTATAAATTATAAATAATAACTCATGGAACGAACTATGATAAAAATAGTTTCCGGAGGCCGAACAGACACATAGATCAGAAGTTATGACCATTTTAAGAAAACTTTGACAGGGATCCGGACACAGAAATGGAGTTTTGGAGGCCTTCTGTTGGGTTTTTGGGATTTTTGGGTCCCAAGCATTACTTCAACTTTGTTCAAGGTATCCTTCTACGTATATCTCTTCGCTGCCTTTAATTTGATATGTGGTAGAGCTCAAATGGACAACCGGATTGAAAGTTATCGTTTTTCGATGCTGGACTTTTATTTGGGGTGGTATAACTAATATATCTTCGGTTTCTTTGATCTTCTCACAGTTTCTATTAGACTTGGTCCCCACTCATCTCACAAACTTCAATTTTACTAGTCACTACGCACAAACGGACACATGAAGGAGATGTTATTCCTATTTTAGTGAGATGCGGGTTTCGTAGGTTTTTAGGCACTAGGAGGGTTTCTCAATTTAAAATTACAATAACTTATGCTATGTGTGTTCATTTTGGATCTACCACATATCTAATCGAATATTGTGAAACGATTAACAATCTGGTAAACACTACAACCCTTTCTGACATTCTTCAACCCCCCAAAAGACCCTAAATCTCTTTTGATGGTCCAAAGATTGGCTTCTGGTGTCCGTTTTGCAATAACTTCTTTGGGTGTTTGTTTTTCCACTACCACATATCAAAACGAATCTTGAGACTAGACATACACTCTTATAACCCTTTAAGAAACTTCTCACATCCTTAAAGGCCCAAAAGGTACTTAAACCCTCCAAAAGACCATAACTTATACACTGGGAGTTCTTTTTGCCTCCACCATATGCCAAATAGAAGCTTTTGACTAGATCTACACATATGCTACCAATAGGAACACATTATCACGCTCTTAAAGTCCCAAAAGTTCCTTAAGTCCTCCAAATGAGCATAACTTCTACTCTGGGTGTCCGTTTCACCTCTACCACATATCAAATTGAAGCTTGCGACTAGCTCTACACATCTATGACAACCCTGAACAACTAAATAACACTAGAAAACCAAGAATAACCCCATAAAATCTAAAAACTATTAAAAACCATGAAAAACCCAAAAAAACCCTAACAAACCCTAACAAACACTAACAAACCCTAACAAACCCTAAAAACCCTAACAAACCCCAAAAAACCCTAAAACATAACAAACCATAACAAATCCTATTAATCCCAAACAAACCCCAATAAGCACTAAAAAACCCCAATAAACACAAAAAAACCCTAAGAAACCCTAAAAAACCCCTAAGAAACCACAACGTAACCCTAAAAAACCTAAAAACCTCTAAGAAAAGACTAAGCAAACCTAATAAATAGTAACACACCCTTAGAAACCCTAACACACCATTATAAAACCTAATAATCTATTAAAAACCCTATCAAACCCTTAGAAACCCCAACACTCCCAATGAAACCCTAACACAACCGTAGAAACCCTTAGATTCCATAGGAAACCCTTAGAAACCCTAACCCTCCCATAAAAACCCTAACACATCCTTAAAAACCCTAACACGCCCTTAGAAACCCTAACAAACCCTTTGACACCCTAAATCACTCTAATAAACTCTAATAAATCCTAAGAAACCCTAACAAACCCTAACAACCAATAATAGACCATAATAAACCCTAATAAACCCTAAAGCACACTACTAAACCCTAATAAATACTAATAAATCGTAATAAACCCAAAAACCCTATTAGACCCCAATAAAAACTACAATAAACCTAAAACCCCAAATATACAACAAAAACACTATTAAACCATTTAAAATGCTAATATTCACAAAAAAACCCTAACAAACCCGGCTAAACCTGAAAAAACCCAAAAAAACCAGAAAAACCCAAAAAAACCTTAAAAACCCTAAAAAACCCTGAAAACCCTAAAAACCATAAAAATCCTAAAAACCCTAAAAAACCCTAAAACCCCTAAAAACCGAAAAAACTGAAAAAACCCGAAAGCAAACTTAAAAAACCCTAAAAACCACTAAAAAAACTAATAACCTGAAAAAGCCAAAAATGCCTAACAAAACCCTAACCAACCTTATGAAACACTTAAAACCCCAAAAAACCTCCTAGAAAACCCTAAAAACCTCAAAAGAAACCCTAATACACCCTAAATAACCCTAAAACCCTAAAAACACTAATGAAACCTAATGAACAACCAATGCCACTAACAACGCTACATAAACCCCATCAATTGCTACAAAAACCTGAAAAATGATTCAAAACCCACAAAACACAAAAAAACCCCAAAAAACGCTAAAATAACCCTAACAAAGCATAAAAAATCGAAACAGACCCTTAAAACCCAAAAAAACGCATAAAACCCCAAACAACTCAAACAAACCGTAATAAACCCTAAAAACCCTAACAAACCCTAAAACCTCTAACAACCACTAATAACCCCTAAGAACCACTAATAAACCCTAATAACCCATAAAACCCACTATTAAACCCTAAAAAGCCTAATAAACACTAATAAATCGTAATAACCTATAATAAAACCTTACAAACTCTATTAGACCCTAATAAATGCTACAAAAGACCTAAAATCCCTAATATACAATAAAAAACACTATTAAACCATAATAAACCATAATAATCACTAAAAACTCTAACCAACCCTACAAAACGCTAAACAAATCTCGAAATAATAGCCTAAAAAACCCTACAACCCACTAATAAACCCTAAAAAAACTCTAATAACCCCAAAATGAATCATAATAAACCCTAACAACCAAAAATAAATTATAAAAAATCCTAAAAACGACAAATAAATCATAACAAACTTATACAAACCATTACAAACCCCTAATAAACTCCAATAAACCATAAAAAATCATAATAAACCATAGTAAATCGTAATAAACCCAAATACATGTTACTAAACTCTAATAAATAAAATAAACCCTAATAAACGCTAATAAATCCTAAATAACCCAAAAAAAGGTTGATAAACCCTAGAAAATCCAATTAATGCCAACAAAAGCCCAATAAAACCCTAATATACAATATAAAATGCTAATAAATTGTAACAAATCCTAAAGAACACTAATAAATCCTAAAGAACACTAATAAACCCCAAAGAACTATATTAAACTCTAAAGAGCACTAAAAATCCCTAAAGATCCCAAAATATGCTAAAACGCATTATATAAACCCTAAAAATCGCTACCATACCCAAATAAACCCTAAAACACACTAAAAACGTGATCAACCCCTATCTATCCCAAAAAACAATAAACCCATAAAACCCCCCAAA
Source organism: Viscum album (assembly GCA_963277665.1). Lineage (NCBI taxonomy): Eukaryota > Viridiplantae > Streptophyta > Magnoliopsida > Santalales > Viscaceae > Viscum > Viscum album. The sequence continues at coordinate 3,050,864 of CAUJRU010000031.1, read as the reverse complement.
ACCATTAAAATCCATCAGATACTATAAAAAATGATAATCACCCATTAATAACCCTTAAAAACTCTAAAAAACACTCCAACCATAAACAACCATTAAAACCCAAAAATGGATTCAAATTGACACATAAACCCTAAAAACGTTACATAAACCCTAAAAAATGAAACAAAAACCCTAAAAATGCAACATAAACTAAAAAACACAACCCAAACCCAAAAAACACTACATAAAACCTAAAATCACTACATAAACCCTAGAACTACAACATAAACCCTAAAAATACAACATAAACCCTAAAAATGCAATATAAACATTAAAAAATGTAACATAAAACCTAAAAACACAATATAAACCCTAAAAACACAGCATGAACCCTAAAAATTTTACATAAACCCTAAAAAATAGAACATAAACGCTATATCACCCCTAAAAATGCTACATTAACACAGAAAACGCAACATAAACCCTAAAAAATGCTACATAAAACCTAAACCCTAAACATGATATATATTCCTTAAAAATGTAACATAAACCCTAAAAATAAAACATAAAACCTAAAACCACTAGGTAAACAATAAAAATGCTACATAAACACTAAAAATGCTACATAAACTCTAACAATTCTACAAAAACCCTAAAAAATTCTACAAAACCCTAAAGACGCTTCAAAACCCTCAAAAATATTAAACACTAATATACCATAATATAAAACATTAAACCCTAATAAACCCCTAATAAACTCTAATAATCCCTAAAAACACCTTATAATCACTAAAACCCCTATGAAACTCTACTCAACCGTAAATAAACCCCCAAAATACCTAATAAACCCTAGTAAATGATAATAAAAACCTAATAAATCCAAAAAACACGTTAATAAATCCTAAACAACCCTAACTAACCCTAATTGACACTAATAAACACTAATAAATCCTAATAAACCCCCAAAACCCTAAAAAATTCTAATAAACCATAAATAAATTCAAATAAACCCTACTCAACCATAACAAACCTTAACACACCATAATAACCCCTAATAAAACCCTACAAAAACCAAATAAAGGAAAAAACTCTATTTTACCTTTAAAAAATCCCTAGAACCCTGGTAAAATCTAATATAACCAAATAAACCCTAAAAACACCCACAAACGAAAAAATAATCACAAACAATAAAAATGTGCTATGTTACCTAAAAAGACCTAAAAACACTAATATAACCTAATAAAGACAAAAAATGCTAATATACCTTAAAAATCCCTATAAACCATAATAAACCACAATAAACTCTAATATAACATATGAAACCCTAAAAATTCTAACAAACAAAAAAATATCACAAACAATAAAAACACACTATATTATCTTAAAAGACCTAAAAAACACTAATATAACCTAATAAAAAAACTTATAAACCCCTAACAAACCTTAATAAACCCTAAAAATCCCTAATAAACCCTAATTAAAACTAATAAACCCTAATAAAACCATATTAAAACCCTAAAAATACCATATTAACCCAAATAAACCTTGACACACCATAATAAAACCTAATTAAACCCAACTAAACCCCAATAAACAAAAAAACCACAAAAAAACCATTAAAAATCCCTTGAAAAATTAATAAACCGTAATAAATTCTAATAAAACTGAATAAACCGTAAATAATGCTCACAAACACTAAAAACAAATTAATAAAACATAAAAATTTCTAAGAACTGCTCATATATAAAAACAAAAACTGAAAAACAATCATATACCCTATTAAAAACTGTAACAAACCCTAGTAAACCCTAAAAATCCTTAACAAACCCTAATAAACCCTACTCAACCATAATAACCCCAAATAACACCCTAAAGATACCTACTCAACACTAATAAAGTACTAAAAATACCTAGTCAACCCTAATAATCCTTAACACACCATAATAGACCATAATAAAACCCACTAAACCCTAAAAAACACAAATATACCATTAAAAATCCCTAAAACAACTAATAAATGCTAATAAAACCTAACAAATCATAAAAGAACTAATAAACCCTAATAAACACTACTAAACCATAAAACCCCCTAATATACCCTCTTAAAAATTAATAATCCTTAATAAACCATAATAAACCCAAATAAATCCAAAGCATACCAAAATATACCATAATATACCATAATATACCCTAATAAATAATATATAATAACAGATGTGCATGTGCATTGCATTTTCATGTGCACGATAATAAATAATATATAATAACAGATGTGCATGTGCATTTACATGTAATGATAATGATAATGAAACATGCACATGCATGGTATAACTA